>CM040238.1:17093434-17493434 GCA_022545495.1 Chrysanthemum lavandulifolium | reverse complement strand
TGATATAATTTTCATCAGTATTATATACACAAAAAAAAATATTTAAAATCAAAGTTTAAAAAAAGACTAAAAGTCAAAGTGAACTTTATTTTAGACTGATAATAATTACATATTTATATGCCTATTAAAATTTAATTATGTTCTATGAAAGTTACGCTGGAATTAAATACATGCTATTTTCTTAGATCATTTCTTTCGGTATCCCTAGAATTATCTTTTGCATCATAAATATAAGACTAAAATACATCGTTGGTCCCTAAACTTGTAGTGGAGGATCGCGATGGGACGAAACCGGGCATATTCATCGTCGGGATCACTATTTCAAGGTTTCTTTGACCATTTCTTAGTTAGTCGAGGACATCTCAGGCGTTACATTTGTCTTTAGTCAAGGGTAATTTTGGCATTTCCATATTTCAATTAAAATTTCTTAATTATTGGCACGGTAATGTAACCCTCTTCCCGCCCCAATAAACACATAGTCGTATTATCAATCGTCCCGAACTTTCGTTACAGAATTATCGAATTCACAAACCCTAATGCATGTCACAAAACCCCGTTTATCGATCATAAAACCAAAGGCATGGAGTTTACCCTATGGAAAGTAAGAAGACGGTCGGGTTATCCAGTTGATGATCTAGTCCTATCGACTCGCTAAGAAGAAATACTGTCTTGTTTTTTTGTTGATTCTGATCATTGGAATTTGTAATTGTGGTATTTATTGTTTCCAATTAAGTTTATAGAATGCTTCAAACATATATTGACATGTTTTGGTGGTAGATCTAAAATGTTTAGTATGAGGGTTCATCATGATGGTGTCTTTAAATCTTGCACAGTAGAATATCGTTGGAGGTATGGAAAGTTTAGTTGATTTGGTTGATGTTGATAGTGTGTCGGTTGAAGAGTTGGATGTGCTTATGTATGAATTGGGTTATGTTGGGTTCAAAAATTACTATTACTTTGTTAAGCCCAGTAGTAATTTAGATGATGGTTTGTATAGCTTAAGTGAGAGTGCTAATTTAGAAATATTGAAAGATCTTGTTGATGACCATAAGATGATAGAGGTTTATGTTGAAAATGGTAAGACAACATTAGGCGTTGATCAAATGTCACCAAAGTCAATTAGAATGATTATTCTTGATGTGGATGCAACAAAGAAAAAGCACTCTTGCTATTGTTCCATATTGCTCAAAGAAATTGTTCTTAGAAAACATTGTTAATAAGTCCGTGGTAGAGGACTTATGTGAGGTTACTGATCAACCTTTGGAAGTCAATACTTTGGTACAATCTAGTCGGATGCCGAAACACAACCCTTGTTTCCAATTGTAGAGGTCTCATCATCGAAGATGTTGCATGTGATGTCAACAAGCATATAGATAAACATATTGAGCATATCCAAATAGATAGTCCGAAGAGGTATCTCAAAATGATCAAGAGTTTGGTCATCATGAGGAGAAACATGTAATCCTGTGGATCATATCCAAAAAGGTAAATCTGTGCGGGTTAGTGAAATCGATGAAGGCGTAAGTGATGACAATGTGAGTGAGGCAGACACTTATATGAGTGTGATGATGATATTGAGAACAATGGTGATGGAAACACAGCTTGTCGATGAGGCTAATACTTTTGAGGAGCCCGATTTTGATGTTAATCTGTTCAAAGTGACCGAGACTACGATTTACCATCTATAGGTACCACCGACCGGCTACCGCATGATTTTTTAAGAAAATGAGTTGGATTTGTTAGATGATAATGATTTTGCAAGTGGTTACGAGAATGAGGATGAGTATGTTATTAGGAGGAACAAATTGAGGCATACAAGAAACAAAAGTTAAGTGAGCAAGACAAAGAAGACGAAATATATTTTTCTATGGTCAAAGTTTTGTAAGCGCAAAGAAGTGAAAGATAGGATCTACATGCTTTCAATAAAAACTAGGAGGAAATTGCAACTAATTAAGAATGACAAACAGAGAATTGGGTTGGGTGTCTCGGACAAATACTGTTTGTGGAATAACCAGAAGGTTGAGTGGGAAAGTCCCAAAGAGGAAAAATGGTCCGATAACTAGAGGCCTCGGTAGGGATGTGTATTTGCAAAGCCAGGAGCAAGTAAAGAGTGTCCATGGTTGTTGTATGTAGCCAAAATACGAGATAAAGATGTATGGATTGTTTGAACTTTCAAGGATGAACACGATGTTTGCAATCAGAGACATTAAAGCTTGTGACTACAAGTTTCTTTCAAGCAAATAGTTGACCAAGTTCAAGTCAATCCAGATATTCCAATCGAAATGCTCAAGATCATTTCGAGAAGCAGTTTGAAGTTCGGTGTCTATGCAAAAGCGTTAAGGGCAAAAACAAGGCGAGAAAATGAGATTAGGGTGATCATAAGCGGTACACCTTTTAAGAGACTATGTTGAAGAGTTGCGAGAAAACTAACCCGGATACAATGAGTTAGGATAAGTGTACAAACCGCAACAGATGCAACAAGTCCAACGAGTTTTCAAGAGAATGTATGTATGCTTAAGCGCATTGAAGGAAGGATACAAAGCTTGTCAAAGAGTTGTTGGGGTTAGATGGTGCTTTTATGAGGGTCCTTTTCCGGCGACTTCTAACAAAGGTCGGTATAGACGGCAACAATGGAATATACCAGTAGCATACGCGGTTGCAGAGGTGAAAGCAAAGACTCATGGATTTGGTTTCTTGAATGTCTAAGAGATGATCTTGACTTGCAACGAAACTCAAACTACACTTTTATCGATGTGCAAAAGGTGATGTTACCATTTTGTTGATTAGAATCACTTGTATTTTCCTTATATGCAAATTGTATTAGTAAGGAATTGATGTTTATTTGTGCGGTATCATTCCAAAAGTTAGCGTAAGTATTCCTAGTCTTGAACACGATATTGTTTGAAGCACATCCATGATAATATGAATTGCAATGGAATGCTAAAGCATACAAGGAACATTTGTGGAGATGTCAAAGAACAACAACCGTCTCAACAATTTGAGGCACCATCTTGGAATTCAAGAGTTTTAGCGAACCCGCCCATGCTTGGTTAAGTAAGATACCACCAACTCATTGGTCAAGGTCGCATTTTCAGTACCTAACCAAATCTATGTCTACTTGTACATCTTTTGTTCTCGACATTTTAAGGAACCTAACCAAACAAGTTGTAGGAGGGCTCATTCGATGTGCTACTTAATAACATGTGTGAGGTGTTCAATGGGAAACTAGTGGGAGGTAGGCACCAACCGATCATTCTTGCTTTGGAATACATTAGAGGTAATGTATGAAAAGAATAGTGAACGTTGTGAATGTGATTCAAAATGTGCGGAACATAAACACCAAAGGCAACACTCATGTTAGATGCAATCAAGAAAGAGGCTTATAAGTACACCGCTTTACGGGTTGAAGGAGAAAAGTATGAGGTCGGTGGATGGGAGACAAGTGTGTTGTGAATGTTGAAGCTAGGGCTTGTACATGTAGAAGATGGAGCTTACAGGCATGCCATGTAAACATCTTGTTGCTACCCACGGTGTATGAGGTTGAATGGAATGCAAATAGGATATGTTGAATCATGGGTTCATCCATGTTACTTGCTTAAGACTTGGGAAGAAACTTACAAACACCACATCCACCAATAAGCGGTTATGAGCATTGGTATAAGTCACAAGTGCCTACAACCATTCTTCCACCTAAACATCATAAACCATTAGGTAGGCACGAAAGAAAAGAACCGTGGCTCTTCATCGAAATGATAATTGTGAAAAACCAAGAACTTGTCACGACTCGGTAAGAGTGTGGTTTGTGGTATTTGTGGCAATCTTGGTCACAACAAGAAAACATGTCTTGGGCAAGGAGGTGTTACAGGAAGTCAAGGCACTACACAACATCTCAAAAAAGTTCATCCCACCAAAAGTTACATCAAAGAAGAAGGCAAAGGTTACAGTGACAACTATGCGGTAATGATCAACCAAGTGTGGTCGGTCTCAATCTGAAGTCAAGTTGATGCGCTACGGTGGGTCTCCAAAGCAATTCGGACTAAGACCAAGATTATAGCAAAAAGCTTTCTTCACCACAAAAATTGTTGGTTAAGCATATGAAAGCCAATGTTATCCATCGAATATGTATTCCCTAAACAATATTTGTTGTGTTTAAACAATGTATGTTTCGAACTTTGTAGACTCCAAAATGTTATGCATTTGGAAATATATCCATTGCGTTATGTATGAAATCATGTCATTTTAGTGTATGGGTTTAATTGTATTTTTATTGTATTGTTTTTAGAGTGTTCATACATCTGTGTTTTGAGTTGGTTACTGTTATTGTATTATCACAAACACTAATGACGGATCAAAGATGGATGGACAACACCATATGGAGTTTATGTTGATACTCAAAAGTGGTGTCTCGTCATCCATCCTTGAGATTTCATATGTCTATGGTTCTCTATGGTTCTTGGATCTGTTGAACTTGGATTTGTGTTTTGAGTTTGGTTACTGTTATTCTATTATCACAAACACTAATGACGGATCAAAGATGGATGAACAACACCATATCAAGTTTATGTTGCTACTCAGAAATGGTGTCTGTTCATCCATCACTGATCAATCATCCATCTTTGATACTTGGATCTGGGTTTCGAGTTGGATACGGTTATTCTATCATCACAAACATAAATGAAGGATGAAAGATGGATGAACAACACCATACATCAATTTTAAGTTGATACTCGAAAGAGGTGTCTGCTCATCCATCTCTCATCATTCGTCCATCTTTGAAACTCGTATCTCGTAATGAGTTTGACCATTTGTGTGGCAAGTGATATATATATTCTTGGGGCAAAGCAGAGTATAAGGACCAAAGCACAAAAGAAATATATTAATCGTACAAGGACCAAACATTATACACCAAAAGACTATTCTTAGTCAACGTGCTCTAAAACTTCTTAAACACAACTCGCACCATCTACCACCGATTCAAAACACTAAAACCGGTACCTATCTAAACCCGGTAGAAGAACCATAGAAATACCAAGAAGATTACCATCCAAGACAACACACAAAGTTCACGAGACGGCAAACTTTCTCCTTCTCAACAAGGAGATCGGCCAAGGCTTTGTGTAGCGACCTCTAGCTCGCTTGCTCGGTCACGGCGTTGACCGCTCCATAGTCTCGTAAAGCGAGGCGGTTTCGTATTCTTGTAATGTCGCCTCATTCACGTAGATTGTTCTCTGCAAGTAGATGATCACATCTCTTGCTCTCCTTTCGATGGGTGGATCGTACCACCCTATGAATGGACATGTTGTAGCCTATAATTGATAATCAATATGTTAGCATCTGCTTGCCTCATAAACACAAACTAAACCCACTTGTATAAAATCACAATTATTATAAACCAGATAGACTATCATAATCAACACATTTTAAGGTCAACCACTACATGCAAACTTTAATACAGTATGAAATAAAATTAACTGTCCCAACCTGTCTTGGACAGGCATAGAACCTCCTGCCGGGGTTCATGTTATTCCAGCATGTTCTAATGACGGCCCTTCTATTGCATGAACACACCACCATTTTTCAGATTTTACCGTCGGTGAAGAAGATAGGATTTTAGTTGTTAGAAAAGATAAAGGATGAGTGGTGATAAAATGTTCCTTTTATTGTAGCGCCGATGGTTAAACAAGTGGGTTGGCACGGTAATTCATGGACAGTGGTAAAATGTCAAAATTACCCTTGGACTAAAGACAAATGTAACGCCTTGAGATGTCCTTGACTAACGGCAAATGGTCAAAGGGACTTGTAGCGAGTGAAAACCTTGAAATAGGGACCCCCGACGATGAATATGCCCGGTTTCGTCCCATCGCGATCCTCCACTACAAGTTTAGGGACCAACGGTGTATTTTAGTCTAAATATAATTTATTTGCTATGTTACAATTTGTTGAATTTCGTGCATTTATGAATAAGCAATTTAATGTTGATATTATGTCCTTGTAGTTTGATCACGGCTGAATTTGATAATACTTATTTTATATCCTCTTCCCTACATGGCATACAATTCCGTTTTCATGTCCTAAGACATCCTAGCAAAACGGAAAATCGAACACATGCTTCGCACTATTAATAACCTTGCATCGTCTTACTTTTTAAGCCCAAATACCTCATATTTATTGGCTCAAAGCACTTCATATGGCTACATACGTTTTAAATATCTTACCCTCGGCTATTAAGAATGAAATACCTTCACCAAGCTATACTATAAACAATGACCTTCATGTATTTGGGTGTCTTTGCTACCCACATTTACATGTTGACAACAAGTTATAACATCTGTCCACGCCTTGTATTTCTCAGATACCCATCTCATCATCGCGGATACCTGCCTTGACTTATCTACCAACAAAATCACCATTTTCTGTCATGTAAACTTAATGAGGATGTTTTCCTTTTAGATCCATGACCCGCACTTAACTTCCTAATTATGATTTCTTTACTTACAAATTTATTTCCTACTCCAAATTTCACTATTACTACACCACCTCAATTACCTCATGTTACAACACCACTTTTAGCCCAGCCCCACCACTTCGTCCCAAATAACTCCCTTCACCACACCACCTTCCACTCCACAGTGAGCCCAACCGGCTCTCCTTTAAACGCAAGCCTAATATGTCTCACCTTCACAGCCGACCTACTCGACCAAACAACCTAATCCAGCCGCTAATCCTACTTTCCAAATACATGTACCTGCTCTCAATACCAAGACTATATCTAATACTCACACGATGGTCACACGTGCAAAGGACGGTATCTCTAATCCCATTAATTGGTTGGGTTTTCACACTAACACTACCTCGGCCCTTCCCCGGTATCATGTCCATGCCCTTCGTGACCCAAATTAGCAAAAGGCTATGTTAGATTAATAATTAATATAATGCTTTAATTACTAACAGTACATGGGTGCTTGTGCCCCGTCCAGCTAACATTAATATTGTGAGATCTATGTGGCTTTTCAGGCATAAGCATCATGCAGATGGATCTTTAAGTCGATATAAGGCTCTCCTTGTGGCGAATGATCGCAGTAAAAAACATGGCATTGATTGTGATGAGACATTTACTCTGGTTGTTAAACCAACCACTATACGCATTTTTTTTGCATTGTTGTGTCTCACAACTGGCCTATTCATTCAATTAGATGTGAAGAAAGGTTTTCCTCATGGTCATTTATCAGAGACAATTTATATGCATCAGTCTCCTGGTTTGTGGATCCTCAGATACCAGATTATGCGTGTCATCTACATTGTTCTTTATACGGGTTAAGCAAGCCCCACGTGCTTGGCTTCAGCGTTTTGATGGTTATGATACTCGAGTTGGTTTTCAGGACAGTAAAACGAACCATTCTTTATTTATGTTTCATTGTGATTCTAACATTGCTTACTTGCTGCTTTATGCGGACGATGCCATACTTACAACTTCGTTTCAACTTTCTTACAACGGGTGATTAATTTGTTACATGGTGAGTTTGCTATAGCGGACCTTCGCTTCGTTGAATTATTTTCTTTGCATTTCAATTTCGGCAGATCATCAAGAGGTTTATTTTATCCCGATCTACTTTACCGAGGAAATTCTTGAGCATGCACATATGCGTAATTGTAATCCATGCAGGACTCTTGTGAATCACGAGTCAAATTAGAGCTAATGATAATCATGACAGTGATCCTACGCTATATCAAAGCTTAGCTGGCGCAATTCAGTATCTCACATTTATCCGCCCTGACATTTCTTATGTTGTTCAACAGCTTTGTCTTTACATGCATGATCCACGAAAACCACATTTGGCTGCTTCAAATGGTATTATATGCTATTTGCACAATACTATTTTTTTGGGTGCAAAAGGTGAATTTTATATATTACTTTCCAAACTTTACAACATAAGCATAAGAATCACAGGTTTGACATACCAAACCAGATACAAATACAAAAACAAAAACTACATGCACCATCCAATAACCGACAAAGAAAGACAAAGGAAGTGCGGTACTACTATTCTCGATAACATTCCTCACATAGCATCTCTTGAACATATCAAACATTATCTGAATTAACTTTTTATTGGCACCATACCATCTAACTACATTTCGATATCATCCCCCACCAAAGCCATTCAACCAGCACCACAATAGCAAAGGAAGGGAAGATGTATGGCTTCGTTAGGAACCCAACCATTCCAGTCAAGGGCTCTTCTAGGAACTCTACATTTCCCTCTTTACAAAAGGCTTCAAGTTCCTAGAAACACTCACCTTGAGGGAGAATCTACATGCCCCCTTGATGGTACACTGAAAGGACCAAGTATGGTCATCTTGCATCCCTCACTATTCCAATCATCCCATGTACCACCCTACAAGTTCATTATACCCTTCACATTAAGGAAACCCACTTTATGAACCATTTTAATACTTAAAATTACTTGGAGAATACTAATCTGCAATTACCTCCACCAAGGCCTAGAACAGATTAGCTTGATCTTGTAAAACCAAGTATTCAATGGTCCAAGGTACAACGCCATCTTATGTGATGAACTTATCAATACAGAGTTTACAAAATGCTTATGAAAAGCTCTGTAAGGTAATAAAACCAGAATTGCAGCATATACGTGAAAATCAACTACTGTTCCAAACACTCCATAATACATCCAATTACTTCCTGAGTAACTATAATTCTCATATCCAAACACCCTTTATTGCTCAAGAATTGTTTTTGTAGAATCATCATGTGCAATACTTCTTTGCCCATCAAGACAACCTTTGATACAATGTTCATCTTGATATTCCACCTTTATCGAGTAGCATACACAACCCTTGAAGGCTTTGTTTTCGGGCTTAACAATCTAAGTATAATGATTTCTTCAAAACTTTATAAAGTTCTTCCACCTCTTCTTTCATCTTTAAACATCCTAAAATTTCTTTCTTTCCATATAAAGTATACACTAGCGTACCAATCCAAGCTCGTAAACAATACTATCAATATTGTTACCATGGGATTGATTGGCAAACCACCTAATCTCATTCTAGTTGTCGATCACATCTCATTCCCAACTTACCCAAAACTCATCCCAAAAGGATTTAGCATATTCACATTTGAAGAATAGATGTGTATGAGAGTCTAGATCATGGTGGCATAGTGAGCATACCATCATATCATATGAACCCCAATTCCTTAGTCTATCTTGTGTCTTAAGTCTTTTTTGCACTGCTAACCAAATGACAAAGGCATGTTTAGGAATGTTCTGAGAGAACCAAATCACCTTATAACATTTAGCTTCCTCAGTTGCATTGATTAAGTCCTCATATGCTTGCTTTACAGAGAAATTACTTAATTGCCCATTCATCTTTTTCCACATCAAATTATCACTTCTGGACTCATCCAAAGTAGGAGCTTGTAACTGAGTAATCATAGGGAATCTTACATTCCATTATAAAGGCCAATTCCAACTGTTATTCACCACCAAATCATGGACATTTAAATCAGCTGCAAGCCTTGCATCATATATATCTCTATATGATACAAAATTACTTAATACTCCAATATTGCTCCAATTATCAAACCATAAAGATGTTGTCCTTCCATTACCTATCTCAATTACCATATGTCTCCTTACATCCTGTCTTTGTTTTAGAATATTCTTACACCCCAACTATCTGTTTTTCCTCATTAATAGCCCATATGCTTCTCCCCCTCAATTTATATGTATTTACCCATTTAACCCAAAGAGAGTTTTGGTCCAATGCAATGTGCCACAGGTGCTTGATTATCATAGCCTTGTTCCAAGTACATAAGTGTTTTAATCCCAATCCCCCATACTATTTAGGCTTACATAACTGACTCCATGCCACTTTTGCTTTGCCTTTAGAAGTATCTCCACGGTTCCACAAGAAATTCTTAAAAAGCCTGTTAATGTATTCAATCACAATGATTGGTAGGAGATATACAAAAGCCCAATACACATGTATTGACTCTAAAACTGAAGCTACAAGTTGCAATCTCCCAGCATAAGGCAGGCACTTGTTTTTCTAGTTATCATTCCTAGCTTTAATATTATCAGTCAATATCTTGCAATCTTTAACACTAAGCCTCTTAGTAATTAGATGTACTCCCAAATACCTTACAGGAAGCTTTTCAACTCTAAATGGAACCACACTCCCAAATATGACTATACTCTTGTTAAAATTAGGAATCAAACCTGAGTAAGAACCAAACTTCCCTATAGCATCTTTGTATACTTTGACTGATTCTTTATCACCATAACGAAACATCAATAAATCATCAGCAAAGCACACATGTGTGATTTTGAGTTTCTTGCATCCAAAATGGTAGTTGAAGTTTTGACTTTCTTCCACTTTTTGTTTCACAATTAGATTCAAAACTTCCATTATAAGGGTAAATAGGTATGGAGAAACATGATCACCCTGCCTCAAGCCCTCCTCCCTTGAAATATCCAAGACTTTCACCATTAATGCACACATGAATGTAGTAAGTAACACACTTCATTATCCATCCACCATTCTATCATGAAAATGAAAACCCTCGAATGTCTTCCAAAACTCCCAATTCACGTGTCATATGCCTTTTGAATATCAATTTTCAAGGCAACTCTCTTGGGGCCATTCTTTCATTCATAACCTTTGAAAAGTTCTTGAGCCAAAAGGATATTATCTTGTATGTGTCTATTAGGTATAAAGGCACTCGGTTCATGCTAACAGATTATCGAGAGATCCTTTCATTTTATCTGTTATTATCTTATTTATACATTTATACAATTACATTGCAATAAGCAATGGGTGCATACTCGAGATACTGAGGAGAATTGTTCTTAGGAACAAGAGTGATCATTATAGAATTAATTTTCTTCAATAGCTTTCCAGTCTTAAAAACTCTCTAAGCACAACATACATCTTTTCCAATTATACCCCATGCTTTTTATAAAATTTAGAGGAAAACCATCAAGTCCAAAGACTTTGTTATCGTCAATTTGAATATAGCCTTCTTTATTTCCTCATCACTAACATTCTTCACCATTTCATTAGCTTTTATATCAGTCGGTTTGTTCACAAGAGGTCTTCAATGTCATAAATCCTATCCACGATTAGCTACTCCCAAGAATTTTGAATATGATTAACAAATTGTTCAAGAATCGCACTCCATTCATATCTATTTCCTCTTCATCATTAATAGCTCCAATTATGTTCTTGTGTTGTCTGCATTTGACAGTTCTGTGGAAAAGGGCATTGCACGATACTATTGATCATAGCCTTCAGCTTTATGTATCGTCTACATCTCAGCGTACTGCTTATACTAATGCAGACTAGGGTGGTTGTCCGGTTACTCGACGATTTACCTTGGGTTATTGTGTTTTTCTTGGTGATAACCTATTGTCATGGTCTGCCAAACGACATGTTACCTTGTCTCGCTCTAGTACTGAAGTTGAATATAAAGGTGTTGCTAATGTGGCTGCCGACACTACTTGGGTGCTTAATCTTTTACGTGTGCTTCACGCTTATTTGTTTATCGCCACATTGGTTAATGTGATAATATTAGTGCCGTTTATTTGTCCAATAAACCGGTTCAATACAAGCGTACTAAGCATATTGAGATCGATATACATTTTGTTCATGATTTTGTGGCTTCTGGACAAGTTCGTGTTTTTAATTTTCATTCGCGTTTTCAGTATACTGATATCTTTACTAAAGGCCTTCCTAGTACATAGTTTCTAGAGTTACGATCTAACTTGAACGTTTGAAAACCTCCCGCTCAAACTGCGAGGGTGTATTAAACGCTATATTAAGCCCAATTATATTTGATTAAGGATTCGACCTATATCTTTAGCTTATGTTTATATGTTTACCTTATGTTTCAAGGAATGTACTCTTATATATTTTAGGGTAATGTATATGGGATATGATTTGCACACTTCACAAAATGATTGGAACACTCTAAATTATAGTGTTTGGACATGATACCTCATATGGGTGAAAATGTAACACTAAAGGTATAAATGTCCAAATACCATAATTTAGAGTGTCCCAATCAGTTTATGATGTGTGCAAATCACCTCCCAATACATATTGATAATCATGAGGAGTTACTAATTCTATCATATTTTACTACTTATTTTCTTAAAGACAAACTGACACACCTATAGTTAAAGATAAACTAGCGGGTACCCAGCGTTGCAATGTGGTACCACGAAATAAAAATTTCGATTAATAATGTATTTTAGTTTATTATGTCTTTTTAACAATAAATTTACGGATATCAAAAATTTCGTATATCCGTGCCTGTTCGAACTCGAACCCGATGGGCCGTGTTTGCTCGGGCCAGAGCCCGTTGGTCGCGCCGTTCGTGCTCAAGCCCATTGGCCTGTTGCCCGTTCGGGCTTGAATATTGTATAATGTGCTTTATTATTTGTAGTAGTGAAATTTAATGCGGGAATTGTTTTAATTTGGTTGTACAATATGCTTGATAATTTGTATATCTTATGTATGGGTGTTTTAATAAGTGTATTAATTGTATTTATTGACAAGTTAAATAATTGACTACATTAAATAGCATTAATGTGGTGTTTTGTTATACACTATGCTTCTTGTCTTGTACGTCTGAAAATTATGTGCATTAAAGTGTTGTACACTATGTTTCTTTTCTTGTAAGTAGTAGTAATTATAGTCATTAATAATATTGACTATTTTAATAGCATTAATTTTGTAAGTCGAAAATTACATCATGTTTATTTTGTTGTACACTATGCTTATTTTGTTGTAAATCGAAAATTGGTTGCGACTATTGTACATTGTGCTTAAATGGTTATAATTTTTGATGACGGGTGTTTTTAATAGCACCAATGTTGTTTGATAAATTTTGGTCTTAAAATGACACCACGCTTTATTTTGCTATACAATATGCTTACTTTGTTATAATTTTGAAAATTGAGTGTATTAAAGTGTTGTAAACCATGCTTAAATTTTGCATGTCTTAAAATTAAGAGTAAGGTGCCTTCATACATTATAAGTAGTATAGATTCTTATAAATCAACAAGTAAATCAAGTATTTGTTTTTGCATCACGTGAACTCACAAACACTTATGGAAGGCATTAAAGCGCTGCTTTTTTTTTTTTTTTTTTTTTTTTTTTTTTTTTGAAATTGCATCCAAAGGTATCCAAAGCCATTTGAGAGAAGATAACTTTAACGCCTTTTGTTCTCTAATAGAAGTGATCAATACACATGTATAGACTCAAATGTATCTTTGCATATAATGACGTTATTTGTTATTCATAGTTAAATATGTTCATATGAGGCGTTTTATTTTAGAAACCCAACATCTACTACTTACCAATGGACATATCTGGACCGTTGGAACAAAAATACTTTTTAAGATTAAAAAACATGGAAGGGCCATTTATGTAAATTCCACAAACTTACTCCCACCAAACCCACCCCCACCAAACCCACCCAGACATCTCACTTTTCACAAATTTCCTGTCAAAAAAATTTCACTTTCTCTCTCGAACCAAAATAAAAAACTACCATAAAAATTTCAAATCAACTACTTTTAACCATTAAAAGCAAAAAGAAAAACAATTAATGCATGTAGAATCAGATCTGGGAAAAAACGGTTCAAAATGAACCGATTCATACTCAAGATGATCATACGGTGCTTACAATTCTTTATTTAGTTGTTATTTTAATATTTGTTGTAATTTTATTTATGTTTTTTTTTTGTTATTTATAAAGATTTTTGTGTTTTTTTTAGTCGTTAATTGATAGATTAATGTGATGATGGGATGATTGTGATGATTTTGTTCTTGAATCTGGATTTTATTTGTCTTTTGAAAGATATTTATGAGAATTGTTATGAGGATTTTTGTGTTTTATGATAATATGAGATATTAGAGGTTAGATCTAATTGAAAACAAGAGATATTATGATCTTCTCGTTAGCTTTGTATACATGGATGCACACCAAGTGTTTGATGAAATATGTGAGTGAAAAGTATCATCGTGTAGTATCACCGGTGATATTTGAAGTTGAAGCTGTATCAAGATTATCACTAGTGATATTTGTATTATCACTTGTGAAATTTTATTTATTTGATAGGTTTATTTGTTTATTTGTTAAGCTTTATTATATGTAATGTATAATATCACTTTTAATATTTCATTGTTATTGCTTTATAATTACAAATATTTTTTTATTTTATTTTTTTAAGTTTTGATGATATACTATTTACTGTGTGTTTTATTCTCTTTGTTTTATATCATAATTTTGATGTTTTATGTGCTTTTGTGGATGATAATTGTGTTTTAGTTCTTGATAAACTATTTATTATAGTGCAATATTACTTATCATTTAAGTTGTTAGATTAAATAACTTAAAAGTTTGATTTTGCTTCAAAACATAGTTATTTAGTGTGATTTTGCTTATTATTTAAGTTGTGATTGGATTTGTTTATTTAATGGATACATTGTGCGTATTTCAATAGGTTTTACAACGGATTTGACAATATATATGGTTGAATCAACAAATTGAAAAGTTATGGCTAAACAAAGCACAACATCTTCATAACAAACTGAAGCTCAAACACATGTTATATTACATGTGATATCACAAGTGTCATCATCTGTGAAATCATAAGTGATAGCACATCGGATATTACGGATATCACAGTGATATCATACGTGATATCACCGTGATATCACGCATGATTCAACAAAAGAAGAAGTCAACACATCTATGATGTCACCTGTGATATCAAATTCTCCTCCAAAAAGTTGAACATCATTAGAATGAGATACACGACAAATTAGCAAATAAAAGTGTGGTAGTTAGTAGTTATTGATGGATTGTTATGATAATGTGATAAATGTTGTGATAATATGAGAAATCACAATAGATGTTAAGCTTGTAACATGCTTCTGTTAGATTTGTAATGCATTTATTTTCTTAATTGGCAGAGTGTGCATGTTTCGATAGGTTTAACATTGTATCACATGTTCCTCTATTACCACCACTGATTCAACAAATAAAATAAGTCGACATGCCTGTGATATCACATATGATACACCTGTGATATCACCTATGATATCACAATATTACATGTTCCTCCAAAAGCCAAACAACATGTAGCGCATTTTTTAAGTGCAGTATAATATCACAAGTGATAAACGAGTATATATTGGTCTCTAATAATCATAACATATTAATATTTACAAATGGACGTGCTTGCGAGGCACATGATGATAAATAATCCATATGTAACTTCATGAAGAATAGCAGCAAATATAATTCTACATCAAGTAAACAAAAAAAGGAGATGATGTCTGATTGTGCAAAAACGATTGCTACAAAAAATAAAGATGACTAGATAAAGATAATGATAGATGAAATAAAGATGACTGGAAAAGGAGCAGGCAAAGCAAAAAACAATCCTTATGTTGCTTAGTTTAAAAATGCAATGCGAGTTTGGGGTAACCTAAGAAGGGGGTGCTCTATTAGGTCCCGAGTCACATTGCATGGTGCCGAAGTTTGTATTACATATGGGAATCACTAAGTGACTTGTATGATCATTTTTATGGAAAAGTATTAATGTGGCATTTTATTCATTTATCACATGTGTACTCGTTGCATTTTGTGTTACAATAAATGTTTCATATCACAAGAGATATAACACTTGCATATTACATATATTAAATATGTATAAAATCAAGAAAGAAAATTACAAAATAAAAACTTGACATATTCTAAAAATCAAAGAAAGTGTTATATCAAATTTAACATAATATCACAAGTGATATAAACATCAAAATCAAAACCAAGTGTTGCGTCATTTTAACGAGAATATCATAAGTGATACCGGATACAAAGAACAAGTAAAACAAGTAAACACATAAATGATGTAAACATTTCATCATTTTCATGATTTATCACAAATGATAAAATGACAAAATATTTCATAAACTCATAAAGACCTTATAAAATTAACTTCAACTATTTATCACAAAAGATACATAACTTCTAATTTATGACAAAGACGGGCTTGGAACCGGGAAGCTCATTGCGGTTGCTTTCAGCATAACACCATCTTGACCGATTCATAATGATATTGAGATAACGCACAAAAGCTTTCTTAAATGCTTGGGTAACCATGCACAAGATTCGTAGTTTCGTTCTTAAGCGGACTGGAACCAACATAACATCTTACGTGATTGGCAATTGCGAGAAAAAGGCACAAAAACCATCATGTACCGGAAAGAGAAATATCTTAGGTGATATTATATACAAAATGTACAAAAACAATGAAATCTCATGAGATATTACAGTTAAAAACATACTTGATTGATTTGTATGTGGCATAAAAAGAGACGCTATCACCAAACTATTTGTGATTGCAACTTTCAAAAAAACGGCTCCATCAAATGAAAGAATCAACAACAAGCTGCAGTTGTGGTTCAAAAAGCACAATGACTCCACAAAATAAATGAAGAAGCTCAAACAACTTTGACATCGCGTGATATCATAAGATCCTCCATTACTATAACTGATTGAACAAAATAAAAGAAAGCTGACACGCCTGTGATATCACATGTGATATCAAATGTGATATCACATTTGATATCACCCGTGATACAACTGAGAGACCAGGAATACAGAAAAGCTAACTAAAGAAAAGTGTAACCTCAAGTACAACACACTGGGTCTTCTTATCTTCTGCAATTAACTGAATTACATGATTCCAAACAGGGTTTAAGTTGTAATCAACAACCTTTCTTTTGAACTTTTCAAGTGGCCGAATATATGCAATCACATAAGGATAAGACTTCCCACTCATTTTCATGTTTTTCAAATGATTTGCCTTCACGATTGTTAAGATAAGTAGTCCTTGTGGTTTAAGCTCCAGTCTTTGCACAATTATCGAACAATACATCAAATTTGCATCACCCGGATGTAGAGTGATGGAGAAAGCAAAATACAAAACGCACAAAATAATTCAAAAGGACGCCATTCGGAAAAATGAAAATAAGCATAAAGCGATGCAACATAGGATATGATTCTTGATTTACAATAACTACAAATGCGCTTTGATTAATTCCCTAAAGCTTGTTTATTCAAATAAATATTTTTGTTTGGTTACATATATGAAATGATGGACAAACAAGAATATGTGATTGCTTCTCAACTTGTACATCCTCTCTTGGGATTTTGTCAAACACCTTCCATGCATCAACTTTCCATTATTTCACCCATCCCAAAATGATATCATAGTAAAACCTAACGCTACTCACAATATAAAACATAACATAAAAGTATCAAATAAACAAAATTTCACAAGTGATAATACAAATATCACTAGTGATAATATACATATACAGTTCAACTTCAATATCACTGGTGATACTACACGTACGATCTATAGCAGATTCAAAACAACAATTCAACATAAAAACAGTATTCAAATGCAGTTAAAAAAAAATTCAACTAACAGCTTAATTAATAAGCAGAATTATATGAGCAGATAACAAGATTATTAAACATTTTTCACTCACACATTTCATCAAACACTTGGTGTGCAACTTAATAAGAACGAATATTAACAACTTGATCCACATAATTAACAACCGATCATCAACATTATCAACTGCAAGAACATCAATCAAATCGACACAAACAAGCGGTTAATTCAAAAGAAGACATAAAAAGGATGATATGATCGGGAGGTGATGATGAGATGATGATTGGAATGGTGATGGTGATGGTGATTGAACTGGTGATGATCAAACGGTAATAGTTGATTATAATAACTACTTTTTTGAGGGAAATGATGAGAGGGAGGAAAACACAGTAACTGTGTGAAGAAAAATAAAGCGAATAAAAAAAGTAGAAGAAAAGGCGTTATATAGTTAGAGAATTAAGGTTAAGCATATTAAATATTAGGTTAATCCTCACCATTAGATCAAAATAGATGGATGGTGAGATTTGTCCATTAATAAGCATCAAAATAAAGGTAAGCAAATGAAAACTTCTCCTGTTCATATTAGCTTTAAGATTCGATATTCGTTGTTCAATCAATTCTGTTGGAAATGTATATATTTACAAACATGTGAATGTCCGGATTCGAACTTCGTGACCACGGGATTGCACACATTAGCGAATGAGAATTAAAGTTAATAATTAATGTTTATGTTTACGATTAATTATTACACATTAAGTCCGGTTAACGATCGTTAAGTATTTGACGGAAAAATGACTAACGGCAGTTAAATGAAAAGAAAGGACTAGAAATGGAAAACTTGGAAAAGTTATGGATTTCTTTTGGGCTTGTCTACATGGCCGACCATAGGGGCCTTTCAAAGCCCTAATTCATAAACTTGTTCCCTAAGTTTACATACTAGTATATAAAGAGGTTAGGTTCTGGGTTTCATACACTTGTGCATTGAATTAACCCTAGATCTCTCCTCTTCTCTCTTGTCCCATATTCGCCGAACACCCCAAGTAAGGGAGTTTGGTTTCGTTTTCTTAAGCGAGGACTTGTGTTAGATCTACCAATCGCTTGATTCGTTGGTAAATCGTGTGTACAAGAACGTGGTTGTAAGACATTATTCTTACACAAATTAGTACTTCTTTGTTTTGCTCAAGGTTTGATATTCGCAAGAGAATGCGTTACGCATACTTTCGTTAATTAATTTATTTGTTATGATCTTTAAGTCTTCATTGTGTACTCTTGATGTCTTTATGTTTTATTGTATTTTATATATCATAAACTCAGCGGTGGCATCACGAGCCTTGTATAACAAGTAATTAATTATTGAAACACATAAATAAAATAAACATGTCGTGTTATTTTTGTATGCATAGATCTAGGGTTTGCTAAACCTAAACCCTAATTTTTTAAGGGGGGCGTTTATTTTGGTACCCTTATTAGGGTTTTGTAAACTAATGTTTTAGTTGGATTAGAAACCCTAAGATGCATGCAACTTTATGTGTATATGCGTATCTGTTTAATTGCATTAATTGTTAAGTGTAATTTTATGTCCATGATAATTATCTGCATGTTTTATCATGTATCTGTTTTTATTGTATGTCTTTCATGTTTAAGTGATATACACTAAATTATGATAGATCTAAAATTGGGGAAGACCTCAATCATTATTAATTGGTTATTAATAGGATTTATCAAAAACCGTTTGCATGTGGCTATTTGATATGCATGACTTTTATTTGTTATGTATTCAGTGTTTATTTGTTTATTTTACAAATACTTGCTTGTTTGTTATATGTAACAAGGGTATTTTGACAAGAAAAATAAACTGACCTAAACAATAGTGAAACATGTATTTTTAAAAATAGTAATCATAATCGTTTAATTGATTGATGACTTTGGTATAAATAGTGAACGGCTCACCCATGAGAATGAACTAATAAAAGGGGTTTAAAGAAGTGCGACAGTCGCACTGAAAGGATGTCTAAGGTTGTGCTTTAGCGTGCACAGTCCTCTCGCCCTCTGTAAGTTCGAATGGAGCTACTTAGTAAGCCATTAAATGTGCAAGCTCATCTTAAGGCGAATTAGTTTTAATTCCATGCGCCCGGTGGTAATTATCCGAAACACTAAGTGTTTACACTTATGCAAAAGTGCGGTATAATGGATGATAATTAACACTAAATTCCTTGATTGGTGAATCCAATACCTCAATTAAAGTTTGATGATGAAAACTTATACATTAAAACAAGATATAAATGTTTTAATAAAACCTATGTTACGAAGATGAATGCATGACATCTTTGTACATATTTGATTGACATCAAAATTATTACCCTTTAATTTAAGTTATATGCCATCCAACGAACGAAACACACGAGATTATCTTTTATTTGCGTGAGAACGTGATTTAAATCGTAATCAAAGGGTAAAATGTCCACATGTCGTGAGATCGGGCATGGACGATTTTGCAGTTTCTTAAGTTGGACAACTTAATTGAGTTAGGCAGTGAGAACTGGAAATTCAAGGCATAAGATGGGATAAAACATGTTTACATGGCGATTGAAATTGGCTATATGTAAATCCCATAAATCTAGGAATTGCAATTGATATTGGCAATTGAGCAAAAGCTCTATCATTTTGTATAAGGTTCATTACTAACGGATCAACGGACGTGATGAGATTATGACAATTTGGATCCTAGTTTTCAATAAATATTAATTGGTTATATGAATATGAACCTTGGGTATTTAATTGTTTATTGAAAAGGAAAATTATCGAAAATACTAAAATTGAATTTTGTAATTCTTTTGAATGTATAAATGCAACATTTAACCGTAACGAGGTTTAGTCTTTGATCGAGAATTGATCCATTTCGCTCAAACATATGTTTGATCGAGAATAATTTACCGAAAAGACAAGCGAAGTCTCTTTTCCATGGGAGAAGCATGAGACTCAATACTATTCCTTTACATGAATGAGAAAGGTATAATAGGAACATTTGAATTGTCTAAATTCTAAATGTAACTCATAGCAATGAATTGAACATCTTATTTTCCATAAAGATTTCATTACCTTCATTTGGTGAATGAATCCTTTTGTAACAACATGAATGTTGGTTAGCTGGAAAATATGTATGTGAGTTACTAAATTAGAAGCTAGACTAATTACGCGAAAATTGGTAGAAGGCAAACTAGCATATTTTATCTAGTTGTTTTGCTTTAGCCTTTAAAGGTGCTACAAACCGGTATGGGCATGGTAGACTTGTTACGGAAGAAATTGCATACCCAATTTTCAAGTTAATAACATTGATGGATAACCCATCATTCACGAGTAGAATACACCTTTTAGTACCTAAGTAATGATTACGTATGGTTCTTCAAAGGTGTAGGAAAGTAAAAGCAAGCAAGTTGTTTTCTTTGGTTATACAACACTTACAATGTTGTCAAATTCGGTGGGAGCATTTGTGTTGCATTCTTGAATAAGAAGTTGTTTTAATGATTTCTAATTTAGTGGGAGCTACAAGCCTTATTTCTGTGTAGTAACCAGATTATCTTCAAGATAATTACTTTCCAATTGTAGGCACTTATGGTTTCAAGGATTGTCATGTGCGTTTCCTTACTAATCAATATAGTCCTACATCTACTTGTTATATCTATGACATAAATTGTATTAATCAAATAAGCGAGCGTGTATCGTGTTGTTTATACGCTACATGATGTTGTTCCATGCACAAGTGGGAGAAATCTTTATTGTGTGCAAGGTACAACACATATAAATATGATTCTCTTGACCGCAAGGTAAGAGAGTAACGTTCAATAGGAATTATACATTTAAATATGTATGATTGCCTTATTAAGAACATGTGTCAAGATGATAACAAAGACTACTTTATTTTCAAAATTTATGTCATTCAATATTTAATAAACACTTGTAGTTACAATTTATGTTACGTGAGCGTGAACTAGATTATAGCCAAGGTAAAATATCCACGTGTCGTGAGAGCGAGCATGGATGATTTTGCGGTTTCTTCGTTGAATTTTCATGGAATGACATAATTAAATGAAGTAATCTAATACTACTTTGAATTTAAGTATTCTTTGAATGACTTAAATATATGTAGTAAATATTAACTTGAAATATTAATTGAAACACGAGGTGGTGTTCATAATTACTTTAATTATAAATGTTTATGATTTTGTAAAGTCACAAACATGAAGTCTTTTAATACAAGACTTATAATATAAAGTAAGGCGTTAACTGCTATGTTTTAAGACATATGCATGAAGTCAATGAGTTGATCAATGACTTATAACGTATAATGGGATTATAACTTTATGTCTTTTGACTTGGTCAAGAATACTTGTGTTATAATACATGCAATTGACTTGGTAATTCTATTGTACCATTAAGTTTTACTTTGTTGGTAAATATGATAAACCAAAGAGTAGATGGTTATCTTAAATATTGTTAGATTAATCTTACAATATTAATTCTAAGAAATACCATAGTTTTATGGTATGTTCAGATAGAAGAATCAAAATCTATTGGCATAGTTTGATTCAAGATAACTATAGTTTCTTCCAAACAGTTATCAAGGTTAGTAGATTGAGTATATATTGAATATACTCAATAAGACTCCAACCTAGAAGATTGATAAGACACCATTTGTATATGGAATGTGATGAATCACATTAAGTCTTATAATGAAGTTACGAATTTGTTAAACTACTTGTAAAGTGAGTTGTAACAAAATAAAGTCAAGAAGCTGTCAAGTTTTTGTAATATCCCAAAGAGAACAATGTATTGTTGCTCTACTTGCTAAAAGCTATTTAAAGGTAATCTTTAAATTGTTAAAGGCAAGTGGGAGTTTTGTTTAGATCTTGAAGATTAAATTACAAAATACATAATCTTCTAAAATGCACTAGCAAATATCATGATGAGGCTAAACATATAAATGATAGGCCTCAAAATGATGGAATTGTCATTCATAGATCCGTAAGGATATCTCGGATATTTAATATCTTTGAGGATTATGAGTTCTGAGGATCATGGTAAGCCTGTTAATCATGATGATGAATTTACCAAATGTTGAATTATGGTAAATCAATCATACTATGAATGTTGAGATGCTGTCCATAAATAAAATCAATTTTAGATACTTGGTTTATCTAAATGAAGACGATTTTCTTCAAAGGATGAAAACCCTAGTGGTTTAAATCTTTATGTAGAAATTATATGGACAATATTGTACACATATTTAATGCATGTCTAGTGATAATAATATTAATCATATTTAAGCAATTAACTATGATTGAATATTCTTTTCTAGATACATTAAATAAAAGTATAAAGATTATAATTGTCATACTTAGTTTCATTGATATGAAATTTTGACAATGAATATCAAAACTCTTTGTTGTGGAATTACTTTTGCGAGGACGATAAATAATACAAAGTAGTTTTATGAATTCAAATAATCTTTGAATATGTACAAACTGCAAGAATCCATGAATGGATATATGCATGCATCTATGAGATGATTCTTATGTTTAATATTAAATCAATGTTTGATTTAATAAATTAAAATAAGATAGCTCATAAGTATTCTCGAAAGCTAGTGGGAGTATTATTTTCTTAAATCTTATATGTTGTATGGCAACTACATTCCACCTAAATTAAGTTTTAATTGGGAATGAAACTTTGTTTGTAAGATTTGGAGATAAGACATACAACCTTGGAATATATGTTTATAAACATATGCGGTAAAATATATGAGTCTAATAAAACATGATAAATACATATCTTTAACAAGATATAATATGAATGAGATCTTAAAGTTTAACTTGAAGATTCATCATGTACATCATGTTGTGTATAAGATTGTTGTGTCATGCTTGGTTACAAGATGATTTGACAACATTGAAAGTTGTTAGTGTAATAAATATTTTAAAAGGAATATGTTTCGATTTAGAATCACATTCCACGGTCTGGATATGCTCCTAGATTCCATGGACGAAAATATGGCAATTATTTCATAATTGTCATTGCCAACAAACTTGAGTTTGGTAGGCACCAACATTACACTATAACCGTTGAAGTTTACGGATGTTTAAAGAGCATATTGTTGTACACAATGATCTTTGGTATAATTGAGATGACACTCAATTCTAGTCATGGTATCCTTGATAATGACCATGTTGACTAGTTATGCTAAGAGCATAGTTGCATTATACATTAAAGAATGAAGAATACTTTAAAACTTTAAAAGTTTTGAAAGATGATTGTCATATAAAGGTGGTTCGAGTTATCACGCACCTTATGGAATGATATGACAATAT
Source organism: Chrysanthemum lavandulifolium (assembly GCA_022545495.1). NCBI lineage: Eukaryota > Viridiplantae > Streptophyta > Magnoliopsida > Asterales > Asteraceae > Chrysanthemum > Chrysanthemum lavandulifolium. The sequence goes on along the minus strand of CM040238.1, from coordinate 17,469,571 downwards.
CAAGATATGTGTAAACACATACAAGAAATTTAATTATTGAATTTTTGAAATAAGTATTCTCAAAATTCTTGTAGATCAAAGTTAGTTGAAATTATGCCTCGTCAACAAGTATGAGTTGCATGACTTGTGGCTAAATTCATTAGCGAGAATTATCATACATTGATCTATTTAGTATTTGGATAAAGGATGTTAAACAATTATTATTTATAATGAATTAAAGTACGGTATCGTTTAATTTCATTTATAATATTGTGTCTGTATTGCATGTTTAAATCTTTGAATAACTTAAGTTATTCTAAATAGTCCGTTGTCAATCAATAACATGGGAATGATATTGAATTAAGACAAATCGAGTATTAGTTAGAATATACTTGAAAGTATATTGATGCGTAGCATGACTAATTCGAGATGATATTCAATGAATTGAATATATGACTTATCCCACCCGCATGATAATACTTTGGATCTTTGTCATTAAGTATATCATGGATATTTATCCTCGACTTGAGATACAAGAGATATGTCATGGATGTAGTGCATTTTGTGAAGCAATCTAACGCTATACGTGGCGATAGTTATAAGGGTTGTTTTCGAAGTGTTGAAATTTATGAATCCCTTGTAGTCGAAATGAGATTTGTTTCCTTCAAATTTATTTTGAAGTATAATACTCTTGGGCCCTCGTAGGATTGTTAAGATGTTTGTATGGCCATACCCAAGGTCTTGTTCGGAAGAATTGGTAATCTTAATAAATCATATAAAGCGAGAAGCAGAATAGTTAATTAAGAAATGAGTGAGATCCATATTCTTATTAACATGGTATTAGAAACAAAGGATGAATATGATGATGAATCATCAAACTTGATTTTTCTCCGAAAACCATACACGAGTTGTCACCGGGGCATTGGCGTGTTGCTAGACGCTAACCAATGTCATTTCACGTTTGTAAACATATCCAGTGGGATTTGTTGGAAATGTATATATTTACAAATATGTGAATGTCCGGATTCGAACTCGTGACCACGGATTGCACACATTAGCGAATGAGAATTAAAGTTAATAATTAATGTTTATGTTTACGATTAATTATTACACATTAAGTCGATTAACGATCGTTAAGTTTTTGACGGAAAAATGACTAACGACCGTTAAATGAAAAGAGAAAGGACTAGAAATGGAAAACTTGGAAAAGTTATGGATTTTTGGGCTTGTCTACATGGTCGACCATAGGGGCCTTTCAAAGCCCTAATTCATAAACTTGTTCCTAAGTTTACCTACTAGTATATAAAGAGGGTTAGGTTAGGGTTTCGTACAACATGCATTGAATTAACCCTAGATCTCTCCTTCTCTCTCTTGTCCCATATTCGCCGAACACCCCAAGTAAGGGAGTTTGGTTTCGTTTTTCTTAAGCGAGGACTTGTGTTAGATCTATGATCGCTTGATTCGTTGGTTAATTCGTGTGTTAGAAGCGTGGTTGTAAGACATTATTCTTACACAAATTAGTACTTCTTTGTTTTGCTCGAGGATTTGATATTCATGAGAGTGCGTTCGCATACTTTCAGTTAATTAATTTATTTGTTATGATCTTTAAGTCTTCGTTGTGTCTTTCTTGATGTCTTTATATTTTATTGTATTTTATATATCATAAACTCAACAAATTCTTCACATCTAAATTCAATATAGAACAACGACCAAAATATAAACAAGTTTGCATGTCACCCTTAAAATATGAAAGTTATTACTGCTTGTCACTTAACAATAGCTATTACCAAGTTAAAAAAACGTGTGATATAAATCTTGTCTCAAGTTCATTCTTTTCGATATTTACTAAGCCGGTGCACAAAACAAATTTTTAAAAGTTAGAATAGCCAATATTAAAAGTTAAAATATTACTCCCTCCGTCCTAATTTAAGTGTCCACAATGAAATCTTTAGATGTTCCAAATTAAGTGTCCATAGAATATTTCAACCAATGAGATGAGACTTTAGTGGGTGAAAATGATATTTGATTGGTAGAGAGTGTAGTTAGTGAAATTTTCTAAAACTTTATGCATATGAATAGTGGATACTTAATATGAGACGGAGGGAGTAATAATTAATAATGTATATATTATTACATGATCATTGTCACTAATTCGACAACATTTGTTGGAAGAGTTAGATTTTCATGAGCTAAATTACACGGCTATGTGGCATAATGATGACTTTCAACGAATTCGAAACTCTGTGGAGTTTTTTGAAAATAGATTTGCACCATGAACAAATGGATGATCATGCGGACACGGGGTTGGTTATTGCTACACTTTATAACCGCCGTTATATTTATATCCTTACACAAAATTATCTATGTTTGCCGCTTTGGTGCGGTCCAAACCCATCACAAAAAGTGGCCCTATTGTGATTGCGTATGAGGGATGCTCATTACATTCATGTAACGCTTAGATGAAAGTTGTCGTCCGCCAAATCACCAACAATGGAGGAGGTACTGGCGGGTCGCATCCGCATGGGAAACTATGTTTTTAAGTCGACAACACATGTATCCTCAAATTATTTAGAATGATGAGCGATGTATTCATGACTATTTATTTTATAAAGTTATTACAATTGTTACATGTTTTCCATTTTTAATAGACAATTTAGTTTGTCGTTAACAATTTGTGTTCGATAATACATTGAAAAGAATTAAACTAGAAGTAAAAACAAAATAAATTAATTATTAAACTAGAGAAAATAAATAAAAAAGGTATTAATTATTTAATATTAATAAAAGGTAATCATTATTTAATGATAATGATAAGTTAATGGTAAAAGGTAATCATTAATACACCTTTATTTAAGGAAATGATTTATCACCATTTTTTTTTCATCTACCACTAAATTACTTGGGTGATACTGTGCGATCAACATTGCATGCATGATTTAGTGGTGCGTGGAAAAAATAAATTGACAAATCGCCTCCCTATTTAATGATAATGATAAGTTAATGGTAAAGGTAATCATTAATACACCCTTTGACCTATAAGTGTGTATGAATCAAAAGTCGAAGGTGTATGAATCGAGGGGCCCTTTTTAACTAATATTTTATTGTATTTAGAGTTATTAATTACTATAAGTTATTGGCTTTTTCCTAACCACGTTAAACTAACAAATATCAAGTTCTTTTTTTTTTTTTTTTTTGAACTAAACAAATATCATGTTCGACCACTAAAAAAGTCCGCAAAACAGAAAGTATCATTTGGGTTAGGTAGTTATTATAAATCTAATTGTAACTATTATGACAAAAGGTAGGAAAATAACAACATATTTTTACTAGAGATTATTTGCTTCCATTTGTCATAACATGGTGAAGGAGTTAAGAAGAGGCTAGTATGATTATAGAAAAGTACTAGTGTAGCAAAATAAAATTAGTTTTTTAACTCCAAAAACAAAACCATATTTCCATGCATTTTTCTAGTGGAAAGATATTGGAAAAGCAAAAAATCGAACCTTCTAATTCGTTTGCTAGTCGATGAACACACGATTGTGACAAGTTGTTTAATTGTGTTTTATAACCGACCCGTATATCGGACGAGAAGCTGTCAATTTTAGTTATTTAAATCAAATACGTATCACGTTCTAACAATTTGTTATTCCGATATTGAGCAATCTAATCATATTTGTAAATGAACACAAGTTGTAAAATATAAGTACAAAGTTGGGTTACATATAAACTCAAATTTTTATAAACTTAATGAATCAATCCTAGCTATTTGCCTTTTTTTTTTCGAGATTAAAAAATCACTTTTCACTTAAAAAAAAATTAGATAAAACATTTTGCAAACGGTAAGTCGTTAAGCACATCATCGCAACAATTTTTTTTTATCTTTCAATAGGCGGCTTGATATACTTATGCGGACTTTTTTCGAGTTTGCTTTTAGTGTTAAAATTTGCGTGCGAAAAAATCACACGTGATTGTATGTTAGAAATCACGTATGATTACGATGAATCACGTGTGATTCCATAAATCACATATGGTTAAAATTACAAATCACATGTTACTGACGTAAATTTCAATACTTACAAAAAAAAGTCGAAAAAGTGGTCGAAAGTATATATAAGTCATTCCTTTATAAAAGATAGTTTAATTCTCTTCAGATAGTATGATTCTTTCTCATAACTGAGTATCGCTTTGTGAGTTATTTATTTATTTGTTTTAAAATGATGAAAGTGAGTTTTGTTTTGGTCGAAAAATTGATAGTCAAGATTGGTTCATTAGGTATATAGAATTTGCATTCTACATTGAACTTTTCTACATTTACATGTATCTAATTTAAAGGTATTTACTATTTAGAAAGATTCATATCTCATCATTTCTTCCAAAATTTCATATTTGCCTAAACTTGCATTAAAAATATTTGACATTATGCATTTAGTGTTTTATTTTAAGTATATATGAAATTAATCGTGAAAGGAGGAGATATAAATTCATCCTACTACTTAATTAGTGGATAATTTTGCTATATATTTTGTGATTAGTTTTATAAAAGACTAGTTATGGACCCAAAGCATAATAAGTTTTGACATAAGTCACATTGACGGGTTTTAATATCTTGTATAATTTAGTGACTATTTATGTAGTTTTATTTAAAAGTACTTATAAATAATTTATCATGATCATTTTCATCAATAATTATTTTTGTTAATCGTTTTGATTTGTTTTTATCTATAGTTTTTTTAAAATTGATTACTATTTTTTATAGATTTTGTTGAACGAAGGATTTGACTATGTTTAGCGTGTTGAAGTGGATGTTGTTGTTTAAATTTAACTAGTGAATATGTTGTAGATATTATGCGTGTTAGTAACATGTAATAACACTTAGTGTACTTAAAGATAAAGTTTAAAATAATATTTTTGCGCATATTCTTATTTAAAATTTAAATAGGAACGACATGAGTTGTTATATATAAATCTATTGTATTTATTTTCATATCACAATTCGTGCTTTTATTTTGATAAGTATATTCCGTTAATAATAATAAGAGTTGTATTTAATATTTAAACCCGATACGCATGAGTTAAACAAACGAAAAGTTGTTATTAAACACGAATCATAAGAGTTGTATTTGATAAGTATATTCCGTTAATAATTAAAAAAAATCGTTATTGAACACGAATCATAAAGATATATCTTTTCGGTTCCTTATTACTCTATTATACATTTAGTTTTGGAAGCGAAGCCGTTAAAGGGCCTCCAAAACAACGTCGTTTTGAGTTTTGTTTATTTGGGTATGAACAGCGCGTTTCATATTTGAAAATAACATTGGCCAAAACGATGTCGTTTTGGTTTATGTTTATCGTGTCTTAAATTAAATTGATGGTTACGTGTCCTGGTACATACTCTTCAAGAACACGTGTGCCTTGGATCATTACTTACAAACCGAGATTGTGTGTGTGTGTGTGTGTGAGAGAGAGAGAGAGAGAGAGAGAGAGAGAGAGTGATTGTGAGATTGTGTGTTTTGCAGTAGGTTCAATTGCATGTTGGTTGTAGCTTAATAATTTTTGGGATTTAAAGTAGAGGAAGACCACATTAAAGATTCAATTACATGTAGTAGGTTAATATTTGTTCGAAATTGTAAGTTTATATCAATTAACTTAAGAATTTTTTCCGATGATGTTTATACATGTATAGATCATGATATTTTTTAACAAATAATTATGGTTTCTTTAATTTGTAGAGTTAAGTGAAAATTGTGTGTTGATTTTTATGGGTTTCTTTGTTTATGGAAAGATGACGGGGTAAATATAATTTTAGGCATGTCGAGTTTTGATGATTTTGGCTCACTTTGTAGCAACTCTTGAAGGCTCTTTAATGTGTTCACAAGTGTGGCTAAATGTAAATAAATTCTTGATTTTATGTAATATGAGTAAATTTGTTTTAGGAGGTGTTTCGTAGTGTTGTCTTTGTTTTGTGTTCATAGGATAAGGAAAAAGGCTCGATGATTGTCTATAGATATTTTAGGGTCTTGGATCAATTGTTAATTGGTTTGTTATAAATGGTAGAGGTTAAAATATATTATGTCATTTGCATTATTGTTTGGTTGTTATTGTTCTTCCAATTTTTGTGCTTACATCGGCTGAGGTATTGGGTATAATGCTTACAGCCAGGTTTGATGGGTAATGGTGATGATTGAGACAAGTGAGATGTGGTGATAAGTGGTAATTGCATTCATATATGATATATGATCTGTTTAGTATAGTTTGTAGTCTTTTTTTTTTTATTTTTTTTTTTATTTTTTTATTGGGTCTATTTTTTATACTACCTAGAATCTCATAGTGGTCGTATGAGTTATAGTTAGAATTTGTGGATACATGTTTCTGTTTGTTCATGTTTTGTGATGATTATGATATATGATCGTGAATGCTGATTTTATATAGTGTTGCGTGAGTTGTGTTTTATTTCCCATTTGGGACTGATGTCTTTGAATGTTTTGAATTGTCTTTAGAGTTCCGGGGCTGATGAACTATCTGTTTTTGTATGTGAATATGTGTTTTCAAGAGCCTGTCGAGCGTAGGTACAAATTTAATTTGAAATGATGTTTTTTTACATAATTCTATTATACATTAGTCATGGTTGATTCAATTAAAGTGTATATATTATAGTTTTCATTCATGGGTTATTTCTATATTTTGCTATATATATATATTTAATATTGTTAAAGCGAATGTTTTGGTATATTTGTTACTCAACGATTTGTTATCAAATGTGATGTCATTCAATATTGCCTTTTGAATTGTCTTTAGAGTTTGGTGATCAAGCATCTTTTTCATATGTGAATCTCATTTTCGGGTTCCTTTCGATGTTGTTTTATTGGGATAACAACACGGATTACGCTTTAGCCCAAGTACAAATTTAATTTGTAATGATATTGTTCGAGTTCATCTAGGATTATTGTTCCCCAGTATGTGCATTTAAGCGTAGTTGAAACTCTGCGTATGATTTTGGTGTCAAGATTCACGGGAAGAAGTGCTAATTCTTATGTAAGGCATGTGTTGTTGTTGCAGTAAAAATAGGTGTTCTATGGTGGTATTCGCTATCTGTGACCGTGCGGATGGTTCTGCGACTACACCTCAGTTACTATTTATGCCACATGTTATGCCTTGTAAATTTATTAATCTAGTCACTTGTATCCAAATATAGTTTCTTTGATTTTACATGCGACTAATTGATGTTTACTTTGTGGCTAATAACTTTCTCAATGTAGCTTTTGATTTTTATATCTATGGTTTGTTTTAAGAGTGACTACTAATTTAACATGCTTTGTTACGTGTTCTTTGTTTATGTTTGTATATTTTTTGAATATCGGGTATATGTTTCCATTTGCTTAGCCTAAAATTGCTTGATCGAACCCGAAACATAGTGTTGTCAGACATGGTTATAGTGCATGGTGCTTTATTTTATTAAAGATTAGTCTTGGTTAAATTGTTTTAGGTGAGGCCTCGATGTTATGGTGTAAATGTAGCTTTTATTTGTAGCGAGTGTTGTGGCTGACAACAATTATAGATATTTTTTTGTGCGGTTATTAATAGTTTGCTATATTTCCTATTTAGGCCATCCAAGATGTGTCAAGAAGAAAAACTCTTTTTTGTTTGAGGAGGATGGGAAATCGATAGAAAGCTTTGTTATGATGGTTGGCGAATGATTTTGCAATGAAGTATGTCCAGATTAAAAGGCCACCTCCATGTACCAAAAGAACCATCAAATGGTGGTTTCTTGGAGAGGGGTATGTCGAAGCACGATGCTAAATTCCATCAAGTTCGCCATATGCGGGTTCGTTTTGGTATGATATTTATATCTTTTGGGTAGGATTCATGTTTGCTTGCATCTGAAATTGTCAGGATTATATCTGTTAATATTGCTCGAGTTGCTATTGAAAAAGAATTATTTTTATGCATTTTTTCGCGAATGTCAAAATTACCTTATTGATCCACTAGACTAAATCCTATAACCGATATTTTAGGCTACAAATTGTTGCTTTAAAAGATGTAGTTGCTAAACAATTGCTTGTGTGCATGTAATTTAGATGATAGTTTCTTGGCTAGGATGAATGGCTCAAACATTACTTCTAAAGAGGGTTTATAGTGATTTCTTCCATTTTTGGGGCTTTTATATAACTAGGCCACGTTTTGCATTATTGAAGCTCGAGATGAACATAGCTGCACATCTATGTCCAACTTAGGAAGAATATATTAGAGTTATCTTCATATTGATTTATGTTTGTGAGTTTCGGGAAAGCAAGAAAAATGTGTGTGTGTGTGTGTGTGTGTGTGTGTCTATGTGTGTGAAGCATTACATATCATATGCATCCATATTAGCGCGTGTAGTAACTAGGTAAACTTTTATAACAGTTTTACCATGTCACAAGCATCATTATCCTACACCATATACTCGATCAATGACTTGGGTTACATCACTAGCCCTCCTAGGAACAACCCAGGTACATCTTACAACCCAATGGATGACTTTGTTGGCTCTTTGATCCGGTTGACCAGCTAAGGTAATCCTCTAGTATATGATATTAATTTATATTAAAAAAAATAGCATGCCACATTTTACTGATAAATTTTTACCTATATTCGGTCTTTGCTATGTGAGTGAACCATACACAGTCTTTAAATCGATTTCTTCCAATCTATTCATCCAAACATTCCGTCTCCATTTGGCGGTTCCATGATACCCAAAATCCAAAATAAATTTTAATTATTTCATAGCCTTACAAGTATGGAAATATATGAGGATTATACAAGTAACAATGATATTTAGTGGAATCCAGATGGAGCTTCAAGATATATCCAGATGGATGAATAAGATAATGGGATCAAAATGACACAGTTTTTGGGAAGAGTTTTGGAGATGATTACAATGGTGTAGTTTTGGGGAGGATGCGAGGGACAATTTATAGGAGCCTAAAACGACGCAATTTTGGGTATTTGGGAACCACTTCGGAGTCCTGAAGATCTTCATGGTCAATATAGCTTTCTAACTTTTGATTTTTTACAATTTTAAGATACTTTCGTTTCTTGCGTTACCTAATAGACAAGTAATGTTGTCATTTTGTAGGTGTTATGAATGTTAAAATGGAAGCTGTTGTCATGGAATTACCATCCTTAATTTGAGATGCAAACAATGTAGGCAACTGTTTTGGGAGTATTTGGGTTTGATGTCAGTCTATACTTCATATGATGTTTGCTAAACTACACTTTAATCTCCGTTCAATCCAATAACTAGACATATCTCCGACATATTTTACTTAGTCCGGTGGCTTTACCTCCTGTAATCGCTCCTTTCACCAACTAGCAATGTTGCATTGTATAATATTGGTATACGCATCCCATCCCATTTTATCCCACTTTTTGTGCCACGCATGTCACAATTCTCAATTCGGTCATTTACAAACTTTAAAAATTTTACTATTCATCTCGGAATTTACTATTCATCGATTACTATTCATCATTTTACTATTCATCGTTTTTGAAGTCGACTTGATATTTTGAGAGGTTATTTCAAAATTTTACTATTCATAAAACACTATTCATTCCGGAGAAAATTTATATTCATGAATCACTATTTATCATTTTTTGTAAACTAGGTTTCACAGTATCAAGTCAGCGTAACCGTAAGGGTTTAGCTGCTTATTCATGAAACATCATTGAGAACATTACATATAGACTAGAGTTAGTCTACATATCATCGATAATATCATTTCATATTAGTTCATGCATGGGTTTGCATGTTTCATTAACGATATATTTTCTATTAAATAAACGCTATCGTACGATCATTTATTTTGAATAATTGATCCGACACTTCCAAAATTATCACGATATATTTTTATACTCATTTTAAAGCTATAAAAATTATATTATTAGTTTACCCGATGATTTGGATTTATTTTGTATATAAATTGTATTATATATATATTTCTGACGATGAGTTCATTAGCCCCACTTTACTCGTTTAATTGTTTTATAAACTCTTTGGGGAGATACATGCTCAACTACTTGCTTTTACTTTACACTTATATGAACTTAAATAACTCTTGTTTCACTACTTATGCTAGTAAGTAGATTATGCCGAACTAAATTGATTACTATGTTATGAACACTATTATTTGAACCACTTTCCTTGATTATGAACCTTTCGACATATATATTTGAACTCTTTTAAATTTATTTGGACCTTTTAACATATATTTGAACACTTTGGACTTGATTTGAACCTTTTGACATATAGTTGAACTCTTTTAACTTGTAAAGGACCCTTTTGGTATATTTTGAACTTGTTGACTCGATTTTGAACCCTTTAACTATTTTGAACCTTTTGATATGTTTTGGGCTCTTTATTTGTTTTGAACTTTTGAACTCGACTTAAACTCCCGAACTTAATTACGAACTTTTGAATGCAACACTTGAACTTAGTTATGAACTTATGACTTGTTTGAACCTAATGGATCGTCGTCCTTGACATAAAGTCTCCCTATGTGAGCAGACAATACCAATTTCGCCTTATTGGTGGAGTGTGCAAAGTCTCCCATATGAGCAGACAATACCAGTTATCGCCTTATTGGTGGAGTGTGCAAAGTCTCCTATGTGAGCAGAGCAATACCAAGTCTCGCCTTATTGGTGAAGCGTGCAAATTCTCCCATGTTTGGAGTGTTCTTAATTGTATATAATAGTTGTATGATGTACCGTTCGTACATTCGCATTGTTAGTCTCCTATTAGTAGGTAGTATGGATAGCGCTATTAGAGGTCGGCCAACCTCTCGTTCACTATGTTACGGGGACGCATATTATTTATTCTAGGGGCTTTGCCTGGCATACATTATTATATATGTCGTGCTATATTGTGAACTATTATGACAACGTATACTTGACTACTAGATATACTACTTTTGGCAGTGGGTTGTGAACACACAGGTTGCAAGTTTTGTATGGTGAACTTGGGCGAGTGGATTACAATGCCTTTGCTTTGTGGACTATTCTCGATGACCAAAAACTTTGCCTTTCTTTGCATGAGCGTTCTTTAAAGGCTTTTCATGACAAATCAAACTCTATGAACTCATTCAACCATTGTGTTGACACTTTTTAGCATGTTTTATATCTCGGTATCTAAGGCATTCACTTCATGGCATGCATGTGGACTTATCATAGAGTCGCGGTGTGTGGCGCGCCTCGCATATATTTTATGCGATTAATTATCGTTTGATTGTAACAAACTCATTTTGGTACATTGAAAATCTTTTGGGACCTATGTTTTGTAAACTACGATTATTTTACTTAATCAAGCGATATTTTCAAAACGACACTTTAGGTCATTCGATATAAGCTGTAACTTTGATGCTATGGCGGTCATCCCCGGTATTCCATTCATTGCCAAAGCAGGTAATTTGGGGGTGTGACAACGCACCCAGGGTGCATTGTACAATATTGGTTCTTCTGCTTCCCATCCAATTTTATCTAGCTTTTCAATGCAAGTACCGATTATAGTGAGAAGAATTTATTTATAGTTGGTGCAATTCCTAGAGGCCAAAACAATCCTGTTTCACATGCAATTTTATCCGGTTTCAATGCAATCATCCATTCGATGAAGACTTTGGTTCTGATTGGTCCAATTCCTAGAAGCAAAAAAATGAAGGGACGAGACTTAATCAAGGCCTCGATACGATCTGTAGCGTATCCATCCTTAGTTGGTGTATCTGTTTACACTCGACGAGACTTTTCTTATCTTTTGTGCATTTTCATTGTTGTACTTGAAAGCGTTAATTTAATCTACATTCCATGAAGTGATGAGGTGTGATATAATCTTAAGCTTCACATCGTAATGCTTTAAGATTATATCAAGCACACTCAACTAATATTTGATAAATTTTAGATTCGATTAACGTTTTCAAGCACAATAGTGAAAATTAGCGTAAATTAAGCTACTAAACTTAATCGATTGAAAATAATTTATTACACTAAAGTATGTAATTTAAGGTTTACGGTGTGAGCGAGAAGACCAACATATTCTATGAGATTGCATTTGACTTACGTAGTTAGATAAAAGGTATCACAACACTCACACCCCATGCCATTTGGGCCTCACTAAGTGTCGCGTCAACATTCTTACTTTCAAAACTCACACCCCAAAACATCCATTCACTCACAACATAGCTATTTGGGCCCCATCCACTCATTAATTTTCTTTTCTTTTCCATTTTGCAAACAAACTAAATTCCATTAATTTAATGATACAATACAAAAGCGAAAATAATCGAAAAAGTACAAAAATAAAAACATACGAAACTTAAAAAAAAAACTATATTTCCCCGTTCAGTATTGATTATATTTTGCCATTATTTTTTTTTTTATGAGAGCGGCTTTGCGTTCTGGAAACTCGTCAGTATTAATCTGGAGAAACTCTAATTCGTTACACTCAATTATTGCTAGTTCTTTCACTTTCTTCGCCTCGTACACGGATCCAGCTGCTACAATTTTGTGTCTAAATACCTCCGATAGAGACTCCGAGTCACTTCCCTCGATGCTCGAAGTTGTTTCTGTTCTGAATTTTTTTTAAGGTCTAGGTTTTTTGAGGGGACTAGGTCTCGCATCGAGGGCGAATAGTTCGGTGAGATCAAGCGAATCAAGCGGCTCCGCCATGTCCTATTGTGGTGTTTTTCAAGACCCGCCACACATGATCTAGAGTAAACTTTCATTCGATTGAGTTGTCACTAAAATTGATCTTTGCATGCTCAATATGATCAACCTCATTTTCCGCTTTAACGATTGTAATGTTTGTAAATAACATTGAACTTTTGGCAATCATCGTTAACCTAGACCATTTCCATGACCATATTATTGGTACGAGGACAACTTTTTTTGTAGTTGCGTTGAAATCGTCCATAATCTGCCACCAAAACGAGTCGTCTGATTGGTCTACACCGATCTCGTTGTTCTGGGAAACTTCGACCCAAGTCTTGACTAGCAACGTTTCTTCCTCACGTGTTCAACGTTGCCCGTTCGTGTTGGTTCCACCTCGCCATCCTCGTCCGCGTCCAAATCCACCGTGGGTGTGGTTGTTTTTTTTGAAGGTTTTGCGATTCATTTTTCTTTACGTCGTTGTTCATGGGTTTCTTTTTGTGGTGGTTGTGGTACTTTGAATTGTGGTTGTCTTTGTTGTGATTCAAAGATTATGATTTTTGTGTTAAAGAATTGTGGTGGTTGGGTTTCAAAGAACTGTGGTGGCGCATTTCTTTGGTATTGGATTTTGGAATTGATTATTGAGTTGTTGGTTTTGATGATACGAAAGTTGTTGTTAATAAATTTGTTAGTGTGTCATTTGCTTCGAATGGAGAAGCGTTGCGAGAAATAAATTGAGTTTTGTGACGATGGGTTAGGCGGGTTTGAGGAAGGCGAGGGTTGTGGGTTAAACATATTAAGAGAAGTAAAAACTTCGTTAGTTGGATCTTGAGACATATTTTTGTTTGTGTGTTGAGATATTAGAAGTAATGTATTTTGAAAATGAAAATGTATGGGATATATATAGTGTAAAAACTAGGGGATTGTTTTTAAATCGAATGTTTTGAAATATTACTGTTGGTATCAAACGGTTTTTATTGTTTCCACGACGAGGATTCAGCGAGTTTCATCTTGGCAAGCAGGTTGGGTGTCACGGCGAGGGTTCGGCGACGCCAAAACCCTTGCCACGTCGGATTCAGCGAGGATACTCGATGTGATACCTTTTGTTCTAAAAGGGAAAATAGACTCCCAACATTGTTCTCTGATGTCACATCACCTTTTCCTTTGCTTCACAATGATTACTCGATAACTTTTACTCCATTATGGTTCATGTTCACCTTTAACCATTTTCCATCAAAGTATAACTCTTATACAAATACCATAACATAGTCTCAAATAAAAAAATGGCTTTGGGATGCCGATTATGCATGTCGACTCCAAACCACACTATTGAGGTAACACCAACCTTTTCCAATGCTAAATATTGAGTGCCAAGCGTCATTCCAAGCTTGAGTGGGTTTCACCGAGAGTTTGTGTATACTTTGGATCCGAGCACTTAGCGATGCCGTCTGACAAGTGCTACTCCCGAGCGGACTCTTCTTTATATGTTCTTTTGGCGCTCCCTCCATAAAGATTGTTTTTGCTCTCTAATTTTTCTCATTTTCAATTTTCAAGTAGGTGTTTTTAGTTAATTTCTTATTCTGTTTTTGTTTATTTTTTTTGGAAAGGGTGGAAATTTTATTAGACAACGCTCTAAATGAAAGCCAAAACAAGAAACAAAGGAAACCAAGATACAAGAACAGTAGAAACAAAAAAGCTACTGGCCAAAGCCACGGAAAAAACAAACTAAACAAACTTAAGCACTATAGAAAACGTCATAGGGTCTTGGGATCAAATAGTTCCAATTTGCAGCCACCGAATTATGCCTAGCAGAGATCCACACTTTGGAGATCCTTTAGATGGAGGGCAAATGTCTTCATCTTTAACCTTTGTAACCATATACGGTTCAACATTAATGTCTGATTCCTCTATTTCCATATGGCCCAAAGAGAAAGCATCGAGAACACCATTCAAGATCTTATTTAAACGCGAAGACCGCGAGGAGGCGATTCACCAACTCCACACCTTTCTCCACACGGTTTCCACAATGGGACACTTAACAAGGCAATGATCAATGTGCTCGGCGTCATTTTCACAAAGCGGGCAATAAGACAATGCGATATGAACACCCGATAAGAAAGATTAGGCGGGTGGGCAATCGATTAATCGTCGCCTCCGATTAAAACATTAATAACTATTTGAGGTATCTAAGAATTCAAACAATGATGCTCACCAATAATGCAATCACTAAACATGTGATTTTGGATGTTCGCACTAAGTTCTTAACCTTAAAAGTACTAGAGCGGATCACCAAACCAAACCCACTTATCCCTACCACTTGATGAGAGATGAAGACCACTAGCGATTTTCAAGATACGAGATCATTCAAGGACCGCCCACGAGGGGCACCATGAGACCAAATACCACCCACTCACCATTTACCACGCCCAATGCGTTATTTATATTTCTAATCTAAAGACTAATTTTTACCGTTACAAGAATAACATTTTTAAAAACTAAATCGAATAAGTTCATATCTATATCTATACTATATATAAAGAAAAAACTCATATTCTGGAAAGTGAAAAATTAAGAAAATTATATATTGAAACCATAAAATTTTATTTACTATTTTCGTTTATAACTAACATTATCTTCATTCAGCTTAAATCGTGTTTAATCGTCAAATTCTTAAATGTTTATTATTTTTCGTTTATAACAATAATTTTTTATCATTACAACTATTTGCCGCTTAAAAATCTCAATATTATGCACGTGTACTTGTCTAGTAGAATCAAATTTGTATATATACTTAATAAAGAAAAACGTTAGTATTATAAGTATTTTAAGAAAAAGGATATTAATAAAAACCAAATTCCATAGCAAAAATTGATTTTACCACGTGATTGTGAAAGAGATGTATGCAGTATTTGAAAATAACAATGGTATATCGCACGTATTTACAATTGTTAAGTATAAAGCTTCTAGAACGTTGGCCATTTGGAACAAACTTTTTATATAAGTGATGGGTCGCGAGTACTTGATAGCGAGCCCCACTTTAGGCGTTTTCCACATATTTAAAAATACATAAATACAGTATAAATATATAATCTGAAAAAGAAATAAATAAAAAAAAAAAACCATACAATCACTATATATAGTTGTGATGAATCATATCACAGAATAAAAATTCGATAGATTTGAGTAATTAAATAATTGTATTTTATAACCCAAATTAATTCAATTATTATTTTTATATAACTGAAAAGTGGAAACGCAACTTCTATAGATTTATTGCAACTTTATTTGTTTAGGAAGTCAACATCGTACTAAGCGTAACAATGAGCGTGGAAACGTGATTATCATTTTTGGCTTTTTATAATGGGTTTTATAACGTATGTCAAGAAGCGTATTAAGCAAAGACATTTGAATTTCACGAAAAAGGACGTCCGGATTACATATTTTATTTGAAAAGTGTATTTTGTGTCCGGACGTCGTTTTTGTGGGTCCCACCGTCCTTTTGTCTGTCTTAACGTGTCTTGAGGCACATGTTAAAAACCTTTTATAATTTAAGATTGTCGATATTAATTGAAATAATTAAAAAATATATCACAAAACATATCTAACCACTAATTATAACAAGCCTTCTAGAAGACCATTTGTTTAATAGTACGGTATTCATTTATGAGAAATGATGAAGTGAGACGGTATCGATTTATGAATTAATACATGAGAAATGATGAAGTGAAAAGAATAATTAGTATACGAAGGCTGAAAAATAATGCTAGATTGCTAGCTATACATTTTAAATTAGAAAGAAAAATCTGAAAGAAAATACATATATTTTTATAGGTAAATTGAAATGTATGATTTTGATTACTTTTTATTATTCTCACTTTAATTAATTTTTTATTTAATCCTAACTAATTAATCTATAACTAATTGTGTACTAGTTAGTTAGACGGTACATACAAAAAGTTTGCAAATTGTAAACGAAAATGTGTTTTCAAAAAGCAAAATCGGTAAGTACCGAAATTAAATATCACATTTTTTTATCTAACTAAATTATATTGAATCTCACGGCAGCAAAATAATGAGTAAAATTGTTTGCAACTTTTATGAAGCTAAAGACAAACTTTTAGCAAAAATAATTGAACTTTATGAAAAATGTTATTTCTTCTTTAATATATTTTACTTATGTTCTTACTAATTTTATCGGTACATGTGTAAAATTTGATGTGTAAGGTTGATTGGATGATATTATGAAAAGAATGAGAGAGTTTTACATGGCATGTTATTGTTGAATGTAAAAATTACGTAGCTGATACGTTTTATTGATACGATATATATAAAGGAAAATACATGATGAAACTCTAATTGAAAAATACATGATGAAACTCTAATTGAACCCACAATCGAGCTTGGGCCATATCAATCCTTAAATACTTCCCCGCAGTCCGTGGGGTGAGATCGCGAAAGCTTGGGTTGGAGTAGTAAATTAAAGAAAAACATTAACGTAATAAAAATATAATTTGTTGATGAAGAATTTAGGCGACAAGGAAGCAATTCTTCAAGAAGCAGTAAAAGCAAATAAATGTAGTAGCAAAACAAATAACATATTTGTTGATGAAGACTTCAAACAATAGGTGAAGATTAATTTTCACCACGCACAATAATGAAATAAAGTAAAAAAAAAATTATACTTTTTTTCCCCTTTCTTTCTTTCTTTCTTTGTTTTTTTGTTTGTAAAGGGATCATGAAGTCGGCAAAGGTTTGACGGGTGCCTTAAAGGAGACGGCTCTGATTCATGTCGAGTTGAGATCAATATAGATCTCATATTTACCATAGATCCAATAAATCAATCTTAGTCATCCATTTGTTTATCAAAATTAATAAAAAGTAATTTCCACTTTTTCTTAAAAACAACATATCTTACAAACGATAAATCTTCAAACTATAAAAATATCATGCGATGAGAATTAAATTATCTTTCGTAGTTATGCACTCTCATATTTTCGACATAATTTTTTTTCAAAAATTACGCGGGAAAAATCACGTGTGATTTGTAAAATCATATGTGATTTGTGAAAATCACATGTGATTCGATTTTATAAATCACATATGATTTTTACAAATCACATATGATTTGCAAAAATCATATGTGATTTATAAAATCGAATCACATGTGATTTTCACAAATCACATATGATTTTCTCATTTGAAATTTTGAAAAAAAAAATTGTTAAAATATATAGAAGTGCATATTTATAGAAAGATAATTTAATTATCGTTGCGATGGTATAATTTTTTTCTCGTAACGGTTAACGGTTTGCGAGATATTTAATATTTTTAAAAAGGGTGAAATTTTTTTTTGTTTTGATTAGAAAAATGAATTACTATGATTGGTACCCATTAGATCTATGATAAATTTGAGATCTACATTGAAAGTTCAGATTCATGTCTAAAGATCGGGCCATTTCACGATACCGTGTTGATTGTAGAAACCTCGTGGGTGATACATTTAATTGATACGATATATATAGAGATAAATCGTAATAAAACTCTAATGAAACCAATAATCAAGTTTGGGTCATATCTATCCTTGAACATATCTATCCTCGAATAATTTTTAGTAGTAACAAATTGTGTAAGAACATATAAGAATGCTCAACTTTTATTGATTGCTTTTCTAATAACATGATTAATATTCAAGAGCATATGCTTAACAGAGTAATATTCAAACATGTCGACATATGAATCAGCAAAGAATTAAAGTATTAAACATAGGAGAATAGTCTTGTCGCTTAATTATGCATATTTGATTACTTGTGTACAACGATAAAGTAATAAATTTGGTTATGAATATCAAAGTTTAAGAAAATGACGACTTGAAATTTCAAAATCGATTCTTAAAACTAGCGAAGCATACATATCTCAATCCCCTCAATTTTCTATAGTATAAGCGCAATAGAAAAACAATTTGATATAAATCTGATTATTATAATTTTGAAATTGATCGTACAATAATTTGCACATATCAGGCCGTCAATGGTGATTGTGAATTAGAGGTGATGGTGGTGATGCCGAATGCAAAATAGCGAGAATAAGAAATAGAACACTACTTTAAGCGAACAGGGAAAGCCCCGCGATCCACCTCCGAGGTTAGGCTATATGAGTGTTTTGGGTGCGGGTTGGTGGATTCTCTTATGGTAGTCATTGTTCATGAATGACTTTACGCCAACATGTGTGGGGCGAGGCATAGGCTTCGTGCTTCATGAGGGTGCGTCATCACCATTTGTATAAGTGGTAAGCTAAGTACCAGAATGATGGTAAGGCTCGTTAACAGAGCGAAGAGTACGTCATCACAAATGTTGTTTGCCCGAGTTCTTCCAAATTTAAAGTAACTACTTCATATTTTTATAATATAGCCGAAAAGTTAATGTTATTTGCCAAACTATCAAATTTTCTCACACAATTGTGATTTTTTTCAACATTTGCGAGTTGTGTATGCTTTTACGTGAGTTCTTTGAAATTTTATGTGATTAAATTATGATTATGTGTGAGTTTAAGCGACATATTGTTTACTTTTAATGACACTTTTAAACTCTTAGCGATGCTTTATGTTAGTTTTTCAGTTTTATGAAATGTCTCGGCAGGGTTGCTCTGACTCAGACGGTCGTGAGAAGTGCATCACTCCGGTGACAAATCCTTTTGCAAGTGAAGGAGTGAACCTACTCAGATCATAACTAGTTGTTCTCTTTCGCTTATCGGTCGGCTTCAAGCAACCTTTCGCATTTCTTGCTGAGATCCCAAGTCTCCATGTAGGCCCTCTTGGCGACCCACTAATGATAGTTTCTAGTTTTAATGACGCATTTGGAAGTGTCATTACAGGTCAAACACAAAGTGTAGCTCCTAAAGTATCGCTAAAACTAAAAGTTTGTCACTACTAGACCTTTGCATGGAATCTCAAAAAGCTCTCACAAAATAAATAAAAAAATGTGCGAAAGTAATGGATAGTTTAATAAAGTTAGATTTTTCCATGTTATTTTGGTAAAACAAAAGTAGGAAAATAGCTATTCTTACCATTTTCCATAAATGTATTACAGTATTACACATTTACACCATAGATTACTGTTAGTAGATTTGTATAGTAGATCAAGCGAGTCCCATTTGCGAACAACTTAACAAATAACTATCAACACTACATTATATATATGTGCTCTCGTGTTTGACAAGATGTTTCATTTTTCTCATTAAAGCAAAACCGACTTTATAGGACACGCGCTAGTGTCTTATAAGATTAGTTTATGGGACCTTTAACTTAATAACACCCAATTTTAGAGTCTTATAAAAGAATATAATAGAACATGAAGATTGTGCTAATAATAAACCACATAATAGGACAACTTATGAGGTCCTAATACATGGCTAACTAAAGTTACGTTTTGAGACGCATATTGGCGTCCTATAAAGTGTCTTGTAGCATGTAATGGTATGTTGGATCAACACGTTTATTAGTACCAAAAAACTCTGGCGCTGATACAAAGTGTTACTATATCTAAAGTCTTATAACATGTCCAAACTCCTCTGTTTATAACACAAACTACTCTACGAGTGAAAACGAAAACTGAAAGGAGAGTTTCTTGTGTCACCATTTATCATCCGGAGGTAGTACCTACAATTAAACAAAACACGTGTAAGCATAAGTTCCCTCTTAACAAAATTTTAAATAAAATATAATATCAAAAGTTTGAAAAGAGTAACATATCTATCCTTCAAGTTTCAACAACTAAATAAACAAAAGTCCTGCAATTAAATGGACATCTAATTATATACAGCTTAAAATTTACAGTTTGATGGCCTAAAGTGTTAGGTAACACGTTTGGGCGTTTGGCAATCAAATAGTCGGCAAAATGTTTGTTAGCAACTACTCAGGACTACACAAAGCTAAAAAACATTCAATTGTATTCAAAATCACGACGTACCTGCACAACAATATAATGTACAAATAAAAGGATAAAAGCATATGAATATCTATACTACATTATAGGGATGAGCACGGTGCAGAATAATCTTCAACTCATACCGAATTGATGGTGCCAATTTTTTCCGAGCGTGAAAGTGAGTACCGGTATCGTGTCGAGCGGATTTGGGTATCGGATCGTGCGGTCCTCGATCTGGAAATCGATACTATCTGGTTCTTCCGTTTTTGTTAAACCAAAAAGGATTTCAAGAAAATGCAACAAAAAATAGGAAAAAACATACACTTTCAAGTGATTTCAAACCACGAACTCTCACAAAACGCAACTAACACTTAAATAAATACATCACCAAGATATACATAACATACAGATGTTCCAAAACTTATAAAATAGGTTCGGGTTTAATTTTTGTGAGCGGTTATCAAGGATCTATAGTTGTCACAATAAGTTTTTCGAACGTTTGGTTTTTTTCCATATGTTTTACATGACTATTGTTTGATACGGAGCAGGTTAAATGGGTGTTTGGATAAGTTATTTAATTAAAAATATGACTACTCGGTTTCGAGATTTTTTTGGTACTACCCGCTTTGGTCTTGCATCAGTATTAGTGGTACCAATTTTTTGGGCTCAATTCATGGTACCGTATCGTCCGTGTATTTGGAGTCGTGCTGGTTTCGATCTGATTCGGTTAAGTCTGGGATTAGGTCCAAATGCTCATCTCTCTACATTATAAGCGTTTGAGATTTCTTATAAAGAAAGTTTTAAAATTTTAAAACAAAAATTACTATAAAAAGAAAAGTAGAAAATTCATGTAAAATACGAAATTTAAATCTCATTTAAACTATCGTAACGTTTCCAATAACGATACATTTTAATGGAATTGGTTATAAGATAAACTTACTAAACTTATAACCACCAATTTAATGTTAAAGTTGAAACATATAAGTGTTAATCATTTACACTATTAATAATATAGATGTTTTACTTTTGAACATATCCTACAATTTTATACTATTTGGGATATGCCAAATAAGAAAGTTTAAAATAAAAAATTTGCTTGTAACAAAAAAGTCGTGGTCTTGCCGTAGTTCTTGTGAGTACCTTTCTAGTCTATTTTGATGGGTTGTTCAACAACCATGAGACACATTCATATCAAAATAGCTGAAAGTGCATTGCATATAATCAAGCGACAGTGCTGATGACTTTACAATTGACAAATATTTTATTTTAAATTTCTTTATTTAGCATGTTCAAATAGTATAAAGTACAGAATATATGTTTTCAAAAGTAAAGCGTCTAAATTATTAATAGTGTAAATGATTAACAATTTATGTTTCAACTTTTAACGATAATTGTTGATGGTATAAGTTTAGTAGTTTTTTATAACTAATTCCAATAAAATGTATTGTTATAGTCTTGTTACATATAGTTAAAATAAAATTAAATTTTAATATTTTATATTAATTTTTTACTTTTCCTTTTATAGTAATGTTTTTGGTTTTAAAATTTTAAGACTTTTTTTTATAGAAAGTCTCAAATGCTTTATAATCTACTATAGATATATAGTACGAAGTATAAACTAGAGTAAATTACATGAATGGTCTCTGTGGTTTGCTCAAAGTTTCACCCACAGTCCCTCAAAGTTTAAAGTTGCATAAATAATCCATATCTCTGAAAAAATGACACTTATGGTCTGTTAATACAAATAAGCCGTTAAAACGTTTATTTATATTTTACGATCTTCTAATGTTTCGTCGATAACAAACGTAAAATCATTTTAACGAAACAAATAAAATACGTAAATAGTTTGAGCCAATAGTTTTCTAACACACTTACGCTTTCACATAAAACACTAAAACAAGTATAAGTTATTTTATGATTTAGTAATACATATGTACAACAACTAGTGTTTACATATTTGGGTAAATATATACTTAACTAAGTATATACTAAAATGGGTAGAAACTAACAAATGGTATTGACCCATAACTCATGGTATTATCCAAACCCATTTGACTAGGTACATTGAACTTATAAGATACATTGTATCTAATAAGAAACCCATGGATCAACCCATAACCCATGACCCATGACCTATAACCAAAATACCCATGGGCAAGAGGCGTCCCACGGATCCCTAGGATTACACTAGACGGATCCTTTGTGGGAGGATCCGTGGGATCCGGGAACAAGAAGCTTTCTCCTCTATAAATAGTGAGCCATTTCTTCCTTTTGGTGGCCACCCTCACACATACTTTCCCAGTATTGTACTCTCTAACTCTCGATCCTAAGGATCTTTCTATGTAGTTGTCTTTTATTTTGTGTGATTCTCTAGGTTCCTCTTAAGGCGAGATCACCACTTCTTGAAGTCGAGGAAGCTCGAGTCCATGAGTTGCCATGCTTGTCATCATCAAGACAAGCGAGGTTCTCTTGTTGATAGTTCCTTCTTCCTCCGTAGATATGTTGTGTTGAAGGCATTAGTGAAGAATGCCTAAGAATCAAATCAAGTGGCATTAGTGAAGAATGCAAAGGTCGTATAATCGATGAGGTGCATCGTTATACATATAAGTATTAGTTTGTTTCATAGGATGGTGATATCCTTGATGGTGTTGTAATAAGGAGTTGATCTCCTTGGGACTAGGTGTTGTGTTGTGTAGGGTAGTAGTTCCTCCATTACAATGGAACTAGGTACTTAGCCTAGTACCTGATAAAGGGTAGGCGACGTTGTGGCAGGTGTGGTTCACCTTGGTGTGAAAGAACCCGATGGTTAGCCTAGTCTGGGAAAAGAGTAGTCGGCGTTGTGAAGGCTTCTCCGCCATAAGGATATTGGTGTCGTGTAGTGTTTACGAACTCTCGAGTAGGTGACTCGGGGGTGGAGTGAGGCAAGGAAGGTGTCCTTGTGGCCGAACCACTATAAATACTCGTGTCGTGGTTATGTGCTTTACTCTTTACCTTTCATTACACTTTATATATCTATCTATCAACGTCCAATATACACACCTAAATAGATTGACATAAGCCGATCTAAATATTTAAAAGAAGTTTTAAATTGGTAAAACTATTCAACCCCTTCTAGTTTTCCTGATTGGCATCGAGCTTCGTTACAAGTTTCTTAGAGTATGTTGTACTTTAAAAACTTGATACGATCCGTGTATGTTTGAAAACTACAAAGAAGGATTTTCAAGTCATATTTTAAAAATCAATATAATGTTTATTGTTGGACAATGATAGAATGTTCTAATATTTTCCTTGTTAAGTATTCTCCACACTTGGATTTGGGCTTACCAAGAAGATCATGATGAATCTATCTAAATATTTCTTTTCGCAAAAAGAATGTTTAGTATTGCTCTTCTCACACATGAATCTGGGGATTCCAAGAAGATCACAAAGCATTTCATCTAAATACTTCTTTTCTTAAAAAGAATATTTAGCAAATGTATGATCATTAATAATTTACTTTTGTTTTTATTATTGTTAAAATCCTAGTTGCATAATTAATATATATTAGTAATTACTTAAGTAGTTATCTATATTAAAGTCATCATCAAGAATAGTATTCTTCGATTGATTTGTATAGACTACACTACCAACTCATAATAATGATATCTTGGTTATTCGATAGCCTTAATCATTATCCATCACAAAGCAATTATTGACACTCCATCTATGTCAATAAATTTCCGTGTGAAACTTCTTATATTATGATAAAATGGGATTTTATCATAATCTTTGATAAATCTTCCAAGAATTGTGACTAATTCGTAAAAATGGAACCACGTCTAATAGGATTAGTACTAAACCGTCAAAACTCAAATCACAAGTTATTGAGCTTAAACATCAAACTCTAGGAGTTGTTAGAACTCCCAAACCAAAGTTATCAAGGAATGCTTAAGGCGATTTTTCTTTGTCATGCCGGATCCACAATGTTTACACTAGCAGGATCCCAAATGAGAGGATCCGCGGGATCCGTGCAGCTGAAGACAACATAAGTTAGTAATGATCACTGTGGATGTTCCACAATTATATTCCCTTCAAAAACTCACAAACAAGAATACAACTACTGTTCAAAGGACCAATTTGATCATTTCTCTCAAGCATAACAATCACTTGTGTAAGTATAATCTTCACTACATTGTTAATTTAATTTCTTGATTTCTAGGATTACAATTTCTTCATCTTTAAGAGTTGGGTTCAAATGGGTTTATCATAATTTGTCCCCACATTGTTTTTTAAGATAATCTAAATCAAAGAATTAACATTGTTAATACAAATTAAACACATCTCTTGAATTCAACAAAGATGATGAAAGAAAAATTGTGATCAAACCCTATAGGTTACTATTCGCAATTAACACGACATTGTGGTTATATTGTTTAGGAACAATCATGCCAAGCAACCGACAACAAGACTACCAAGATACCGCTCATTACATACCAATGTACCATAGAAAAGATGGACTTAGTCCCGAAGATATGAAAGCTTTTAAAATGCTTGAAAAGAGACTTTTTCACGAAGGTCGAGTAGTAGAGCCATCATTTCTTGCCAATACCGACATAAGAGAAGTTTTTGGAGCTATTGGGTTTGATTGTTTATTGGACATAAACGAACAAATTTGCCCGGTCTTTGTACTCGAGTTCTACAAGACAATGGGGATTACTAGAAATTATGATGGGTCCATCTCGATTGTCTTCACCATAAATAAGCATGAATACACCCTTTCGCTTGTAGAGTTTGGAAGAATAATAGGGGTTCCATATCTAGGTGTTTGCATGTATTCGAATGAGTGGTCTTTGGAAGAGCTACACACTATGGTTGATCATCATGAAATCCACCACATATTAATCCCGGAAGCAACCACGGTGAGGGACACCGTGTTCATGCCAAGAGCATCCCCATCAAGGGTCACTAGGAATTCAAAAGTGATCTATAGGGATCCTTTCCAAATGGAGCTCTCCGAGATGTACGGATTGCATAGGAAATGGGAAAATGTGGTGAAGGAGAATGTGGTGTGCCTAGTAGGAAACAAGGACCACCCCAACGCATGTCTAAGTTTCATGATCTATTGCCTAGTGACCGATACTCGCTTTAACCTTGCCTACTACATGATCAAGAGAATGGCAAGTGTAAGAAGCATGGACAAAATGGTGCTCCCGTATGCAATGCTCCTAACCCGTCTTGCTAAATTCATCTTTGCATTAGATCCTTCTCCGCAATCCTATGATCATAGCTTTTGCAATAAGGTTATGGTGTCATTGACCGAGGGTAGAACTACAAGGTTTATGGTAGAAGGCAAAATGCCTCACCCACCCACGGATTCCTCGGAAGAAAGGGAGAGGCAAAGAGAAGGTGAAGGTAGTAGCAACCCACTCGAAAATACCGATATTGACCCCTTGGACTACATTAACCAATTGCCGGATGTTCCTAATGCATCACCCGAATGGCAACAAACCAAGTGAATCTTCAAGTGTTTCGCCAACTTCTTGAAGAAAAAGAAGTAGAGATGGTGTGATAAAGAGTGGATGATGGGTGAAGACGGGAAGGGGAGGAGAAATGAGGTAAGGTCATAGGACCTAAATTTGTGAAGAACAATTTCAAACAATGGGTTGTAACACTTAAACAATGCTTGTGTAGAATAGTGTAGCATGTAGGTCTTGCCATATCTTGGCACTAAACAATCTTAACTTAGGAACTTGTAGAATGAGATTTTACGACTCCTTGAAAACATTCAAGTGGTCGTCGTCACTAATTTTAGGAACTTTTAGCTCTCCCTACTTTCCTATGCCTTATATTTGTTGTGTTCTTGCATTTAGTCCTTATAGAAAAAACTAGGAGAAGCATTTGCTAAAAAGTGCAAAATTGCACATTTGCTGAAAGTCTTCTGATCTGCAGTAGGCGGATCCCAACATTACATCAAAATAGCTCACTAGATCACATCACATCTCATAACACTTAGTTTGATATATCCATCAATTTTAGCAAATTGGTTTTAATCACTTTTGACTCAAAATTAGGCTCAAAACTAGTTTTCATTTTTTCTTTATTTTTTAAGATTTTAGTAAATTTTTCTTGAGTTATCATCTGACTTCTAGGACAAATTACCACCATTTTTCATATCAAATCATATGGTATCCTTGTCAAACACTTAGTTAGACTACCTTAAGTCAATTTCCTTACCCAAAACCATCATTAAGCACCATCACCGATTATGGTTGAGCATTTAAGATATCCACCAGTTAAACTTCAAAATTAAGTCAAAACCTCGAAATACATAGGTAATAAACCTCACAAAAGCATAATCATTTCACCTAGAACCTATCGGCGAGACGGATCACGGTTTATAACGAGACGGATCCTGGTGAGAAGGATCCATGAGGATCTGTGGGCTGAAAGCTTAAATCGGTTTCCTCTTCAATTTTAAACCACCTTTTGGCTATCTAACCACTTTTAGCTTTCATTTATTGTCTCTCTAGAAGTGATCAAAACCCTAAGTGCATGCTTAATCCTCTTAGTGGCCAAGAATTTAATTCTCTAATTCAAATTACCCTTTAGAAACCAAACAACAAGTAAGGTTAGGGCATCACTTCCACCTAGCTCTCAAAATCGGTAACTAAAAGCTCATATAGCATCCTTATCACCACCATGACTAAAGCTCTTAGCAACAACTCCTCAACCAAAGGCTCATCCAAAAGAAAGGGTCATATGATCCATGAAATCTCATCCACCGAATCATCGCCCATAAGAGATAACAATGGGAGAATCCCACCTCAACAAACTCATTCAACAATTGCTAAGAGAACCGCAAGGATTAGCATCAAACCTTTTGGGCTACAAAAAGGGTCATCTAGTTCAAAACCAAACATAGCTAGTTCTAGCAAGCCGTCTAAGTTCTCATTCCTTGAGCCTAGATTTAACGAGCCTCTTCCTCATCCAAATCTCTATGCATTAGAGCACTCGCCACCAAGAACCTTGATGAGTGTCTAAATACTCATCATTTTTGTATAATCTAAACTGCAAAATCATCTGAAAACACTCAGAAACACATCAAAATGATCAAAATATCACAAATTAGTGTTTTATGTGTTTTAAATACAAAAATATCAAAATCGGATGAAAAATGTATCAAGTTTGCAAAATTGGCGGTTTAGTCCCCAAGTTTTAAAAGTTGTCAAATCTAGTCCACGGAATTCAAAAATGTGAAGTTTTGTCATTCAAGGTCCTGAAGTATTCTAAGTTATCAAAATGATCCTTGAATGATTCTTTGGTCAATTGGCAAGAAAGGTCCTTAAACTTTGGAAAATTGCAAAATTAGTCCTTGGACTTTTAAAATGGAATTTATGCAAAAGGGTCCTTGTATTATCAAAGTTGTCAAGTTTGGTCCTTGTGAGAAGTTTGGAAAAGTCGCAAGATCAGTCCTTGAGGTTTGGATGAATTACACTTTTGGTCCTTGTATTATACTTAAACCAAACGGATCCTATTTTAATATCATACCCAAAACAAAAACAAGCCCAATCCAATATCCAAGCCCGGTGATAGCTTGACATCTTGACCCTTGACCCCACCCTTGAGCGAGGCCATTACAATTTGGCCTGCCACAACCCATTTGGCCTCCCGTGTTATTAAGCTCGGTCAAAGAAAGTCAAACCCAAAGAAATCGCGCCCAAATACCACTTCATTGTAGCTCCACCTCACCCCGGTGAATCTCCAAAACCGAGATGGTTTTCACCATTTTCAACTCCCCTCCATACTATGTCCCTCCACATCCTCTAAACAACAAATCCTTTAATTGATTGAAACCTAACTCTCATTAAAGCTAAAACACCTTTGAAGAAATATTTGGCGCCAAAATCACATGTACGGTTCGATGATTTTAAAGATCCAATGGCTAGATTTTGGTGGGAAAGATTCGAGAGACATGCAAGGAGTGCTAAAAGTCATTATAAAAGAGAGAGTGATGCAATGTATCTTAGTATCTAGTGTAATTTTAAGTTT
Organism: Chrysanthemum lavandulifolium; assembly: GCA_022545495.1. Taxonomy (NCBI): domain Eukaryota; kingdom Viridiplantae; phylum Streptophyta; class Magnoliopsida; order Asterales; family Asteraceae; genus Chrysanthemum; species Chrysanthemum lavandulifolium. Next base: position 17,440,970 of record CM040238.1, on the reverse strand, counting down.
TCTTAAGTCGTTTTTTTAATCCAAGTCTTATATTGTATGTTTTCAATTCCAAGTGTTTTGTTTAAGCTTATTAAGTGTATTTGAATCCTTTTCAATAATAAATTTCAAGTTTTCGATATCAATTTCGGTTTATGCATTTTTCATTCAAAAATCTCAATTTATGTTAATGATGTTGTTTGTTGTTTATATGGACTGAGTTAGCTCACATAAGCTCCCAAATAGCTTATAAAAGCTATTAGATACACTAAAAGTCAGTTTAGAATCAAAACAGAAAAAATCACAAAAATACCAAATTTAATACTTGAAAAATCAAAAATCACTTGGAGATGATGTACACAGCTGGAGCAGGGTAAATCATGGATGGCCTTGGGTTAGTAGCTTAGTGGTAAGCTTATAGGGGTGTTAGTTGGTCCTTGATCTCAGTTTTAAGCTTGGAAGCATTTGTAAGCTTTTGACCAATTTTGCATTTCTTGTTGTGGTTGATTATTAGTTGTAATTTCTAGTTCTTAGTGTTCATTAGTGGTAGTCTAGTGTATTTAATCATTAAAATCATAGTGTTGTTCTTTTAAAAGTTGTAGTTTATATAAATTTAGTTTTAGCAGTTAAAATTGCATAATCATCATTAGTGAATTTCTTGTGGTTAATGTTGTTATTTCATGTCTCTTTAGTCCTAATATATGATAATACAAGGTTTAATATCAAGTTCATGGTTTAAATCTATGATTTGCTTTGAAAAATCATCAAATCAGTTTCAATAAGGGTGTTTGGATTTGCTAGTTTAAAGCGTGCTATAGTGTGTTTGAGTTGTTGTTTGAACTTGTTCGTGTCACTTTAGTGTCTATAAACTCATTTCGATCAAGAAAACTAGTTCTCATAAGCTTAAAAGTCAAAATTCCATTTGATGTCATTTACATTGCTTCTTGTTGGAAGTTCATGATCTATGATCATCATTTTGTGTTTATAAGTTGAAAATCTTGCTCAAGTTAGTCTTATCTTACCCTAATACAACATAATCGATTGCTTAGAATGAATCAAAGTTCATCTTAGTCAACATTTTGGTTTTTATCAAAAGTCAAAATTTCATAAGGTCATTTTGAATAAACTTTGGAATTTCATTGTGTGTTCAATATTAAGTTTTAGTTTATAAGCTCTTGGGGTATTATAGTTTGGTTGCTAAAGAAAAATACAAAATGCTAGTTCTCTGTTTCTCGACTTTTAAAGTGCTTATTAGCTAGCTTGTTGTGAGTACTGTTTCATTGCGGAAAGTGTCTTGTGCACGATGATAAGCCCAAATTGATAAGCTCACATAGAGCTTATTAGTTGTCCAAATCTTGTGATTCTTGGTTCTTTGGAAAGCCAACCTGGCCATCTTGAAGTATCAAGTTTGGTTTTCACTTTTGAGCTTGTTTGCTAGAGGTGCTAATAGCCTAAAGCTTGTCCCATTTCTTTTTCAATATTAAAAGTGCTTATTCGCTTAATTCTAGCTTATCGGTGTGCTCCTTTGTATGTTCTAGCTTCATTTCAATTCATATAGCTTGTTTGCATCCATTTTGAGCTTTTGTTTCAAGTTGCAAGCTTGTTTGAGCTTATTTCACCAAATAAGCTCATTTAAGCCTTATTGAGCTTTTAAGCCATCAAAGCGACTTATTTGTGATTTATAAAATTTTGTCTTTATTAAAGTTTCATAAAATCAGTATTAAAGTAGTTTTCAAAAGAAAATCGAGAAAAAGTCCAATTAAAAATCGGTGATAGTGTTTATTTAAGATTTTCTAGCTTTTGATTTTTCTTTTCATCTTATTAATAAGCAAATCTTGTTTTCTATTTTTCTTTGTTTTCTGTCATCATATAGGATTTTTAGAAAAGTTTCATATTTTCTCTATCTTTTAGTATTTATTATAATTTTAATTAGTTAAAAATAGTAATTAATTAGTAATAAATAATTAAAAGCATAAAAAATATCTTTTCTGTTTTAAAATTAGTTTTATCATATTTTAGATTTTTCAAAGTTAAAATTTTATTTTTCCAAGTTTATTTTATATTTTCTAGTAATTAAGTGTATTTTAAATAGTTATTAATTAGTAATAATTAAATAAAAAGTGTGAAAAATATATTTTTAATTTTAAAATTAGTTTTATAGTATTTTAGATTTTTCAGAATCATAAGTTTATTTTTCTAGCCTTATTTTGTATTTTCTTCTATTTTAGAGTATTTATTAAATAGTTAAAATAGTTTTTAATTAATAATAATTAATTAAATAGTGTTAAAAATAATTTTCTTTTTCTAATAATTTTCTTTTATTTTTAGGATTCCAAAAATGTCATTTTTATATTTTTAGGCCTTTTATTTCTTAGTTTTCACTTTTTATTTTGTGCGTATCGTAGTTTTAAAACTTACGTTTACGTTTCTTTCATCGATTGTTGTGCTTTTCGATTCATGTCCTATTCCATTCCAATCAATCGGTAGTGTAATTTCTAATCATAACCTTCTGGATCACTATCCTTAGTGATCACTCCATTATCTGAATCGGTTTACACACCATTGAGTCTCCTTGGGACTAAACGACCGGAATTCACTATATTCTCGATCTTCATTGCATTTGTGTTTAAAATTGTTTTAAGTCTGTTAGACTTGACGGTTTATACAGATCAAATTTTAGGCGCATTGCCGGGAGGCTTTAGCGTGTGTTTAGCCATTTTCGGACCCATTCTTGCACATACCCATCATTTGTAAAAGTTTTTGTAAAGTTATAAGAAAATCAAAAGTTCATTAACACTTTTCCTAAAGTGTTAAAACACAAAAAAATATAAAACAACAAAACAATCGGGCGTTTTCTATTTTGTATTCTCTTTTAAGGTGATTCTTGAAGAGATACGATTTGGTTAAACGGACGATAACAAAATATTGTCCAAAAGTTTTAAACCCATACGCACAAATCTTACCTCGTCTTTTCGGTGGTACTTAATATATACATAAAATCAACCACCACAAATCAAGGCGATGCACTACCTAGCTCGGGTGCGACCATTAATAAGTTCCCGAACATCGATTTAAAACTTGCCTTTGTGTCACTTGTGATTTGGTGTACCTTTTTCAAAAAGCCATTTCATTTGTGATTATTGGTTAAGTTCACTTGTGTTTTGCCTCATTTGTTTTGAAAATTGATTTTTATACATAGTGCATGCGCTTTTCGTTCTTCGATTCTACAAGTCCACTTTACGAACTTGGAAACATTCCTCGTGAGCGTGAGGGCGTTCGGCTCCTTCACCGTGGTCGAGGCGTCTACCACCACCACCACTGTCGAAATGGCGGAAGACAAACCTATGAATGAGCTTCTCCAAGCACCCATCGAGGGTTACGGAGATGCCATTGTTGTCCCGACCATCGTGGCGACACTTCGAGCTCAAACCGGGTTGCTCAATCTAGTAACCCAAAGCCAATTCTATGGTTTTGGCGGGATGATCCTCATGCACACATTCGATGGTTTAACAAGATAGCATCTACCATCAAGTATAAGAATGTCCCATGAAGCTATCAAGCTTCTTCTTTTCCCATTTTCTCTAGAGGACAAGCCGGAATTGGCTTGAGAAACAACCCCTCGTTCTATAGAGACATGGGAAGATCTTGTCACCAAGTTAGTTAACGAGTTCTATCCTCCATCCCGAACCACAAGTCTTAAGAATGAGATAATGAAATTTTCTCGGAGATTTGATGAATCATTCGGGAGGCATGGGATCGTTACAAAGAGTTGCTTCATGAGTGTCGCATCACGGTTTTACCGAGTTAATGCAAATGGATACTTTCTACAATGGTCTCAATCGGGCCAATCAAGACTCTTTGAATGCCTCCGGGAGGTAATTTCTGAGCAAGACCACAAAGAGGCCTTGCAAATCATTGAGAACAAATCTCAAGTCCGTCCTTTCGAGCAAAGACATATCGGTCTAATCTTGGACCTTCTTCTTCTTCATCCCGGTGAGTACATCTAGCACCGATGCTAAGATTGATAAACTCACGAGACATTGTTCGAGCTTTGGTTCTTGCTAACGGAAGAAAGTCTCCTTCACTCGAGACACCAACACATCTTGAAGTGAAGAAAGTTGAGAGTTGTGTCACTTGTGGTGGTCCTCATGCTTACTACAATTGTCTGCCACCGATGGTAGTCCTTTTGAAGCAAATGCTCTAGCGGTAGTTCACAACAAGGAGGTAATCAATACCGTCCTCAAAATGAACCACACTACCGTGCTAACACTAATCGAGCACCACCGGTTTCAACGAGAATCATAACATGCAAAACCGGAATCGAACCAACCAAGAATGAACCAAGGTTATCAAAACCAAGGTAATTTCTATCTGGACCCAATCAAGGTTTCCAACATCATGGAAACCCCAATCAAAACAATTTCAATCGGGGAATCAATTTCATGGGAATATGAATCCTAATCAAGGAATTTTGGCTATAATCAAAACATCGACCTCAAATTGTCCCTCCGGCTCCTCCGTCATTACTCCTCCGGTACCATCATCGATGAGTTCTTGAAGCGATTCATGAAATCCCAAGATGAAATGAGCAGGTTGTTGGTCGGTCAGTTTGCGATCGAAGAAGTCTTTAAATGATCGACCCTCGGGCTCGGTACTTTACCGAGCAACACGATCGCTAACCCGGGGGCGATGCCAAAGCGATCACAACCAGTGGTGTTTCATACTGCTGGACTGCTTGTTCCTACTACCTCTTCTTCTTCTTCTCTCCAAAGGTAGTGGACGGTGAACCGAGGAAACACAATGGACCTCGACTCCAATGCCACCTCCTCCGGTGCCAATGAGTCAAGTTACCAAGGATACTACGGACAAAGTGCATTATTCTAGCCCACAGTACCGCGCGTCCTACCTTGGTAATCCAACCTCAGTGGTCCGAAACCCAAGTCAAATCAAGGAGTTGTTTTGAACCTCCTGTAGCTCTGTTGAGAATCAATCCAAATCTTCCATTCCTTACCCATCACGTTTGAATGAGCAAAAGCTCATGAGAAAGCTAGTCATCAAATGGATAAATTTTTCCAAATTTTCCAAGAGTTACACTTTGACATAAGCTTTGCGGATGCTATCATCTTGATGCCCAAGTTTGCATCGACTCTCAAACACATGTTAAGCAATAAGGAAAATTTGTTTGAAATGGCTAAGACTCCTCTTAACGAGCGCTCTGCAGTTATCACGAAGAAGCTTCTGAAAAGCTTGGAGATCACGGAAATTTCTCTTACCTTGTGTATTCCGGGAATGGTTGAATGCTTTGCCCTAGCGAGATCTTGGTGCAAGCATTAATCTTATGCCATATTCGGTGTGGAAGAAACTTTCTCTTAGGAACTCACTCCTACATGCATGACTCTCGAGCTTGCGAGATCGTTCCATATCCGTCCTCTTGGCATTCTTGAGGGCGTATTTGTAAGTAGGAAAGTTCCATTTCGGTGACTTCGTGGTTGTTGATTTTGATGCCGATCATCGGGTTCCTCTCATTGTTGGTCGAGGATTCACGAGCGGGCCGTGCTCTCATTGATGTATTTGAGCAAGAAATCACATTGCGTGTTGGTAATGAAGTGTCACCTTCAACCTTGACCAAACTTGAGGTACTCCGCAAACTATGATTACGAATCGGTTAACCGAATAGATATCATTGATGTTGCTTCGATGAGTACTCTCAAGAAGTTCTTGGTTATTCTCATAATTACGTGGTGGGATTCCACCACATCTTCTCGACCTATCATAGCCAATTCTACTCCTTCTCTCACTCCGTTTGAGGCGACTTCATCTTAGATGAGATTGAAGCATACTTGGCTAGTGATTACATTCCTTGGGAAATTGATCACGCTCCAATTGATATTGAGGGGACATACTTCTTATTGAGAAGTTGCTCAATGATGATCCATCATCACCCCTCCTCTAGTGATTCAATCCCGGATGAGATTAATCAAAATGAGATTAATCGGAGGAGATATTCTTCTTGAGAAATTGTCAATCTGGACACTTCTCCTCCTCTCCCTCCCATCAAACTTCATAACAAGGAAGTCAAGTCGGTTGAGAAAAGCGAAGAATTTCACGAGGTTGAGCTTAAGGACTTACCTCCTCATCTCGAGTATGCATTCCTTGAAGGTGATGATAAATTACCGTCATTATTGCTCGAGATTTGAGTAAAGATGAAAAATTGCTCTCATTAAAATCTTGAAGTCACACAAGCAAGCAATTGCTTGGAAACTCTCGACATCAAAGGTATAAACCACGAGTTTTGTACTCATAAAATCTTGATGGAGGATGACTTTAAACCAGCAGTTCAACATCGAGCGAGTGAATCCAAAATCCATGATGTTATCAAACAAGAGGTTATCAAACTTCTTGATGCGGATTGATTTACCCGATCTCGAGATAGTCCTTGGGTCAGCCCAATTCATTGTGTTCGAAAAGGGTGGCATTCTTGTTATCACAAATGAAGATAACGAGTTAATCCAACTCGATTGGTGACGGGATGGCGTGTTTGTATTGACTATCGTAAGTTGAATGGCGCCACCCGTAAAGACCATTTTCCTCTACCCTTCATGGACCGGATGCTTGAGAGATTAGCGGGGAATGAATACTATTGTTTCCTTGATGGTTTCTCGGGTTACTTGAGATCCTATTGATCCACAAGATCAAGAGAAGACCACATTCACTTGCCCATACGGAACTTTTGCCTACAAGCGTATGCCTTTTGGCTTATGTAATGCTCACAGCACGTTCCAACGATGTATGATGGCCATATTCCACGACATGATCGGAAACAATGGAAGTGTTTATGGATGACTTCTCGGTCATTGGGGATTCTTTTCAATCATGTCTCTCCCATTTAGATAAAATGCTTCAAAGGTGTGAAGACACCAATCTTTGTCTAAAGCGGGAGAAAAGTCACTTTATGGTCAAAGAAGGCATAGTCCTTGGCCATAAGATTTCAAAGAACGGGATTGAGGTAGATAGAGCAAAAGTCGATGTTATTGCTAAATTACCTCATCCTACTACCGTCAAAGGTATTAGGAGCTTTTAGGTCATGCGGTTTCTATCGTAGATTCATACAAGATTTTTCCAAAATCGCTTGACCTATGACCCATCTTCTTGAAAAGGATGCTCCTTTTATCTTCTCACCCGAGTGCATCATAGCTTTTGAAACATTGAAGAAAAAGCTTCTGAAGCACCCATTCTCGTTGCTCATTGGGACTTGCCTTTTGAGCTCATGTGCGATGCAAGTGATTTTGCTATCGGTGCGGTCCTAGGGCAACGAAGAAACAAGCATTTTCGACCTATTCACTCATAAGCAAAACTATGGTGAGGCTCAAACTCATTACACCACCACAGAAAAAGAGCTATTAGCCGTGGTGTATGCTTTTGAGAAGTTTCGGCCGTACTTAATCTTGACCAAATGTGTAGTGTATACGGATCACTCGGCTCTTAAATATCTCTTTGCAAAACAAGATGCAAAGCCGAGATTGCTTCGTTGGATTCTCCTCCTCCAAGAATTTGATATCATTATACGTGATAAAAAGGAGGCGAGAATCTAGCTGCGATCATCTGTCGATTAGAAAACCCTCACCAAGATGTCTTGAGAAAAGGAAATAAATGAAACATTTCCTCTCGAGACACTCAATGCGGTTTCTTTTCGTGGAAATTCTACCACCCCATGGTTTCTTGACTTCGCAAATTACCATGCGGGTAACTTCATTAATGAAAGGGATGTCGACCAGCGGAAGAACAAATTCTTCAAAGATGTTAAACATTATTTACGGGACGACCCTTTCTTGTTCAAAATCTGTGCGGATCAAGTCATCCGAGCGGTGTGTTTATGGACGGAAGCTATTGACATTCTCACGACTTGCCATCTTTGGACCCACGGGGCCATCATAGTCAAACTACACCGCCAAAAGGTGTTTGATTCGGGTTCTATTGGCCCACAATCTATAAGGATGCCCGAATTTGTCAAAGCTGTGGCGCTTGTCAACGTCATGGTAATATCTCTCAAAGGAATGAAATGCCACAAAATGCCATTCAAGTTTGTGAGATATTTGACATATGGGGTATTGATTTTATGGGGCCATTTCCATCTTCTCGTGGTAACAAGTACATACTCGTGGTGTTGACTATCTGTCAAAATGGGTTGAAGCAAAAGCTTTACCCACCAATGATGCCGAGTTGTTGTGAAGTTTTGAAATCTCTGTTTGCGGGTTTGGAACTCAAGAGCGATAATCGGTGATCGTGGTACACATTTTGTAATGACCAATTTGAAAGAGTCATGCAAAAGTATGGTGTTACCATCGTCTCTCTCTGCATACCACCCCAAACAAGTGGGCGGTGGAAGTTTCAAACCGTGGTCTTAAAAGGATTCTTGAAAGGACGATGGCGAAAATCGTGCATCTGGTCGGATAAGCTTGATGGCGCACTGGGCCTTCCGTCGACTTTCAAAACACCCATCGGGTGTACTCCATACAAGCTAGTGTACGGAAGGCATGTCATCTTCCGATTGAGTTAGAGCACAAGGCATCTTGGGCCTTAAAGCATGCAAACTTGATATCTGAGACGGTAGGTGATCATAGAAAAGTTCAAATGAATGAACTAAATGAACTTCGTGATCAAGCTTACGAGAACTCTTTGATCTACAAGCAAAAGACAAAGAAGATTCATGACTCCAAGATCAAGAACCGCGTTTTCAACGTTGGTGATCGAGTCCTTCTTTTCAATTCAGTTGAAGATTTTCTCGGGAAAGCTCAAGTCCGTTAGTGCGGTCCATTCACTATCGCTAAGGTTTATCCTTATGGTACCGTTGAGTTATCTCAACCCGATGGTCCTAATTTTAAAGTGAATGGTCATCGAGTTAAGCATTACTTTGGAGAGGACATTCCCCACATGGTTGTCCGGATTTACAAACATTCCCCATGAACCAATGAATGCGGGGATCGAGTCAAGCTAGTGACTCGGTAATCAAAAACATTAGCACGCACCATATGGGTTTTCACCCATAATTACATCTTCTTACCCCTTTCTACCACCCTAGTGTGGGGAGTCTCCCATTGTTGTATATTCTCATTCTTTCAAAAAAAAAAAAATCTTCTTTCTAAATAATGGCCGTAGTATTTCCCTTTACGTTCTTTGTTTGGCATAACCGCGGTACTTTGAATATTGAGGGCAATATTCATTTCTAAGTGTGGGGGAATTCTCACGAATTTCATATATTATCTACCCAATTCCCGTTTTGGCCAAAATTATTTTTTTTTTGGAGTAAGTGTTTTACACTTACTCAATTGGTTATCGATCCGCCATGTTTGATAAGACTAAAGTTGGCTAATCCGAGAGCAAGCGGCTCTTGGTAAAGATTTCTCAAATCCGTTTATATGGCTTGCAATTTGCCCAAAATTGTATGGTTCTCAACTCACCATATCCTAAAAAGTGAAGAGTTGGCTAGCCCGCAAGATTATGGCTTGTGGTAAAGGCGATGGAAAATCCATAATTGGTATTGACTCACCAAAGATAATTCGATAATTTATCTAAGAGTTGGCTAGTCCGAGAAGGTGCGGCTTACGGTAAAGACAAATCAAATCCGTTATATGGTTTATGATTTGCCAATAAATCATTTGGTTATCGTTGTACCAAGGTTCTTACTTGAATCAAAACAATTGGCTACTCCGAGTGATGGCTTTTGGTAAAGAGTTTTCAAATCCATTAAGTTTTCTCAAATCATTGCTAGGGACTAGCAATATCTCGATGTGGGGATTGATGAGTGTCTAAATACTCATCATTTTGTATAATCTAAAGCGCAAAATCATTTGAAAACACTCGAAACACATCAAAATGATCAAAATATCACAAATTAGTGTTTTATGTGTTTTAAATGCAAAATATCAAAATCGGATGAAAAATGTATCAAGTTTGCAAAATTGGCGGTTTAGTCCCCAAGTTTTAAAAGTTGTCAAATCTAGTCCTGGAATTCAAAATGTGAAGTTTTGTCATTCAAGGTCCCTGAAGTATTCTAAGTTATCAAAAATGATCCTTGAATGATTCTTTGGTCTATTGGCAAGAAAGGTCCTTAAACTTTGGAAAATTGCAAAATTAGTCCTTGGACTTTTAAAATGGAATTTATGCAAAAAGGGTCCTTGTATTATCAAAGTTGTCAAGTTTGGTCCTTGTGAGAAGTTTGAAAAAGTCGCAAGATCAGTCCTTGAGGTTTGGATGAATTACACTTTTGGTCCTTGTATTATACTTAAACCAAGCGGATCCTATTTTAATATCATACCCAAAACAAAAACAAGCCCAATCCATTATCCAAGCCCCGGTGATAGCTTGACCCTTGACCCTTGACCCCACCCTTGAGCAAGGCCATTACAATTTGGCCCCGCCACAACCCATTTTGGCCTCCCGTGTTATTAAGCTCGGTCAAAGAAAGTCAAACCCAAATCTGGCGCCAAATACCACTTCATTCTTGTAGCACCACCTCTCCCATTGATACTCCAAAACCGAGATGGTTTTCACACATTTTCAACTCCCCTCCATACTATGTCCCTCCACATCCTCTAAACAACAAATCCCTTAATTGATTGAAACCAAACCCTCATTAAAGCTAAAACACGCTTTGAAGAAATATTTGGCGCCAAAATCACATGTGGACGGTTCGATGAGTTTAGTGATCCAATGGCTCGGATTTGGTGGGAAAGATTCGAGAACATGCAGAAGTGCTAAAAGTCATTATAAAGGAGAGTGATGCAATGTATCTTAGTATCTAGTGTAATTTTAAGTTTTCTTAAGTCGTTTTTTAATCCAAGTCTTATATTGTATGTTTTCAATTCCAAGTGTTTTGTTTAAGCTTATTAAGTGTATTTGAATCCTTTTCAATAATAAATTTCAAGTTTTCGATATCAATTTCGGTTTATGCATTTTCATTCAAAATCTCAATTTATGTTAATGATGTTGTTTGTTGTTTATATGGGTGAGTTAGCTCACATAAGCTCCCAAATAGCTTATAAAAGCTATTAGATACACTAAAAGTCGGTTTAGAATCAAAGCAGAAAAAATCACAAAAATACCAAATTAAATACTTGAAAATCAAAAATCACTTGGAGATGATGTACACGGTGGAGCAAGGTAAATCATGGATGGCCTTGGGTTAGTAGCTTAGTGGTAAGCTTATAGGGGTGTTCATTGGTTGATCTCGGTTTTAAGCTTGGAAGCATTTGTAAGCTTTTGACCAATTTTGCATTTCTTGTTGTGGTTGATTATTAGTTGTAATTTCTAGTTCTTAGTGTTCATTAGTGGTAGTCTAGTGTATTTAATCATTAAAATCATAGTGTTGTTCTTTTAAAGTTGTAGTTTATATAAATTTAGTTTTAGTCGTTAAAATTGCATAATCATCATTAGTGAATTTCTTGTGGTTAATGTTGTTATTTCATGTCTCTTTAGTCCTAATATATGATAATACAAGGTTTAATATCAAGTTCATGGTTTAAATCTATGATTTGCTTTGAAAAATCATCAAATCGGTTTCAATAAGGGTGTTTGGATTTGCTAGTTTAAAGCGTGCTATAGTGTGTTTGAGTTGTTGTTTGAACTTTTATGTGTCACTTTAGTGTCTATAAACTCATTTCGATCAAGAAAACTAGTTCTCATAAGCTTAAAAGTCAAAATTCCATTTGATGTCATTTACATTTGCTTCTTGTTGGAAGTTCATGATCTATGATCATCATTTTGTGTTTATAAGTTGAAAATCTTGCTCAAGTTAGTCTTATCTTACCCTAATACAACATAATCGATTGCTTAGAATCGGATCAAAGTTCATCTTAGTCAACTTTTGGTTTTTATCAAAAGTCAAAATTTCATAAGGTCGTTTTGAATAAACTTTGGAATTTCATTGTGTGTTCAATATTAAGTTTTAGTTTATAAGCTCTTGGGGTATTATAGTTTGGTTGCTAAACAAAAATACAAAATGCTAGTTCTTTGTTTCTCGACTTTTAAAGTGCTTATTAGCTAGCTTTTTGTGAGTACTTGTTTCATAAAGTGTCACGTGCACGGTGAATAAGCCCAAATTGATAAGCTCACATAGAGCTTATTAGTTATCCAAATCTTGTGATTCTTGGTTCTTTGGGTAGCCAACCTGGCCATCTTGAAGTATCAAGTTTGGTTTTCACTTTTGAGCTTGTTTGCTAGTGCTAATAGCCTAAAGCTTGTCCCATTTCTGTTTCATTACAAAAGTGCTTATTTGCTTAATTCTAGCTTATCGGTGTGCTCCTTTGTATGTTCTAGCTTCATTTCAGTTCATATAGCTTATTTGCATCTTATTTTGAGCTTTTGTTTCAAGTTGTAAGCTTGTTTGAGCTTATTTCACCAAATAAGCTCATTTAAGCCATTATTGGGCTTTTAAGCCATCAAAGCTGCTTATTTGTGATTTATAAAATTTTTGTCTTTATTAAAGTTTCATAAAATCAGTATTAAAGTAGTTTTCAAAAGAAAATCGAGAAAAAGTCCAATTAAAAATCGGTGATAGTGTTTATTTAAGATTTTCTAGCTTTTGATTTTTCTTTTCATCTTATTAATAAGCAAATCTTGTTTTCTATTTTTCTTTGTTTTTGTCATCATATAGGATTTTTAGAAAAGTTTCATATTTTTCTCTATCTTTTAGTATTTATTATAATTTTAATTAGTTAAAAATAGTAATTAATTAGTAATAAATAATTAAAAGCATAAAAATATCTTTTCTGTTTTAAAATTAGTTTTATCATATTTTAGATTTTCAAAGTTAAAATTTTATTTTCCAAGTTTATTTTATATTTTCTAGTAATTAAGTGTATTTTAAATAGTTATTAATTAGTAATAATTAAATAAAAGTGTGAAAAATATATTTTAATTTTAAAATTAGTTTTATAGTATTTTAGATTTTCAGAATCATAAGTTTATTTTTCTAGCCTTATTTTGTAATTTCTTCTATTTTAGAGTATTTATTAAATAGTTAAAATAGTTTTAATTAATAATAATTAATTAAATAGTGTTAAAAATAATTTTCTTTTTCTAATAATTTTCTTTTATTTTTAGGATTCCAAAATGTCATTTTTATATTTTAGGCCTTTTATTTCTTAGTTTTCACTTTTTATTTTGTGCGTATCGTAGTTTTTAAAACTTACGTTTACGTTTCTTTCATCGATTGTTGTGCTTTCCAATTTCGTATCCTATTCCATTCCAATCAATCGGTAGTGTAATTTCTAATCATAACCTTCTGATCACTATCCTTAGTGATCACTCCATTATCTGAATCGGTTTTACACCATTGAGTCTCCTTGGGACTAAACGACCCAGAATTCACTATATTCTCGATCTTCATTGCATTTGTGTTTAAAACTTTTGTTTTAAGTTATCTCGTTGTTTTATTGAATGATAACTTGTTTGCCATATTTCTCTCGAGTATATGTGTGTTGTTTGTATACATATCTCAATCTCATATTTAGCATTGTTTGGAATATCACAATTCTTTGAAAATCATCACTGCATGCACGGATCCCTTGAAAAGCCTAGATGGATCCTCTAAGGAGGAACCGCGAATCCGTGCAGTAGAAAGCAAATTCCCTACTAATATTCTTATTTGCAGGAAATTATGCATTATACTCTGGTTTTCTAACCTTTATTTTGTAGATTTTCAAATTACACATGAAGATTTTGACACCATAAAGCTAGGGGGAGCTTTGTATCAAACCATACATTGCAAATCCATTTGCAACTTAATCCTTATTTGGATTACTCTTCATTACACCCCATTGCAAAGTTGCAATCTTCAAGGGGGAGCATTTTCGTCACAAGGACGAACCATTTGCAAACATAATTGCAATACATTAGCTTACTTATTTTTATGTACTTGACGCCCTCACAAAGGGATGGACAACTCAAGGGGGAGTTAAGACGAGAACCATTCCCGTCACTCGCTCTCTTTACATTTTTTTTCCTTTTACATGTTTTTCTTAAAACTTTGTGTTAGTTTCTTTTCGACGCTCTTTTTGTTTCGACAAAAGGGGAGAAGAGAGTTAAAACTCCAATTCGAACTTTTACGAATTTTAGTTTTTCCTTAAAATAGTTTTATGTTTTGTCATAAAAAAAGGGGGAGATTGTTAATACAAATAAGCCGTAAAAACGTTTATTTATATTTGACGATCTTCTAATGTTTTGTCGATAACAAACATAAAATCATTTTAACGAAACAAATAAAATACGTAAATAGTTTGAGCCAATAGTTTTCTAACACACTTACGCTTTCACATAAAACACTAAAACAAGTATAAGTGATTTTATGATTTAGTAATACATATGTACAACAACTAGTGTTTACATATTTGGGTAAATATATACTTAACTAAGTATATACTAAAATGGGTAAAAACTAACAAATGGTATTGACCCATAACCCATGGTATTATCCAAACCCATTTGACTAGGTACATTGAACTCATAAGATACATTGTATCTAATAAGAAACCCATGGATCAACCCATAACCCATGACCCATGACCCATGACCCATAACCAAAATACCCATGGGCAAAGAGGAGCATCCCACGGATCTCTAGGATTACACTAGACGGATCCCTTGTGGGAGGGATCCGTGGGATCCGTGGGATCCGGGGAACAGGAAGCTTTCTCCTCTATAAATAGTGAGCCATTTCTTCCTTTTGGCTGGCCACTCTCACACATACTTTCCCCAAGTATTGTACCTCTCTAACCACTGATCCTAAGGGATCTTTCTATGTAGTTTGTATTTTGTTTTTGTGTGATTCTCTAGGTTCCTCTTAAAGGCGAGATCACCACTTTTTGAAGTCGATCAAGCTCAAGTCCATGAGTTGCCATACTTCGTCATCATCAAGACAACTGAGGTTCTCTTGTTGATAATTCTTTCTTCCTCCGTAGATATGTTGTGTTGAAGGCATTAGTGAAGGATGCCGAAAGAGTCAAGACGAAAGCATTAGTGAAAGGTGCTTAACGTCCGTGTCAAAAGCATTAGTGAAGAATGCTAAAGGTGTCAAGACGAAGGCATTAGTGAAAGGTGCCAAGCGTTGTGTCAAAGGCATTGGTGAAGAATGCCTAAGAATCAAATCAAGTGGCATTAGTGAAGAATGCCAAGTTCGTATAATCGATGAGGTGCATCGTTATACATATAAGTATTAGTTTGTTTCCTAGGATGGTGATATCCTTGATGGTGTTGTAATAAGGAGTTGATCTCCTTGGGACTAGGTGTTGTGTTGTGTAGGGTAGTAGTTCCTCCATTACAATGGAACTAGGTACTTAGCCTAGTACCTGATAAAGGGTAGGTGACGTTGTGGTAGGTGTGGTTCACCTTGGTGTGAAATAACCCAGTGGTTAGCCTAGTACCGGAAAAAGAGTAGGCGACGTTGTGAAGGCTTCTCTGCCATAAGAAGATTGGTGTCGTGTAGTGTTTACGAACTCTCGAGTAGGTGACTCGGGGAGTGGAGTAGGGCAAGGAAGGTGTCCTTGTAGCCGAACCACTATAAATACTCGTGTCGTGGTTATGTGCTTCTTACTATTTACCTTTCATTGCACTTTTATATATCTATGTATCAACATCCAACATACACACCTAAATAGATTGACATCAGTCGATCTAAATATTTAAAAGGAAGTTTTAAATTGGTAAAACTATTCAACCCCCTACTAGTTTTCCATAATTGGCATCAGAGCTTCGTTACCAAGTTTCTTAGAGTACGTTGTACTTTAAAAACTTGATACGATCCGTGTATGTTTGAAAACTACAAAGAAGGATTTTTCAAGTCATGTTTTAAAAATCATTATAATGTTTATTATTGGACAATGATAGAATGTTTTAACATTTTCCTTGTTAAGTATTTTCCACTCTTGGATTTGGGCTTACCAAGAAGATCATGATGAATCTATCTAAATATTTCTTTTCGCAAAAAGAATGTTTAGTATTCCTCTTCTCGCACATGAATCTGGGGATTCCAAGAAGATCACAAAGCATTTCATCTAAATACTTCTTTTCTTAAAAAGAATATTTAGCAAAGGTATGATAGTTAATAATTTACTTTTGTTTTTATTATTGTTAAAATCTTAGTTGCATAATTAATATCTATTAGTAATTACTTAAGTAGTTATCTATATTAAAGTCATCCTCAAGAATAGTATTATTCGATTGATTTGTATAGACTACACTACCAACTCATAATAATGATATCTTGGTTATTCGATAGCCTTAATCATTATCCATCACAAAGGAATTATTGACACTCCATCTATGTCAATAAATTTCCGTGTGAAACTTCTTATATTATTATAAAATGGGATTTTATCATAATCTTTGATAAACCTTCCAAGATTGTGACTAATTCGTAAAAAGGGAACCACGTCTAATAGGATTAGAAGATTCCCGTTTCAGTGTAGCATGTCAAGCACAAATTAGTATCTCAAGTACCTTTGAAGACCATAGTGATTGAAGAACCAAGTTCTTCAAGACAAAAAGAAGTAAAAGATCAATTTTCCGTAACTCAGGAAATCCAACCGGATCGGTTGGAAAATGACCAAAAATTGCCATAGACACCGTCCCAACCGTTCGGTTGCCGCCCGCAACCGGAACGGTTGGTTCCTTGTAGAAAACCAACCGGATCGGTTGGTCAAGTAACCGATCCGGTTGGAAGACATGTATCTGCCAATTCTTCATCACTAAGTTTCCCCTTTGCATCCAAATGATTCTAGGTCCTTCTCTTGGTGTATTCTAGTCCCTTCCTAACTCCTTGGAGGCCAAGTTCAACAATTAATACCTTAGGCCTTGGAACTAGTATAAATAGAGGCCTTTTGTGAGCATATGAGACACACACTTCAATACAACTCTCTCTACTCATCAAACAAAGCTCTTAAGCTCTCAAATTCGTCCTTAGAAGTCTAGAGAAGTTTAGAGTTCCAGAAGTTCCACATTTGGAGGCCAAAACACCAAGAAGTCTACCCCAATACTTTGGGAATCATTACTTCACCATTTGTAATCTTATTCCAAGCATTGTAAGACTTTTAATCATGTTTTCTAATGTTCAAAGTTCTGAGTTTATGTTCATGTTTGTTATGAGTGGCTAGTTTCTTTATACACTTGTTTAAATGATGTTGATTATCATATGATTAGTTAGTGATTGTGTTAACATGTTTTAATTCAATTTCAAGTAGATTCTTAGATCCAATTATGCTAAAGTTTCATAGTGGCATTTGTTAATCAAGTTTGACTAGTTGATAGTAATCGTAGAGGTCGAAAGAATTTATTGTTATTCAACTAGTTATAATCATTTTGTCTATGGATGATTTGTTGGGAATTATGTGAAGTGTGGATTATGCTGAACTTACTGCCAAAGAGATTCTACTGAAGAAGTGTGGATTCTACCGAAGACTTAATTCTGCTGAAGATTTATAGTTATTAGTTTGTTTCTGTGGAAGTTATTATTCCGTGTTTAGATATTTAGTTTGGATATACATGAGATTTATTAGGAAGTGATTGTGTATATCTTATTTAGTTTATGATTATCGTTTCTTGGGAAGCGGTTTAGGGTTTTGTTTTAAGGTTCCTTGTCTATAAAGGAACACAATAGTATGAGTTATGTCTTGATTGGAAAAACAACGTTTTAGTTAATATAACGATCCATAGAGGATCACAGAGTTCTTAGTTATTTGTGTTACTTGTGTTTATATTCCGCTGATAAATATAAGTAGTAGAGATTATCTTTTATTGTGCTTGTGATTCTTGTTGAAACAAACAGACCTTGATAGATCTTGAGCTCGTGGATCGTTATTTATGCCTATGTAATCACAAGCACAATAAAAGATAATCTCTACTACTTATATTTATCAGCGGAATATAAACACAAGTAACACAAATAACTAAGAACTCTGTGATCCTCTATGGATCGTTATATTAACTAAAATGTTGTTTTTCCAATCGGTACATAACTCATACTATTGTGTTCCTTTTATAGACAAGGAACCCTAAAACAAAACCCTAAACCGTTTCCCAAGAAACGTATAATCATAAAACTAAATAAGATATACACAATCACTTCCTAATAAAGCTCATGTATATCCAAACTAAATATCTAAACACGGAATAATAACTTCCGCAGAAACAAACTAATAACTATAAATCTTTAGCAGAATTAAGTCTTCGGTAGAATCCACACTTCTTCAGTAGAATCTCTTCTGCAGAAGTTCAAGATAATCCACACTTCACATAATTCCCAACAATCCTCCCTAAACCGGAATTTGACTTGGTTAAGTTCGGTTTCTTGATAGATCTTTAACTAGACAAAGACAGAGGATTGTGCACGAACAACAAAGAACAAAGAATCAAAAGAATAACATCTCGTGATGAATAAACTCAAACTCCGGATCTTTGCGAGAACAAATGACAACATGTACATCAAAACATATTAGTTTCAAACTATTCTCATCACATCCGGTGTGTTAACTCTGTGAGAGGTGAATCATTGAAAATAATGGATTTGATGTCTCTTTACCAATAGCCATCACTACGGAGTAGCCATATGTTTAAGTTCGTAAACTATGGTACATCGATAACCATCGATTTATTGGCAAACCGAAACCATAGAAACGGATTTGAGATGTCTTTACCGTAGCCGCTTGCTCGGGACTAGTCAATTCTTAGAATTGGTGAATTGATTACCAAATATGGTATTCCAATGCCTTTACCACAAGCCATATACAAGTGGGCTAGTCAATTCTTGGATTCCAAAAAGGAATAAATCATGGTGAATTGAAAACCATACAACACTCATCAATTAAGCATGGGTGGTTGCATTCCCTATGATTTTGAGCAAACCATTACATTTATCAATGATTTGATGTGTCTTTACCAAAGCTGCACCCCTTGGACTAGCTAACTCTTTGACATACACAAGGTATATCCGTGAGTCAATAACCATCAAAAGTATACAACAAACCTGCAATAAAAGTTAGACAAACCCAAACAAAAACAAAAAGATTTTTTTTAACTAATAAAGAAAGAGAACAAATATTACAAAATAAACAAAATATTACAATCAAGATGAACCTTTATGTTGCAGAAGCTGAGTTTTAATCAAACCAACACATTGAGATGCATGAAGCTCATCATTGCCAACTGGATGAGGAGGTACTTCCAACTTCTGTCTAAGCAATCGTACCATAAAAGAAACAGACAAAGGATAAATCTTATCCGATAACATACACAAAATCATACCACATGTGGTCTGAACCACATGAACACAAGGCATAGGATAAAATCTCCAATTCTCAATCTCCCACTGATGTGAATTCTTCCAAATAGAATACCCTTTACCTTCTGGAGAATTAGAATCAAACAAGACTTGAAGATCACCCAATAAATATAAACCAGAACCCGTTGGTGAATGAATAGTATAATACTGAGTGACATGTTCATACAGCATCTTCAAATCATGTCTAGTCACCAAATGAAAGATTTCCTTTAAAGTTGAACTCGAATAGCAGATTATCCGATCGATAAATAGTGTTAAGCTTCCCGACTTTCCAATTGATCAATACCGCATGTGTACCTTCGTGAAAAACCTCAACAGTCCAACTTTAATAAAAGTTGACTCATCGACCTTGAGATCTAAAGAAAGACTCTTGGAAAGATGTTTCAGCCGGGCCCGGCAGTAACTCCTTAAGGAACTAAGTTTCGCTTAGCCATACTTTCTTCCTCCTACCAATTTGCTTTATCTTTATCAATCAGAGATCCGCTTTGTTACTCAATGGATCACCCAAATTATCAACACTAGGCAATGCTTGGAAGAAACAAGAGAAGACTCACAGAAACAACCTTATCGGAGGAAGGATTAGCTTGTGTTGTTTGAAGTAACAACGAGATATCACCGAGGCAAAACAAAGATCAAAATTATCCACTATATCAACTGCTTTAGGTCTCTTTGCTTTAGGAACATCGACATAGTAGCAATCCTTTCCAATTTAGAAGAAGAAGTAGAACCGGATGAAGAAAACTTCATAATCATATTATCTTGTCTCGATCAAAGCATCATCGGACAAATCACGATTTTCTTCATCGACATGCCATTATAAATAGTAGAACTATGATTCTTCACAACTCTTCTCATATGAGCCCTCTCTCGAGCTACGATCATTGGTTTTTCCTTTTGCTTTATGTCGTTGAGCAACAATAGCTCTCCTCTTTCTTTGCGCTTCTTGCTTCTTTTGATTGCCAAGAGCCACCATTTGATCCACAAAATTCTCATTATCAAAAGATGCTCCTAATATAAGTTTTGCAAGATTTGGATCGATGCACCTTGAGTAGTATAGGCATCCCATTGATCATCGCGATCTTAGGAAATAATGCATCAAGCTCTAGTTTTCTTTCTATAGACAAATTAGAATCGACCGAGCTTGAAGAAATTCAACAACTACACGACTCTTACGCATATTTTCATAATCAAGAAACATCCTAGCTTGAGCTTTATTTTCTTCTTCGATACCGGACTGAACCAATCATTTCATCAATCATGACTTCCTTTCCTTTGTCGAAGATTCCTCACAGAACCAATTTGAGCTTGAAGGAACACCAAACCAACATCGGAAGAAACATGTTGAGACAATTCCTCACAGTGTAGAAAAGACTTCGAAGAAGAATTCAACTAAAAATTCTCCCACCATAAAAACTTCATCATCATCTCAAGGTGGAGAATTTGGTTGTTCTTGTACAAATGAGGCTTGACCATGTTCGAAGCAACCTCCTCAAATAGAACATCGCAGCTGCATCAACAACATTAGGCTCCTTTGAAGTTTCAAGAGATACCTTATTCAGATATTGTCTCTTCTTTTCTAGCAATATAATAGGCACCTTTCTCCTTGAAGATTCAAAGAATAGGAGAAGAAACATCGATGTAAGAGTTGATCGCCCAAGATTCCTAGTGATACATCGAGTCTCTTCTTGCTCCTCTTGAAGAAACCAAAACTCTCTTTTGCCCTTTTTCCAAGTAATTCCTCCAAGTTCTTAACTTTAGTCCAGAATCCACAATCTTACCACCAAGAGTAGACTTGGTCTCTGCAAGCTCCTTCTCGAGATCATCCACCCCACCGCATACTTGTTCACTAGAGCATATATCGAGGTAAGTGTAATAGGGTCCTCGGCCCACCAACCGATTGCTCGATGGTAATGGGAGCTTCATTGGACCTTTCAGGAGTAATATGAACATGCTCAACATTAGAAAAACCTTCACCAAATTGATTCCTAATAGGACTAGGTGTGGGCAGTCTATCAGTATCAACCTGAACCTCATCAAGAGAAACTTGTATAGGCGATGGTATGAGTGGAGGTAAGTCAGAAGAAACATTAAATGCTTCAGCAGTAGCAGAAGGGCCCTCATCAATAGCAACTGAAGGATTACCATCAGTAGTATTGGTAGAAGGTAAAGTAACAACATTATCCTCATCGTGACCTCATTCTCTCGAGGCAACATGGTCACTAATAAAGGAAAATGTGTCCCTTCAAATTTAGTTCTCATTGAAGCAAATAACTTAGAAGATAAAACTCTATGGGATGAAAAGCTTGGGTTTGGGTAGAAACATTCAATATCATCTCAGAAGAACCTAGGGTACATCAAAACTTTGCCCTTTTCCTAGTTATATTCTCAACCATATTATCGAAAATAAACTTAGAAAATTATAAGTTAAACCCCGAGATAGACAAATAATACCACATCCCAATTGAGTCGAAAACTGATCCCATCCTCCGGATTTATTGCTTAAACACTGAAGCAATGTATGAACCAAAAACCTCCACATAGGACAAAGCTGATTCTTTAACCACATATCAGTCCTTGTACCTTGATATCCAATTGCTCTAAGCCCATCAAGTACCACCACATAACCGAAGTTGTCTTCTTATCAGCTCCTCTGTCACCACATACTCTTTTCCGTCAATCATTGCAACAATCTCTGTATCACTCCTTTTCGTAGCCGATGCCCAAAATTGAGTAACCAATGATTCATATATAGCATTTGGAGAATGTGTTAGAGCATATTGAATCTTTGATCTCAGAAGAATTCAATCATTGGTCTATACAACTCGTCACCCTTAGCAGCTCCTTAAAAGCGACCTTATTATGATCATGCTTGAATTGAAGCGCCATGAGAGATATTGAAAGTTAGGGTTAAGATTTACCCAAATGGAAGTGTTTTGAACGAAAGTAAAAAGAGAATCACTTAATATGAGACGAAAATATGCAAGTAGAGAATAAGTAGGATTTTCCCAATTTTGGTCAATGTTGACCAATGCTGACGTGGACTTCTACTTTTACTCAATTTCCCTTTCAACTTCGGTAGAAACACTAGCCATTCTCATCGAAGAATACCAATCGCTAATCGATCACGTATTCAAGAAGCTTCAAGAATATCTTTTCTTGTTTCACCCACTCGCATTAAATCTCATTTAGACTTGAAACCGTCTATAAAACAATCCCAATGCACACATATCTCTTCATCAAAAACCCCCAATAAATCATCACAAACCCTAATTTCATCAACTCTCCAAAATTAACCACAATAAACCATGAGTAGTTCCACCCCCATCACCCTTTCATCAGATGACAATGAAACCTCCATAAGTAGTCTTGAGAGGTGGAAGAAGAACTATTTGTCAAGCAATCCAGAGATGGTGAAGACAACTCATCCAACAGATCTTATGTATCACCTTATGAAGACTCTGATGAGGAAGCAACTTCAAAGAGAGTGAAAGAGCCTCCCTTGCTTGCTGAATGCGTTCCCCTTGCAGTCGATGATTCCGATAACTCCTGTAAGGAGAGAACATCTTACTCCCAACCTCCAAAGACCTCGCCTCAACGAAGGCCACATGCAGAATCCACCACTCCCTAAAGATAGAGAGGTGGTTCTCGGTCTTCTGCACACTGTGTTTTGGTGCATCAACACACATCGTGATAGAGGAAATGCTTAAAGATGGTGGATTGATTGCATTTTGGTTAAAATCAATAGATGAAGCACAAAGGACATATTATTTTTCTTCATCATCATGATTTGCATCAATCCATCCTCTCCATTTTGATCCTTAGCATCCTCATCATAGTAGTTATGCATCTCCAGCCATTGAGATAGAATGGATGGGTGGTTATGCAAGACTTCACGAATGCATATCCAGCATCTAGTGTGTAAGATGTGAGCGATCATGCATATCCAACATTCTGTTAGATGTTGGAATAGATGATATGTAATATATTAGGATCATTTGATGTTGATTGTACTCTGTAAGCTGTAAGCTGTAAACTGTTTCTCTTGAATGCATGAACAATTTGCTTCAGTACTTCTCTTGAATGAACATTATAACTTCAGTACATTGTCTTCAGTAGAAACAAATAACTCACTTCAGCACTTTGAATTCAGAAGAAACAAGCTTTAGAGCTTTCTTGACCATTTTCCAAATAATAACCATGGTAAATTCCAACATGAATAACCAATCGCATAATGTAACAAACACAAAGAAACACACAAACTTCGAGGAAAAACAAACTGAGATTACATTAGCAGGTTAGTGTTAGTAAAAAGTACACAAAAGAAACACACAAACTCACAGAGAAAAACAAACTGAGATTACATTAGCAGGTTAGTGTTAGTAAAAAGTACACAAAAGGATACAAACTAATCTACAAAATTACATAATAAAATGCAAAGTGTACACAAATCCTCCCCTGAGGCCTATGCCTCCCCTTAAACTTTGAAGTTAAGGGTTAAGCATACCGATATGGACCACAAGGTGTTGAAACCTTGGTCCATCAAAAGCCTTTGTTAACAAATCGCCACATTATTATCGGATGAATTTTGACCACTTTTATCAAATGTTTATCATATGCATCTCTTATAAAGTGGTGCCCGACTTCAATATGTTTTGTTCTACCGTGAAAACCGGATTTTTAACAATGCATATGGTACTTTGATTATCAATAAAAATTGTTGTGTTCATGAAATTGTACCCATAATCCAACAATTGATTTTGAATCCAAAGAACTCGTCCACAACAATTGCAAAGAAGAACGCATCGCTTGAGAGATGAGGTAGCCACTATTGTCTGCTTTCTTGCATTGCCAAGAAATCAATCTCTTTCCAAGGAATTAGCAACCTCCATTGGTGGACCTCCTATCCGATTTGCACCAAAGATAGTCACTATCACTATAAGCTTCCAACTTAAAAGGAGACTCTTTTGGGTACCAAAGGCCTAGATGAGGTTGGCCTTTGAGGTACTTAAAGATCTTCTTTACGATTGAGATGGGAAGTCAAGAGAGTAACTTGATGTCGTGAACAAACACTCACAAAGAAAAGTAATATCAGGCCTTGAAGTCATAAATACATCAAAGAGCCAATCATAGACTGTATAAATGAACATTCACGGTGTATCCGCTTCATTGTTGGTCTTTGTCTTTGAGCTTCATAAGGTGTAGTGGCAATCCGACACTCTCCATACCAAACTTTTTCAAGATGTCCCTCACATATTTGTCCTGACCGATAAAGATACCATCGGTTTCTGCCGAACTTGGAGACCCAAAGAAAGTCAACTCCCATAGCACTCATCCGAAACTCTCCTTCATAAGCTCCTCAAACTCCTCGCACCAAGCTTCTTTTGTGGATCCAAAATAATGTCATCCATACACTTGTACAAGAATAATGTCGTGGAATTATTCTTAAGGAAAAGTGTCTTATCAATTGCACCTCTTCTATAACCATGCTTCGAAGAAATGTAAAGAGCCTAGCATACCAAGCTCGGGTGCACGATGTAGTCCATAGAGAGCTTTGACTACCTTGTAAACATGATTAGGATGATCTGGATCTTCAAATCCTTTAGGTTGAGTGACATAAACCTCCTCTTCAATTTTACCATACAAGAAGGCTCCTTTAACATCCATCCGATAGACCATAAAACCCATATAGGATGCATAAGCTAAGAAAATTGTGATGGCCTCAACTCTTGCCACGGTGCAAACACTTCATCATAATCTATCCCTCCTCTTGTCTATACCCCCGCAACTAATCGCTTTGTTTTTAATGACAACACCTCATGCATCTCTTATTCTTCGTAATCCATTTAGTCCCAATTGCATACTTACCATCGTGTAGTGGTACTAATATCCAAACTTCTTGATTTTGAAATTGTTGCATCTCTTCCTGCATTGCTTCAAGCCAACTTGAGTCTTCAAGAGCCCGAGTAACACTTGGTTGGTTCCACTTGTGAGAGAAAACAAGCAAACAAACAATGTTCATAGTCTGTGTGATTGTCTCTCTGCGATTTGAGACATAAGAGATAAAAGCCACGACCATATTTAGAACGTGCTCTGATACCCTTGTTCTATGATAAGGTTTTAAAGGTACCATTTTGAGGGTCGTTTAAGTCCTTATTTGATCACTTTTGTATCCGTTATTGCTTAATATCGTTCCTTTTCACTTTTTAGGTCTCGTGAAGGCAAAATGCTGGAATGGCACTTATTTGGACGAAGGCGCGAATATATGAAGAAAATGGCCAAAGTCGAAATCATGACACTCACAAATGGTGGCGAATGTAGAAGGCGGCGCGGGAGATATTTGCGCCGCCGGAGAAAGTTGCGACGGTTAGAACTCAAAACTCATGTTTTCAAGAGACGGCGCCTAGTGTAAAAGAAAGAGTCGTCGCTACTCGCACGACCTAGATGCGATCCAGACGACGCCGGTCAAGAGGAGGGCGCCACGGACATAAGGTGACGCCGTCGCAAGGATAACGTGGCCAAGACGAAACCCTAATGGCGGCGACACACGGCGTCACTAAACATAAGGCGCCGTGCGTAATTGTAATCTTATATATAGAATCCGAATTTTTAGGTCTTTTGTGTGGAGAGTCTTTGGAGTAAAACCTAAAACCGAACCTAAGGTGTCTTGTACAAGATTTTAGGGTTTTAACCCTATCTTACACCAAGATAAGTCTTTGCTTCATTAATTCAATTATGTCTTTGATTATTTGTGTGTATGCTTGCATGTTCTCCATGTCCCGTAATTTATTTGTGTGTTTGCTTAGGTAGTATGAAACTTAATTATTGAATATTGATTGGTTGTTTCTTATCTTAGTTGATTAATGATCTAGTAATGCGATAGGTCATTCGTTGTGTACTTAATGCTTGATTCATCTTTGTGAACCCTAGAGTATGATTACCGAGTGATTGTAGTCTAAAACATCCAAGAGTGCCTTAGAGTAGGAGTCTATAATCTCATGTGGATTTGTAGACAAGACCCTTTGGTAAGTTCAAAGAGTTAGGGAGAAACGCATACCCTACAACCTTAGAAACACAACGCAACTAGGAATAAGACGTGACACTCAACCATCAATAGGAGATAATTAAGAGTAATACAAACTAAGTAAACACATCTTTAAACTATCATCGAGCACACATTAATTAGACATAGACTCCCACAACCTTAGTTTAGATAATTAGATAATAGTAGAGTAATCGGTAGAAATACCAACCCCCAAATCAATACCGAGATTAGTACCTTTCCATTTTCATAAAATATAAAAGATAAAAATAATCTTCTTCAACCTTAACCTTAGCGTAGTAACTCCTACTAGCATTCCTATTCCCCAGAGAACGATATCAATACCGTGGCTTACCCTAATTACTACACTACAACGATTAGGTTCATTGCCTAGGTGTTATAAAACTTGCTCAAGAAAAGGAAGTTCCTTTGACCCGAACGACGCGTGTGGCGTTATCAAGTTTTGGCGCCACGGGAATAGAATAGCTAGTTAGTAGTCCACCTCGTTTAGGTTTCTTTGCTTGATTCCTATCAAGTAAACTATTTTTCTTATTTTTAGATTTCTCTTAGTCTATCCCCCTTCTTTTTAAACCTTTGTTAGTAATCCCATCACTTTTCATCATGGAAGGTGATAATCAACAACCACGTCCCCATACAAACCCCCTTAAGCAACTTAGAACCCGCAGTTCCACCAAAACTCTTATTGAACCATTTGCAGAACCCGAAAGAGAGCTCAATAAGCGAAAAAAAGCTCTCCATGATTCAGAACTTCATGGCACTTCAATCAATTTTGATGAAGTTACATCCGATGAAGAATCTCTCATTCACCACAATCTCCGAAACCATTATCGTTGACGATCCGAGCCAAAATGGCGAGGAAGTCCTCACCACTCCACCAATAGCCCCATAAATCCTCCTAAAGCGAAAACTCTTGGGAACACTCCTATCCTCTGCCTGCGGATTCACCAATGCCATTGTCTATCCTCGAATGATCAATGAGGTATTGCATGCATCGATATTTGGCTAATCCAAAAGGCATGTCAATTCCATGGATCCCATGTTGAAAACCCAATTCACCACATCAAGCAGTTTCTAAAATTGTTGATGCTATCTATGCCGACGAGCATCTAAGGAGACATCTAGACTCGGTTTTCCCATTTTCTTCAAGGGCAAGCCAAGGAGTGGCTCGACAAGCTCCTCCAAGGTCCATTTTCACATGGGAACAACTCACAACTAAGTTCACCGAAAGTTCTTTCCTCCGGAAGAACTGCAGCATGTAGGAGCAAAATTGCACTTTCACCAACCCGATGGAGAATCTATCACCAACTCACGGAGTCGTTATAAGATCTTATTCAACAAGCCCCACACCACGGTATTAACCTTTGGTTGCTTGTTCAAATCTTTTACGACAATGTCTCCCGAAAGGATCAAAAGGGATTGATTTCTCAACTAGCCAGAGAATCGCAAATCTCATCATGGAAGAAGGATGGAACCGAATAGAGAATATATCCAATATCAAGACAACCATTGAATGAGCAGAAAACGCGTCAAGCATTTCCACTTTCCCAAGTGAAGAGTTATCCTTAGATTATCGGATTGAGAAAGCGCAAAAGAAACTAGCTTACCTCATAAAATCACGTAACCAAAAGGTCGACTAACCCATATCTCTTATCGACATATGTGGAGGATCGCATGAGGCGATGAGTGCGACGACACATCCCGAGAAAGCGTTCCTCTCCGGTCATGATATTTATGATGACCCTTCACCTCGCATTTTATCAAACCGATGAATGTGATCCTCGGGGCAATCGAAATGGAGAACGGAAGGTAAGGACTGACTGAGTACTCCATCCGTGATCCTTTTGAAGAAAACTCGGGCAGTTCACCATGGAAGGGCCGCAATCTTGAAAGGTCTTGAGGAGTTTATCCAAGAGCGAAGTCTGAATTAGAAAGTCGGTTCACCAATCTCCACGAAAGAATGAGTGGACCTCGCATAGCACTTCACGATCCAACTCATGCAATCACTACTCGATCGGGAACTACTACCAAGGACCCCACATCCCAACCGGGACCCCATCACAAGTGGAACCCGAGTTAGGAAATGAGGCGATCCCCACACCTCTTCCAACTCCTCACGATCCTCCCCACAAACACCAAAGACCAAATTTCCCGCCCAACTTTCTCACGGATTCCTTATCCTCTCGCTTAAAAAATCAAAGGTCAAGAAGACAATGAAAAATATTGTCTTACTTAAAACAAACATCCGTCAACATACCACTCCTTGATGTATTCTATCATATCCCTAAATATAGTAGATACTTCAAGAGGTCGATATCTAATCGAAAAAGCTCGAGGGATTGATATTATTAGGGAAGAATGTTCACTATCATCCAAAAGAGCATGCCCAAGAAGGAAGATCAAGGCGCTTTACTATTCCTTGTCTATAAGGCGCTTTTATGAAAACGCCTTAGCGGATCTTGGGGCAAGCATTAACACGATGCCTCACTCCTGTTTCTTAAGCTCGGATATTCGTGGCTTAAACCAACTAGGATGAGTATCCAATTAATGATCGATCAATCAAATATCCCATTGGAGTTTGTGAGAACGTTCTTGTAAGGGTGGGGAATTCAAATTTCCAATCGATTTCGTAATTTTAGAGATGGAGGAAGATAATTCCGTCCCAATAATCCTTGAAGACCCTTCTTGGCTCACTCGTGCCATTATTGATGTTCATGATGGAAAGCTCACTTTACGAGTAGGATCCGAGAGCGTGACCTTCGACATTAAGGATTCTATGAGACATTCTTCTTCCTGCGGTCATCCCGTATATTTAGTTGAAGAAGTTGATGAATTTGTTGATGACATAGACGGTCGCATTGATTGAGTATCTATTAAACGAATTCATGAATAATGATAACAACGTAATATCGACAATCATGAAATTGAGATGGTTGGAGCGGTGTCCTTTATCCTCGTCGGGATGAAATTGAACCTATTGAGCTTGAGCCGGAAACCGGCTAAAACCATCAATCAAAGAGCCTCCTACCTTAGGCGAAAGATCTCCCGAGTCACTTGGAATACGCCTTTCTTCAAGGGGAGGACCAACTCCCTGTCATAATAAGCTCCTCGCTAACCCCTATTCAGAAAGAGAAGCTCTTAGAAGTTTTAAAAGAATATAAAGGGGTGATTGCATGGAGTGTTGCCGACATTAAGGGAATCGATTCTACATTCTGTACTCATAAAATCCTCATGGAAGAAGATTACAAACCAACTGTTCAACCGCAAAGGCGGGTTAACCCTAACATCAAAGAGGTAGTAAAAAAGGAGGTCATTAAGCTTCTGGATGCAGGTCTCATCTACCCCATATCGGATAGCCCATGGGTCACCCACCAAGTGGTTCCAAAAAGGGAGGGATGACGGTTGTAAAAATGAGAAGGGTGAGTTGGTGCCACAAAGAACGGTTCTTGGGTGGCGTGTATGTATTGACTACGAAAATTGAATGATGCCACCGGAAAGATCATTTTCCTCACCGCTTATTGACCAAATGCTTGAAAGATTAGTAGAGCACGAATACTACTGTTCCTTGATGGCTTTTCGTGTTACTTTCAAATCCCAATTGCTCTCGAAGATCGGGAGAAAACTACATTTACATGTCCTTACGGAACGTCACAGACAAGCGTAATGCCTTCGGGTTATGTAACGCACCGCAACTTTTCAACGATGTATGATGGCCATATTCCACGAGTTAATTGAGGATAGCATGGAAGTTTTCATGGATGATTTCGGTGTTTGGAAATTCTTTCGACCTTTGTCTTTCCAACCTTAGGAAGATGTTGAAGCGATGCGAGAAACTAATTTGGTTTTAAATTGGGAAAATGCCATTTCATGGTAAAGAAGGAATTGTTTTAGGGCATAGAGTCTCGTGAAATGGAATTGAGGTCGATAGAGCGAAAATCGAAGCAATTTCCAAACTCCTTATCCTACCGTTAAAGCCATTCGCGACTTTCTTGGTCATGCCGTTTTATCGAAGGTTTATTAAAGATTTTTGAAAATTGCCCGACCTATGACACGACTTCTTGTTAAGGATGCCCTTTGATTTTTTCTCAAGAATGCAAGGAAGCATTTAACCGATCAAGAAAGATCTCACTCAAGCACCTATAATGGTCACCCCGATTGGTCTCGATCGTTGAAATCATGTGTGATGCTAGTGATTATCTTTGTCGGCGCAGTTGCTCGGTCAAAGGAAGGAAAAGCATTTTCAACCAATCTACTACGCTAGCAAAACCATGAATGTGGCACAAGAGAACTATACAACCACCGAGAAAGAACTTTAGTTGTTGTATTTGCCTTCGACAAATTAGGGCAATACCTCGTTCTCTAAAGCTGCTGCCTTCACGAGATCATCACCCGCCTTACGTTATCATTTTCAAAACAAGATGCTAAACCGCTTGATTATATGGATCCTATTACTTCAAGAATTGACATTGAAATTCGAGATAAAAAATTTGAAAATCTCGCCACGATCATCTATCACGCTGAGAACCCCGATCTTGAGAAGTCGGATCACACCGATATTCGTGACTCTTTTCCCGAGGAACGGCTAATGGTGATTAAAGAGAGTGAGCCATGGTATGTGATTATGCTAACTACCGTCCAAAGAGAGTTTTGCCAAATTACATGACCGACAAGATAAAAAGAAGTTCTTCACGAGCTAAAACATTACTTGGATGAACCCTTCCTTTTCCGTATATGTCCCGATCAAATCATACGACGTTGCGTGGGTGGTAGAGATTGATCGAGTTCTAAAAGAATGTCATGCAGACCATCTCGGGGACATCACGGTGTGAATATCACGGCACGAAAGGTTTTCGATCTTTGGATTCTATTAGCCTCTTGCTTTTCGAGACGTTAAGAGATTAGTTCAAATGTGTGATGCATGCCAACGATCGGGAAATATTTCACGACGGGATGAGTCACCTCGAGAACTATATCCAAGTCTCGAAATATTCGATGTTCGGGGAATAGACTTTATGGGACCCTTTCCATCTTCCTCGAGGAAATGAATACATTCTCGTAGCTATCGACTATGTATCCAAATGGGTAAGCTCAAGCCCTTAGAACTAATGATGCAAGGGTAGTTATTCACTTTCTTAAAAAGCTCTTTGCAAGATTTGGGATTCCCAAAGCATTAATCGATGATAGAGGACTCACTTTTGCAATGCTCAAATGGAAAAAGTGATGAAGAATATGGCGTCCACATAGATTTTCTAACGCATATCATCCTCGGATAAATGGACAAGTAGAAAACACAAACAGGGCATTAAAGCGGATACTTGAAAAAGCGGTCCACCAAAACAGAAAGATTGGGCATTCAAACTGGATGAAGCACTTTGGGCATTCAGAATCGCTACAAAACACCTATCGGGACAACCCTTTTCGCCTCGGTATACTGGAAGGCTTGCCACCTCCTATCGAACTTGAGCGAGAAGCATATTGGGCCCTTAAGGCTGTAATATGGATTATTCAAGCGTGGTCAAATCGGTTCTTACAACTTCAAGAATTGGATGAGCTAAGGATTTGGAAGCATACGAATCGTCAATCACTTACAAAGAAAGGGCAAAAGATGGCACGATCAACGAATAAAGAATCCTAAAGAGTTTTGGAAGGGATAAAGTGCTCTTGTATAATTCGAGACTAAGATTATTTCCGTGAAAACTCAAATCTAGGTGGTATGGACCCTTTTCGGTAAAAACCAAATGAGCAATGGGCGGTTGTACTTTTAGACCATGATGGAAGAGAATTCACGAGTTAATGGGCAACGGTGAAGCATTATCAATTGGATAATATTGAAATAGTGAACGATGAGGATATTATTTTAGAAGGAGAGGCGATAGTGAGAAAGCGTGGAGCGGGACTATGAGTCTAGCTACAAGACTCTTAAATAAAGAAAAGCGCTTAGTGGGAGGCAACCATGCTTAATTGTTTGCTTGTTAGTGTCATATATCTTTATTAATTGTTTATCCTCATGTTTAAATTTGTAAAAATGCTTTATTTTGTTTTTAACCTCGTCTTAATTACATATAAAGGTATTTTACATAAGGGATAAGTGTAGGAGGATTACACACGTTTTCAAAAGAAACGTAAACATGAGAATAACAATTAATTAAAAGATATATATGTTTGTTTGTTTGAGTCAAATGCTTGTATCGAGTCATAATGAATGTTTTGCGAGATGGTGAAATGCCGATCCGGTTGGAAGACATGTATAATTCTTCATCACTAAGTTTCCTTTGCATCCAAATGATTCTAGGTCCTTCTCTTGGTGTATTCTGGTCCTTCCTAACTCCTTGGGCCAAGTTCAACAATTAATACCTTAGGCCTTGGAACTAGTATAAATAGAGGCCTTTTGTGAGCATATGAGACCACACTTCAATGACTCTCTACTCATCAAACAAAGCTCTTAAGCTCTCAAATTCGTCCTTAGAAGTCTAGAAGTTTAGAGTTCGAGTTCCACATTTGGGCCAAAACACCAAAGTCTACCCCAATACTTTGGGAATCATTACTTCACCATTTGTAATCTTATTCCAAGCATTGTAAGACTTTTAATCATGTTTTCTAATGTTCAAAGTTACGAGTTTATGTTCATGTTTGTTATGGTGGCTAGTTTCTTTATACACTTGTTTAAATGATGTTGATTATCATATGATTAGTTAGTGATTGTGTTAACATGTTTTAATTCAATTTCAAGTAGATTCTTAGATCCAATTATGCTAAAGTTTCATAGTGGCATTTGTTAATCAAGTTTGACTAGTTGATAGTGTCGTAGAGGTCGAAAAAATTTATTGTTATTCAACTAGTTATAATCATTTTGTCTATGGATGATTTGTTGGGAATTATGAAGTGTGGATTATCTTGAACTTACGCCAAAGATTCTTGAAGAAGTGTGGATTCTACAAGACTTAATTCTGCGAAGATTTATAGTTATTAGTTTGTTTACGTGGAAGTTATTATTCCGTGTTTAGATATTTAGTTTGGATATACATGAGATTTATTAGGAAGTGATTGTGTATATCTTATTTAGTTTATGATTATCGTTTCTTGGGAAGCGGTTTAGGGTTTTGTTTTAGGTTCCTTGTCTATAAAGGAACGTATGAGTTATGTTGATTGGAAAACAACGTTTTAGTTAATATAACGATCCATAGAGGATCCGAGTTCTTAGTTATTTGTGTTACTTGTGTTTATATTCGGATAATATAAAGTAGTGATTATCTTTTATTGTGCTTGTGATTCTTGTTGAAACAAAGCAGGACCTTGATAGATCTTGAGCTCGTGGATGGTTATTTATGCCTATGTAATCACAAGCACATAAAGATAATCTCTACTACTTATATTTATCGGTGGAATATAAACACAAGTAACAAATAACTAAGAACTACGTGATCCTCTGTGGATCGTTATATTAACTAAAATATTTGTTTTCAATCGGTACATAACTTCGCTATTGTGTTCCTTTTATAGACAAGGAACCCTAAACAAACCTAAGGTTTCCGAAGCGATAATATAAACTAAATAAGATATACACAATCACTTCCTAATAAAGCTCATGTATATGAACTAAATATAAACGAATAATAACTTCATGAAACAAACTAATATATAAATCTTTAGCGAATTAAGTCTTGACCGAATCCTTCTTGATAGAATCTCTTGATAAGTTGACATAATCCACTTCACATAATTCCCAATCCTCCTCTAGAATTTGACTTGGTTAAGTTCGGTTTCTTGATAGATCTTTAACTAGACGACACCGGAGGAGGATTGTGCGCGAACAACGACAACAAAGAATCAAAAGAATAACATCTACTGATGAATAAACTCAAAACTCGGATCTTTGCGACAACAAATGACAACATGTACATCAAAACATAGTTTCAAACTATTCTCATCACATCCGTGTGTTAACTCACGTGAGAGGTGAATCATTGAAAATAATGGATTTGATGTCTCTTTCCAATAGCCATCACTACGGAGTAGCCATATGTTTAAGTTCGTAAACTATGGTTTGCCGATAACCATCGATTATTGGCAAACCGAAACCATAGAAGCGGTTTGAGATGTCTTTACACATGGGTTGCTTTCGAGGACTAGTCAATTCTTAAATTGGTGAATTGATTACCAAATATGGTATTCCAATGCCTTTACCACAAGCCATATACAAGTGGGCTAGTCAATTCTTGGATTCCAAAAGAATAAATCATGGTGAATTGAAAACCATACAACACTCATCAATTAAGCATGGGTGGTTGCATTCCCTATGATTTTGAGCAAACCATTCATTATCAAGATTTGATGTGTCTTTACCAAAGGCTGTACCCCTTGGACTAGCTAACTCTTTGACATACAGGTATATACGGTGAGTCAATAACCATCAAAAGTATACAACAAACTGCAATAAAAGTTAGACAAACCCGAACAAAAACAAAAAGATTTTTTAACTAATAAAGAAAGAGAACAAATATTACAAAATAAACAAAATATTACAATCAAGATGAACCTTTATGTTGCTGCAGGCGAGTTTTAATCAAACCAACACATTGAGATGCATGAAGCTCATCATTGCCAATGGATGAGGAGGTACTTCCAACTTCATCTAAGATCGTACCATAAAAGAAACAGGACAAAGGATAAATCTTATCCGATAACATACACAAAATCATACCACATGTAGTGCGAACCACATGAACACAAGGCATAGGATAAAATCTCAATTCTCGATCTCAGATGTGAATTCTTCCAAATAGAATACCCTTTACCTTAGAATTAGAATCAAACAAGACTTGAAGATCACCCAATAAATATAAGCGAACCCGTTGGTGAATGAATAGTATATCTTGAGTGACATGTTCATCTGACATCTTCAAATCATGTCTAGTCACCAAATGAAAGATTTCCTTTAAAGTTGGTAGAATAGCGATTATTATCCGATCGATAAATAGTGTTAAGCTTCGACTCCAATTGATCAATACCGCATGTGTACCTTGGAAAAACCTCATGGTCCAACTTTAATAAAGTTGACTCATCGACCTTGAGATCTAAAGAAAGACTCTTGGAAAGATGTTTCCTAGCCGGTCGGCAGAACTCCTTAAGGAACTAAGTTTCCGTTTGCCATACTTTTCTTCCTCCTGCCAATTTGTTTTATCTTTATCAATACATGATGCGCTTTTTACTCAATGGATCACCCAATTATCAACACTAGGCATGCTTGGAAGAAACAAGAAGACTCGTGAAACAACCTTATCGGAAGGATTAGCTTGAAGTTGTTTGAAGTAACAACGAGATATCACGGTAACGACATCAAAATATCCACTATATCAAGCTGTTTTAGGTCTCTTTGCTTTGGAACATCGACATAGTAGCAATCCTTTCCAATTTAGAAGAAGAAGTAGAACCGGATGAAGAAAACTTCATAATCATATTATCTTGTCGATCAAAGCATCATCGGACAAATCACAGTTTCTTCATCGACATGCGGTATAAATAGTAGAACTATGATTCTTCTTAGCTCTTCTCATATAGAGCCTCTTACGAGCTACGATCATTGGTTTTCCTTTTTGCTTTATGTCGTTGAGCAACAATAGCTCTCCTCTTCGGCCGCTTCTTGCTTCTTTTGATTGCCAAACACGCATTTGATCCACAAAATTCTCATTATCAAAGATGCTCCTAATATAAGTTTTGCAAGATTTGGATCGAGATGCACTTGTAGTATAGGCATCCATTGATCATCGGTGATCTTAGGAAATAATGCATCAAGCTCTAGTTTTCTTTCTATAGACAAATTAGAATCGGTGAGCTTGAAGAAATTGACAACTACCGACTCTTACGCATATTTTCATAATCAAAGAACATCCTAGCTTGAGCTTTATTTTCTTCTTGGATACGGACTGAACCAATCATTTCATCAATCACGACTTCCCTTTGGAAGATTCCTCGTGAGAACCAATTTGAGCTTGAAAGGAACACCGAACCAACATCGGAAGAAACATGTTGAGACAATTCCTCACGGTGTAGAAAAGACTTCGAAAGAAGAATTCAACTAAAAATTCTCGACCATAAAAACTTCATCATCATCTGGAAGGTGGAGAATTTGGTTGTTCTTGTACAAATGAGGCTTGACCATGTTGAAGCAACCTCCTCAAATAGAACATCGTGATTGCATCAACAACATTAGGCTCCTTTGAAGTTTCATAGATACCTTATTCGAGATATTGTCTTCTTCTTTTTCTAGCAATATAATAGGCACCTTTCTCCTTGAAGATTCGACAATAGGAGAAGAAACATCGAATGTAAAACATCGACCAAGATTCCTAGTGATACATCTTGAGTCTCTTCTTGCTCTCTTGAGAAGAAACCAAAACTCTCTTTGCCCTTTTTCCAAGTAATTCCTCCAAGTTCTTAACTTTAGTGCGTAAACTCCACAATCTTACCACCAGAGTAGACTTGGTCTCTGCACTCTTTCGAGATCATCCACCTCACACGCATACTTGTTCACTAGAGCATATAGTCGTAAGTAATAGGGTCCTCGGTTCCTGTTGATTGCTCGATGGTAATGGGAGCTTCATTGGACCTTCGGGTAATATGAACATGCTCGACATTAGAAAAACCTTCACCAAATTGATTCCTAATAGGACTAGGTGTGGGCGGATCTATCGGTATCAACTTTGAACCTCATCAAGAGAAACTTGTATAGGCGATGGTATGAGTGGAGGTAAGTCGGAAGAAACATTAAATGCTTGATGGCAGAGGGCCCTCATCGATATGGCGAAGGATTACCATCGGTAGTATTGGTAGAAGGTAAAGTAACAACATTATCCTCATCAGTGACCTCATTCGAGGCAACATGGTACTAATAAAGGAAAATGTGTCCCTTCAAATTAGTTCTCATTGAAGCAAATAACTTAGAAGATAAAACTCTATGGGATGAAAAGCTTGGGTTTGGGTAGAAACATTCAATATCATGTAGAACCTAGGGTACATCAAAAATTGCCCTTTTCCTAGTTATATTCTCAACCATATTATCGAAAATAAACTTAGAAAATTATAAGTTAAACCACGAGATAGACAAATAATACCACATCCCAATTGGTGGCAGTCCCATCCTCCGGATTTATTGCTTAAACAACAAGCAATGTATGAACCAAAACCTCCATATGGGACAAAGCGATTCTTTAACCATATGAGTCCTTGCCTTGATATCAATTGCTCTAAGCCCATCAAGTACCACCACATAACAAGTTGTCTTCTTATCGACTCTCTGTCACCACATACTCTTTTATCAATCATTGCAACAATCTCTATCACTCCTTTTCGTAGCCGATGCCCAAAATTGAGTAACCAATGATTCATATATAGCATTTGGAGAATGTGTTAGAGCATATTGAATCTTTGATCTACTAAAAATTCAATCATTGGTCTATACAACTCGTCACCACCAGGTTCGAGCGACCTTATTATGATCATGCTTGAATTGAAGCCATGAGAGATATTGAAAGTTAGGGTTAAGATTTACCCAAATGGAAGTGTTTTGAGCGAGTAAAAGAAATCACTTAATATGAGGAAAAAATATGCAAGTAGAGAATAAGTAGGATTTTCCCAATTTTGGTCATGTTGACCAATCTTGACGTGGACTTCTACTTTTACTCAATTTCCCTTTCAACCGGTGAAACACTAGCCATTCTGTTTGAAGAATACCAATCGATGATCGGATCACGTATTCGAAGCTTGATAAATATCTTTTCTTGTTTCACCCACTCGCATTAAATCTCATTTAGACTTGAAACCGTCTATAAAACAATGATGCACATATCTCTTCATCAAAACCCCAATAAATCATCACAAACCCTAATTTCATCAACTCTCCAAAATTAACCACAATAAACCATGAGTAGTTCCACCCCATGCCTTTTCATGGATGACAATGAAACCTCCATAAGTAGTCTTGAGAGGTGGAAGAAGAACTATTTGTCAAGCAATCAGGGAGATGGTGAAGACAACTCATCCGGCCAGATCTTATGTATCACCTTATGAAGACTAGGATGAGGAAGCAACTTCAAAGAGTGAAAGAGCCTCCCTTGCTTGTTGAATGTCGTTCCGCTGCGAGTCGATGATTCGATAACTCTGTAAGGAGAGACATCTTACTCCCAACCTCCGGCACCTCGGCCTCAACGAGGCCACATGCAGAATCCACTCCCCAAAAGATAGAGAGGTGGTTCTCGGTCTTCTGCACGAGGTTTGGTGCATCAACACTTGTCGTATAGAGGAAATGCTTAAAGATGGTGGATTGATTGCATTTTGGTTAAAATCAATAGATGAAGCACAAAGGACATATTATTTTCTTCATCATCATGATTTGCATCAATCCATCCTCTCCATTTTGATCCTTAGCATCCTCATCATAGTAGTTATGCATCTCCGACCATTGAGATAGAATGGATGGGTGGTTATGAACTTCACGAATGCATATCCAGTCTAGTGTGTAAGATGTGACGATCATGCATATCAACATTACATTAGATGTTGGAATAGATGATATGTAATATATTAGGATCATTTGATGTTGATTGTACTCGTGGTATGTGGTACATGCTATTTCTCTTGAATGCATGAACAATTTGCTTGATACTTCTCTTGAATGAACATTATAACTTGTTACATTGTCTTGGTAGAAACAAATAACTCACTTGACACTTTGAATTCGGAAGAAACAAGCTTTAGAGCTTTCTTGACCATTTTCAAATAATAACCATGGTAAATTCCAACATGAATAACCAATCGCATAATGAACAAACACAAAGAAACAGCGAACTTCGAGGAAAAACAAACGAGATTACATTAGCGGGTTAGTGTTAGTAAAAAGTACACAAAAGAAACACACAAACTCATGAGAGAAAAACAAAGCGAGATTACATTAAGCAGTTAGTGTTAGTAAAAAGTACACAAGGATACAAACTAATCTACAAAATTACATAATAAAATGCAAAGTGTACACAATCCTCCCCGGGGCCTATGCCTCCCACAAACTTTGAAGTTAAGGGTTAAGCATACCGATATGGACCACAAGGTGTTGAAACCTTGGTCCATCAAAACTTTATTAAATCGCCACATTATTATCGGTATGAATTTTGACCACTTTTATCAAATGTTTATCATATGCATCTCTTATAAAGTGGTGCACGACTTCAATATGTTTTGTTCTCTTGTAGCTGGATTTTTAACAATGCATATGGTACTTTGATTATCAATAAAAATTGTTGTGTTCATGAAATTGTACCCATAATCCAACAATTGATTTTGAATCCAAAGAACACATCGCACAATTCTGTGACAACGTCTTGCTTGATAGATAGAGTGCTTGTATTATCATTTTGCATTGCCAATCAATCTCTTTCAAGGAATTAGCAACCTCCATTGGTGGACCTCCTATCGATTTGCACGGCATAGTCACTATCACTAGCTTCCAACAAGGAGACTTTTTGGGTACCAAAGGCCTAGATGAGGTTGGCCTTTGAGGTGTAAAGATCTTCTTTACATGAGATGGGAAGTCGGTGAGTAACTTGATGTCGTGAACAAACACTCACGGCAAAAATAATATCGGGCCTTGAAGTATAAATACATCAAAGAGCCAATCATAGACTGTATAAATGAACATTCACGGTTGTCACGCTTCATTGTTGGTCCTAATAAAGCTCATGTATATCCAAACTAAATATCTAAACACGGAATAATAACTTCCGAAACAAACTAATAACAATAAATCTTCAGCAGAATTAAGTCTTCGGTAGAATCCACACTTCTTCAGTAGAATCTCTTCGGCAGTAAGTTCAACACAATCCACACTTCACATAATTCCCAACATGATTGTTTTTACCCATTATTCTTGATTAAACAAAGAAACTAAGGTGTGGTTGTAATAAAAACGCCTTTTGATTATCAAATTGGCCGGATTGATTAGAACATCTAAAAGGTCGTAAGATTAGTTGTTGAGAATCAATTGTAGCCTTTTGTCTATAATCTGTTACCTTTTGTATTGACCATTTCTTAAGCAATTTGATGAAACAAGTGGATGTTTTTGTGTTTAAGTTTATGAAAATGAACTTATGAAACTTGAATTGATTGGTTAAACTTAATTCTTGTTTTTATGAACTAAAATCTTGACGAAGGTTTAACTTGTAAGAACAATAGATTAGTACACCAACTAATTATCACAACCAACATGTTAAGAGGTTAACACAATCACACTAATCTAGGATATGAAACTAGTTTAAGCAAGTGTAGTTTTTAATCATCTGAATTTCATTATACCTATTTGCGTTGTTATATGTTTTGGATAGACTTTGTTGATTCAAGCTTGTTAATTAGATTCACTCAAATCCCTGCGAATTATCTCGACTTACCTTCACAATCTTGCTATAACGGACGAGTGCACTTGCTCGTATGTGTTATTGGTAGTATTGTTAATTCACCTTTATAAATTTAAAACTTGTACACACGTAGCACATCAAGTTTTTGGCCCCGCTGCCAGGGATTTGATTATGTTTCAACAAGTTTTGAATCCCCATAAGTCGATTCACTCCAAAAAAAATTTTCTCAGAAGTTTCAACCGATCCGGTTTCATTACAACCGATCCGGTTTCCTTACAACCGATCCGGTTACGCCTTTAAACCATCCCAAACTGATCTAACCGATCGGTCGCACCTCGCAACCGATCCGGTTACCCCTTCTGTCCCGGGAAACTGTTTTCGTTGTTTGTCCGTGTGTTTAGATATTGCCTGGATTCTCTAGGACATTCTATGAACACTCGTACAGCAGGAATAGAACCAATTACACCTCTTACCAACCCCGAACGTTTGATTCGAAGAAGAAGAAGAACACTTTTCTTACCATTGGAAAATCGTGTACCAAAAGTACCAAACCCACCATTTTGTAACCTCACAGAAGCCAAAGTTGTTTACAATCCTTTCACCAATTTACCTTTTCCCATGGCGGACAATCAACCCATGGGAACCAACCGTAGTAACACCAACCCACGAGTGCTATTGTTGTTGTCAACCTTGGTGACAACTTCACCGTGAAGGGTCATCATCTTTCCATGATCAAAACCGTCAATTCGATGGCATGCGTGCCGATCCGCATAAGCACATTGTCGAATTCATCGAAATTGCGGCATGTTCCGTTATGGGGACACCGATGTCAATGCCATCAAACTTAAGCTTTTTCCATCATCACTCACGGAGATGCTAAAGTATGGTACAATGAATTAACCCAAGAGTTATCAACACTTGGGAGGAGATGAGCAAGCCTTTGTAAGCGATTCTTTCCACCGCCATGTTTGATCGACATGGGAGAAATTCGTGCTTTCACACAAAATCCCAACGAATCACTTGTCGAAGCTTGGCGGATGAAAGATTTGCTCAGTGGTTGTCATGGACATGGATTATCCAAAGGAACCATTATCCAAATCTTTACCATGGACTAGACGAAATCTCTCAAGGCATCCTTGATCTTTGGAGGAATTTTTCTATAAGACTCCTAACGATGCACACCAATTACTCGAAGATCGAGTAATTCTCAAAATCGATTGGTCCAAAGATTCCAAAACCAAACCTCTTTGAAAAACCATTGCTTTTGTCGAAAACACCGATACCTCAAAACTCATGGAGAAAATGGAAGCCTTAACCTCAAAAAATGACTCGCAATACAAAGATATCAAGGATGAAATGAAGGAAATGCGAGACGGATGCAACAATTGTGGAGGAAATCATCCATCGTCCGAGTGCGACGATAATCCTATGGGTGGACCTAATGAAGGAGAAGCGAATTACACCCAAGGAGGATATCGTGGAGGAGGATATCATAGTAACTATTACGGTCGAAATTTTGGAAATTGGCAAGACCGCCGACCAAGGGATGACAACCGTGATTCTCAATCACGAACTGAAAATCCACCACCACAGAACTCCGACAAAAAGATGGAAGAAACCGAATTCGAGAAAACCATGAGAGAATTCGTGGCTGCTCAAAAATCTGCGAATGACTTTATCAAAAATCAAATTTTCAATCTCAAATCCAAAGTTGAGCAGGGACAGAAAAATCATTAAGCATCTATCCAAGATCTTGAAAACAAGTTTGGCAGATTTTCTAACCAACGTTCCTCTCGACCATTTGGTTTGTTGCCAAGTAACACCCAATCCAACCCATAACCATCAAATGATAAGACGTACCGTCCACCACAAACGAGAAACGATCATATCAATGTTGTCTTCAAGAAGTGGTCTCGTGCGATCGACCACGAATCCCAACGAAAATACTCCTATCACCGAAGATAGTGAGGATGAAGTCGAGGAAACCAACACAACTCAAACCACCAAAAAGAAAACCACCCCATCCGTCAAGGCGTACACAAAAATTCCTTATCCTCAACGCCTTAAGAAAGAAAAAATGGAAGAACGTTATAAGAAGTTCATCGAAATAATCAAAGAGGTTAGACTCAATGTTCCTCTCGTTGATGTCTTAGCCGGAATGCCCAATTACGGGAAATTCTTGAAAGAACTTCTTAATAACAAAAGCAAGCTAGAGCAAATATCAACTACTTTCCTTAACGAAGAATGTTCGGCCATTGTTCAAAACAAGATCCCACCAAAGCTCGGAGATCCTCTTATTCCATGTACTTTCGGGAATAATATTAAATGCGATGCTTTAGCCGATCTTGGCGCAAGTATCAATTTGATGCCTTATTCGTTGTATTCCAAGTTATGCAACAACAGCCTAAAACCAACGAAATTGAGCATTCGATTAGCAAATCATTCTTATCAATATCCTGTTGGTATTGCCGAGAATATGCTTGTTCAAGTCGGTAAATTCATTTTTCCCGTGGACTTTGTAATCTTA
The DNA here is from genome assembly GCA_022545495.1 of Chrysanthemum lavandulifolium. NCBI lineage: Eukaryota > Viridiplantae > Streptophyta > Magnoliopsida > Asterales > Asteraceae > Chrysanthemum > Chrysanthemum lavandulifolium. Next base: position 17,397,681 of record CM040238.1, on the reverse strand, counting down.
GAAATGGAAGAAGATAGTAAAGTCCCACTCATCTTAGGAAGACCTTTCCTAAATACTGCCGATGCAATCATCAAAGTGAAAGGAAAAGAACTCAACCTTGGAGTTGGAGAAGATCGAATCACCTTTATAATCGATAAAGCAATGCGCTATCCACATTCCAGTGATGACACTTGTTTTAACATCGATGTTATCGATGAAGTCACTGATGAAGAATTGGATGCATTACTTAACGAATCCGATCCATTCATGACTACTTCTGAAAAAATCAATGAAACAGATTTTGACAAAGAGTTTGATGATTTCATGAAAGTAGAATTCGAAGGAGATAACACGGAAGAAGAAGAAATGGGGGAAGAAAACTTTGAAGAAATAACTTTCAATGACGAGATGCAAATTAAATCCTCTATCGAAGAACCACCCACTGATCTCGTGCTCAAACCTCTGCCTGATCATCTTAAATATGCTTATTTGGAGGAAAAATCACTTCTTCCAGTAGTCATATCTTCATTACTCGAGGACAATGAGAAAGAAAGTTTAATTTCTGTCCTTAAAAAACACAAAAAAGCTTTCGCTTGGAAAACATCTGATATCCCAGGAATTAGTCCCAATTTCTGCAAACACAAAATCAATTTCGAAGATGGAGTCAAACCTGTGGTAGAACGTCAACGTCGACTCAATCCCAACATGAAAGAAGTTGTTAAAAAGGAAATCATAAAACTTCCTGATGCCGGTATCATTTACCCAATTGAGGATAGCCCTTGGGTAAGTCCCGTTCACTGTGTTCCCAAGAAAGGAGGAATAACGGTAGTGACTTATGAACGAAATGAACTAGTTTCAACTAGAACTGTCACTGGCTGGCACGTTTGTATTGACTATCGGAAATTAAACAAAGCCACCAGAAAAGATCACTTTCCACTCCCGTTCATGGATCAAATGCTTGAAAAACTAGCAGGAAATAAATTCTTTTGTTTCCTCGATGGATTTTCAGGATATTTCCAAATTCCAATCGATCTTAATGATCAAGAAAAGACCACTTTCACTTGTCCTTTTGGAACCAACGCATATCGGCGTATGCCTTTTGGTCTTTGCGATGCACCTACGACTTTTCAAAGGTGTATGATAGCCATATTCCAAGACATGCTCGAAACCTCCATGGAAGTTTTCATGGATGACTTTTCGATCTTGGAGACTCATTTGAAGCTTGTCTTTCCAATCTTGATAAAATGCTCGAAGATGCTAAGTCGCACACCTTGTCCTTAAGCGGGAAAATGTCACTTCATGGTTACCGAAGGAATTATGCTTTGCCACAAGATCTCCGGTCACGAGGCATGGAAGTGGACAAAGCAAAATCGACATTATCACGAAACTTCCACCACCAACTAACGCCAAAGCCGTTAGAAGTTTTTAGGACATGCCGGTTTTTACCGCCGCTTTATCAAAGATTTTTCAAAAATATCCCGTCCGATGACAAAACTTCTTGAGAAGGAATCTATCTTCGACTTCAATGCTGATTGCATAAAAACTTTCGAAACGTTGAAATCTCAACTGACGAGTGCTCCGATCATGGTTTCACCTAATTGGTCATTACCTTTCGAACTTATGTGCAATGCCAGCGATTTTGCTGTTGGAGCCGTCATAGGCCAACGTGAAGGAAAACACTTTCGGCCCATATATTTTGCTAGCAAGACACTGAATAGTGCTCAGCAAAATTATACCGTCACCGAGAAGGAATTACTGGCCATAGTTTTTGCATTCGACAAATTCCGATCCTACCTTGTTCTCTCAAAGACCGTCGTTTTCACCGATCACTCAGCGATCAAATATCTGTTCACCAAGCAAGATGCTAAACCGCGTCTTATTCCATGGATTCTGCTACTCCAAGAATTTGACATTGAAATCAAAGATAAGAAAGGGGCAGAGAATCTAGCTGCTGATCATTTATCTCATCTTGAAAACCCGGATCTTGAGGAGTTAAAGGAAGAAGAAATCGATGATTACTTCCCCGATGAAACTCTCATGACCGTCGATGGAACTGACGATCCTTGGATTGCTGACTTTGCAAACTATCTCGCTGGAGGAATTCTCAGAAAAGGTTTAACTCATGCTCAAAGGAGCAAATTCTTTTCGGAACTTAAATACTATTTTTGGGAAGGGCCATATCTTTTCAAAATGTGTCATGACGGAATGATCCAAGATGTGTTTCGGTTCGAAACCCACAAAATTCTTGACGAATGTCATCATGGCCCAACTGGGGACATTATGGTCCTTCCACCACACTAAAAAGTTTTTGATCTTTGGATTCTATTGGCCAACAATATTCAAAGAAGTACATACACTTGTTCACAATTGTGACGCTTGCCAAAGAACCACGAATCTTTCACGAAGAGATGAAATGCCATTGACAAGCATCCAAGTGTGTAAAATATTCGATATTTGGGGAATAGATTTCATGGGACCATTTCTTAAATCCCACAAATACGAATACATTCTCGTTGCTATAGATTACGTGTCCAATGGGCAGAAGCTGAAGCTTTACCAACGAACGATGCTCACGTAGTCATTAATTTCGTAAAAAAGCTTTTTGCTCGTTATGGAATTCCCAAAGCCCTGATAAGTGATCGAGGAACCCATTTCTGTAACCAACAAATCGAGAAAACCATGAAAAGATATGGAGTTCATCATCGATTTGCGACTGCCTATCATCCACAAACCAGTGGGCAAGTTGAAAACACCAACAGAGCTCTCAAAAGAATACTCGATAAAATAGTGAAGGACAATCCTTGATGGGCGAAGAAACTTGACGATGCTCGTGGTCGTTTGTCTGACTTATAAACTCAATTGGCACAACTCCGCATGCACACCGTATGGAAAGACTTGTCATTTGCCGTTCAAGTTGAACATTGTGCTTCTTGGGCTCTAAACTGTAACACCGATCTCAAAATATTTGGAGAAAAGAGATTCTTGAAATTGCACGAACTCGATGAATTAAGACTCGAGCTTATGAAAATTCCAAACTGTATAAAGCTAGATTAAAAGCTTATCACGACAAAAAGCTAAGAGTTCGAAAAGAATTCAAAGCCAGAGATAAAGTTCTACTTTTCAACATGAAATTCAAATTCAAAGCTCCTAAATTACAACCAAGATGGTTTGGACCATATATCGTTAAACATGGATATCCATCCGGGTATGTCGAACTTTAAGACAAATAGGGTGGAAGTTTCATTGTTAATGGGCACCGAATCAAGTTATATTACGATAAGGAGCAAATGAATGAAGTATCAGTTGCAACCGTTTCCCCCGAAAATGAATTCGAAACCATCACCTTTGTAGCACCTTTTCCAGGAAGAATCCCACAAATTGTTCCTTGGAAACCATCTGCTGAGTTCGTCTGGGACGATATTGAAGCAACTGGTGAAGAATTCATGTATATCCTCGAACTTTTCAAAATGTTCCGTCGCTTACGCCAAGTAATTCGGGAAGAATCGAGTCGGTGATGACTCGTTAATAAAATAAGTGCTTCTCGGGAGGCAACCCGTGTGTTTCTGATTTGATTTTATGTGGTCATGCCCCAAAGTTTAAACCTCTGGTTCAACTTAAGTGTGGGGGGGGGGGGGTGCCACCTTTTAATAAAACTCTTTTGTTTGTATATAAGATTTTGTGTGGTAATGATTACTCCGTGGGCGCTAGGAATGAAGAAAATTGTCGACAAACTCATTGGAATATCTGGTTTCATCTCTATTTTCCCTATTTCTATACTTTGAAGTTCGCTTTTACGTTGAGGACAAAGTCTAACTTAAGTGTGGGGGTGAATAGGAAAAATTAGAGTTTTCAAGCTTAAAATTAAAATTTTGTTTGCCTTGTGATCTAGTTATTTTCACGCTTTTAGGATAATATATTAGAATAATGGATCAAACCACGGTAAACCGGTAATATTTGAAACTTGAGATGTGTTCCGATTATTATTGCAATCCATTAAGGATCGATAAACATTTGCTAGCACAAATTATAGCCCTTACCACTAAATTGTGAGGATATGAGCACGTTCTATAAAGCGTACATCTTTTATGCTTGGATCTTTTGTTATGAGTGTGGGTGATTTTATTTATTCTAGAACTTGTACTTGTAAATCATTACGGATCAGCGGTGAGATCGCATTAAATGCGATATAAGTGAATTCGTGTGATAAAGAGGCACCTTAGGATTTAACCCAAATGGGCTTCCATTTTTCATATCATGCTATATTAGCTAGCCACACCGGTTAGTTAACCACCTATATGGACCCATTTGTAGTGCTCATTTTTAGCACTAGATACCCTTAGTTACACCCTTTGATCCATCCTTTTCATTTTTTCTTCATCCAGAAAATACAAAAAGATTTTACACTTTAAACCTTAGCCTAACCCTTGTCAATGTCTAAACGGTTGGTTGCTATTCACCTGGAAAGTGAAGATTGTTCAAATGATTATGAGTTACCACATCTTGTTAGATTGATTGAGCCATTTCATGGAGTGTTATGTTCAAAAAAAAATGTGAAAGTATGAATGTATTAGCCAATGTGCTATGTTCGAAGAAAAATTATCATGGTGAAGCAAAGCGAAGAGTTGCGGAAATCCGAAGAGAAGAAAATGAAGCTTTAATCATTTATTGGTTCGCGGATTGTTTGGTAGCTAGCAACACGGGTGTTAGACTTGATTTTATTTTTATTTTAACACCAATTTCATAAACATTCCCATGCCTTATCCATACCCTTATAACCCGAAGCCATAACATTATAACCCGAATAAAAGTCCTCTTTAGATGTTTTTGCTTGGTGCTCACGCCATGTCGGTGGAGTTTTGTTTCTTGTACAAGCTTATGGTAATAATCTAATCATGACTGAGCTATGAGTGTGATTTTTTTTTGTTACTCCACTAAAATAATTGAGTGATTGAGTGAATTATATTCCGGTTCCTTTTTCGTTAGGTGTTTTGAAATGCTAATCATGCAAGAAAATCATTGGATATCGTCAAACATCTTAAAGTTTAACTCTTAAAAAGCATAATTGATGAATCTTCTCTCGTACTTGTACTTGGTTGATTTGCATCACATTTTTCGTAAACATGATCGATCTTGTACCAGTGGATGTTTTTCCTAGATTTGCTTGAGGGCAAGCAAAGTTTAAGTGTGGGGGAATTTGATAACGCTCAGATTGTACATGTTTCTAGTTACGTTATGTGTGCTTTTGTATATGTTATTTGGTTATATTTGCGTGATTTTAGTGCTTAATCGCATCAAAAGATGTTTGTCTAGTGTTTATAACCAAGTGCAGGGAAACGGAAGGAAAAGTAAAAGAATGTTCAACAATTAGAAGATTCCCGTTTCAGTGTAGCATGTCAAGCACAAATCAGTATCTCAAGTACCTTTGAAGACCATAGTGATTGAAGAACCAAGTTCTACAAGACAAAAAGAAGTAAAAGATCAATTTTCCGTAACTCAGGAAATCCAACCGGATCGGTTGGAAAATGACCGAAAAGTGCCATAGACGTCGTCCCAACCGTTCGGTTGCCGCCCGCAACCGGAACGGTTGGTTCCTTGTAGAAGATCAACCGGATCGGTTGGTCATGTAACCGATCCGGTTGGAAGACCTGTATCTGCCAATTCTTCATCACTAAGTTTCCCCTTTGCATCCAAACGATTCTAGGTCCTTCTCATGGTGTATTCTAGTCCCTTCCTAACTCCTTGGAGGCCAAGTTCAGCAATTAATACCCTAGGCCTTGGAACTAGTATAAATAGAGGCCATTTGTGAGCATATGAGACACACACTTCAATACAACTCTCTCTACTCATCAAACAAAGCTCTTAAGCTCTCAAATTCGTCCTTAGAAGTCTAGGGAAGTTTGGAGTTCCAGAAGTTCCACATTTGGAGGCCAAAACACCAAGAAGTCTACCCCAATACTTTGGGAATTATTACTTCACAATTTGTAATCTTATTCCAAGCATTGTAAGACTTTTAATCATGTTTTCTAATGTTCAAAGTTCTGAGTTTATGTTCATGTTTGCTATGAGTGGCTAGTTTCTTTATACACTTGCTTAAATGATGTTGATTATCATATGATTAGTTAGTGATTGTGTTAACATGTTTTAATTCAATTTCAAGTTGATTCTTAGATCCAATTGTGCTAAAGTTTCATAGTGACATTTGTTAATCAAGTTTGACTAGTTGATAGTAATCGTAGAGGTCGAAAGAACTTATTGTTATTCAACTAGTTATAATCATTTTGTCTATGGATGATTGTTTTACCCATTATTCTTGATTAAACAAAGGAACTAAGGTGTGGTTGTAATAAAACGCTTTTGATTATCAAATTGGATTGATTGGAAACATCTAAAGGTCGTAAGATTAGTTGTTGAGAATCAATTGTAGCCTTTTGTCTATAATCGGTTACCTTTTGTATAGACCATTTCTTAAGCAATTTGATGAAACAAGTGGATGTTTTTGTGTTTAAGTTTATGAAAATGAACTTACGAACTTGAATTGATCTTGAATTGATTAGTTAAACTTAATGCTTGTTTTTATGAACTAAAATCTTGACGAATGTTTAACTTGTAAGAACAATAGATTAGTACACCAACTAATTATCACAACCAACATGTTAAGAGGTTAACACAATCACACTAATCTATGATATGAAACTAGTTTAAGCAAGTGTAATTTTTAATCATCTGAATTTCATTATAACTATTTGCGTTGTTATATGTTTTAGATAGACTTTGTTGATTCAAGCTTGTTAATTAGATTCACTCAAATCCCTGCGAACGATCTCGACTTACCTTCACAATCTTGCTATAACGGACGAGTGCACTTGCTCGTATGTGTTATTGGTAATATTGGTAATTCACCTTTTATTAATTTAAAACTTGTACACACGTAGCACATCAGTATTTACACACATATTTTTCACGGATATATCGCATTCGTTGAAAATTACCGACGACTTTCCTACGGGTATAATCGTTTTCTTTTACTTTTTTTATATAGGTGTACATATACACGTCCGTATACCTACATACAAAACATTTAAGGACACCATGAAGGTCGTAAACGGACATAGAAAACATGTATGTGTAGATATTCATACATGTGTAATGGTTTGTTACATTAATAGTCATACCTAAACTTTTACATACACTTGTGATACTCGCATAAATAATTACATTAATAAACAAACACGTATAATATGAAACTATAAACACATATGAAGACATACTCATTAATGTAGAAATGTGTTGCATAAACAAACATAAAAACGATTTTTGTGAGAAATCCGTGGGTATTTACACATATATTCCCCACGGATTTATCACATTGGTATTTACACACATAGACCGTGTGAAATCCGTGAGAATATAGCTAAAATTTGCCACGGAGTTTTGGCTGTGGCTAATATGTGTGAAATCTGCTACAAGTTTCCCATTGGAATTTAATCAACACAAATAGTGTGAATATTGTCGCAATTTAGTGTGTAAATAATGGGAAATCCGTGAGAAAATTACGACATATTTCAGATGAAAATTTTGTCAATAATTTAGTGTGTAATTTTTGTGTATTCCGTGTGAAATTCTCACATATTTTTTTTTGTATGTAAAGTTTGTGGGTAAAACCAGTTTGTGGAGTAATGTGATTTTATTTAAATAATACTTAAATGATAAAAGTTTCACAACACGCAATCGAACACACATAAAAAAAGGTTCTATTTAGTTTCATCGTATTAAGACCACAACGAACAAGTATCCTATAAACTCGATGTGATACGAATAACAGATGAGTGTACTATAAAACCAAAATAATAGGACCCGTCCATAAGTGTCCCATTAGATTCGAACTTGTTAAAACTACAATAAATAAGTGTTTCATAAAATTTACTTAACAGCACATTCACACTAATGGTCCTATATGTTGCAATATAACAGGACTAAAAAATTACTCGTCATATTATAAGGCCCTAAAGGACGCCACTTGAAAAGCGTCTTAAAAATAGGTCTTAAAAGTCATCTTTTGTTGTAGTGATATTTAGCTTTGTATCAGTAAAAGTATAAGCGACGTTGTATGGTTTTCTTCGCCAATAAGAGAGCTTGTTGACATGATAAAGCAACTCGCGTGTCGAAAACTCGAGGAGTCAACTAGGACGAGGATAATATTATCATTTTTTTTTATTTACTTGTCTTGCATTTTCATTACTTATATTATCATTTCTTGCTAATATCAAATTTTGAAACTAGAATTTTAAAAGGCTAAAAACTATATACCCATTAGTTTTCCACATCCACATACAATTTAGTCAATTGATCGTTTATTAGCCCACGCACTTTACAGTAAAACCAAGAAAAAATGTTGAACCAAAAATAGCACAAGCAAATTCCTAGAACTTGTTCGGTTCCAAGACCTTAAATCTCGTACAAGAACTTCTCAAAAAGCGGTTGTTCACTTGCATCTAAACATACTGCCAGTGACATACTTCTATCGTTGTTTGGGCTTGGTAAAACATATATGGTTCCCTCGTACAATATGCACGCTGGTCCCATGAAAATCGGCCGCCCATATCCAAAATCCGCGTCATGTACAGGTAATCTTGTCCAAGCATTTATGTTTAAGTTCGGGCTAGCAAAGTAACTAGGTCCACGAACGAGAGCAGACATGTCAGGTTGAACCTCAAGGTAATCAATGGCCGACCTTAGATAGTCATTGTCCATTTTGGTTAATGTGTTGTGAATTAGTTTTGCAGTGTTGGATAACGATCCTTTAGTAAGATTTCCTGATTTGTCAACCGGGGTGGCAGTAAAGACCACGTTCCCAAGGTAGCCTGGTGGAAGGTGAGGACTTAATCTCGACCTTCCATCTGTAGCTACATATAGCTTAGTCAATTGGTCATCCGGGAGACCTCGAGCCTTGCATGCACAACGCCATATATGAGCTGCTAGGATCTCATATGTACTATTGTTGTGACCGCTTTGAGCCTTGGCTTTGGCTTTGAGGGTGTTGAGCTGTTCTAGTGTAAGTTTAAGCATTTTGGTGGACGATTTAGAAAGTGAGCCTGATTTTTGTGTGACCGTGTTCATGGATGGAGGTGGGTGGTATTCGACATGGTCATGGGTAGGAGTAGGTGGATCACGTGCACGTAAAAGGGTTCGTTCAATGAACGGTGGGATGGATACAGAAAGCCCACGAGCCACATCGGACCATGTGTTTATGAAATGGAGTGAGGACAGACCATCCGAAAGTGTATGGAACACACCACAACCTAGAGCGACTCCGCCACATTTGAAATGAGTTACCTGGTGATTGAACAAAACACAATTAGTATTCATACAATTCGAGTAGTTCTTAACCAATTTTTTTTACAAAAACAAAAATATTTCCATTGACCCTAATATAAAGAAATCCCAGAATACCCTAAGATTAAACACGGTTTAAATTAGGATTAGGTGAAAGATTAAGGTGTGTGGAAACTTTATGAGCATTCACATTTCATACTCTAGCAGCCTTATTTATAACTTTTACGTTGGCCCCAAGTAAGTGGTCCAAAAAAATAAGAGACTTTTATCATAAAATCAAAGATTCTTTTTAATTCATTGTCCTTATTGTTAATAACTTTTATAATATGGTTTACTAGCGATCTAGGAGTGAGTAATCTAGACTAGCAAGATCTGTTAACTTTTTTACCATCTCAAGTTTGCAACTGTGTTAATTTGCTCTATGAACCTAGACATATATGTTAACAAACGTAGCAAAACTTTTAAATTTACCTGAGCGAAAAATAGAGGATACGAAGAAATGTCACCCGAATAATCAACACTAGGAGTAAGCAACTTAAACTCGGGCGAAGGCGTAAACTCGCCAAAATCATCCAAACAAGTATCAGATTCAGCTTCAACAAATAAAACACCTTCATTGTTACAATTTACAACAAGTCTACCACTTTCATCTCGACCCATTCTTCCAGCCATAGGATAAAACGGTACCAAGACATCAGCCAAGGACTTTTCATAACATTCGAGTCGAAAAGTTCGAGGAACCATTAGGTCTATAGAAGTAAACAGTTAAAATATGGATCCTGCCAACAACAAGATCCAAGTTGGAGGTCCATAGCTGTTTATGTGAATCTGCTATGATCTCTGAAGGTGGTATGATGGATGAGTTTTTATTGTTATGTTCATTTTCTTTTTGGATATTTTCCATGGTGGTAGTAGGGTTTTGAAAAATATATAAAACACAGTGGTATGTGTATTATATGAGGGTTACAGAGAATTGGTTATTGGAGCACACATTTTGATTTGTATGGTGCGAGTCTTTATATAGGATTTGAGAAGTGGTCATGTCCATGTTTGTGGAACATTTTAGTGTTTTTTTATTTGTGTTTTTTGTTTTAAAATTGGAATATTGTTGAATTGGACAAAATTAGTGGTAGAGTTTTCTTCTGGAAGAATGGACTTTAATATGGATTTTCATCAGTATAAAGGAAAATTGCTTTGTCTTAGTATATAGGCTTAGTTTTTTTCCCTTAGGCGTTTGGTTGGAGGCGATTTGGAGGATATTCGGTAGTTTCGATTTTAATTCCTTCAAATGTCCGTTTAATAACTTAAATGTAGTCATTTTAAGTAATTTCTGATTAAATTGCAAAATGGAGAATCAAACGCCCAAAAAAGTGAAATTTTAATTCTTGAAAAAAATTTTATAAACTTTTTTCTTATTGTTTTTATAAACTTTTAAATAAAATATTTATGAATTTTTTATAAACTTTTTATAAATTTTTATAAACTTTTTATAAATTTTTATAAACTTTTTTTATAATTTTTTATAAATTTTTATAAACTTTTTTTATAATTTTTTATAAATTTCTTATAAATTTTTTTTATAAATTTTATAAACTTTTTTATAATTTTTTTTAAATTTCTTATAAAATTTTTACAAACTTTTTATAAATTTTTATAAACTTTTCATAAATTATTTATAAACTTTTTTTTAAAATTCGGAAGGTATTTTAAATTCGAATTTTAAATTCTCAAGAATTTAAATTTTCTAAATTTAAAATTAAATTTCAAATTACAACCAACCAAAGCTTAATCTTTTGATTTAAGATCATTTGAGGACAAAAGATTATTTGCATATCAAATGATCAATTTTCACCATCTATTTTTATTTGATGTAATGGATGAAATTAATCCCGACAATTTTAAAAAGGGCTAATAACCTATTAAAGCATCATACTTGTCACAAAAATCAGTTCGACGTAGCAAATAAAAAAAATACCCGTTTTGGCTATCAAACCCGACTATTTTGTCTTTTATCGCATATTTTCACTTACACATCGGTTTGTGCCAAAGTAGCGGTAAGTTGGCCACGTATGATTTCACGTCACCGTAATTTTGTCTCTTTACTTAAATCTCTTTCCACGTTTAACAACCAAGTCCAAAATCCTTTTCTCGAAACACAAACACACCTTCTCTCCAAAACCTCCCCGAATCATAAGGACCCTAAAATGGCCCAATTTAAATGAACTTAAATTAGTTCTTGAATCTTGCATTCTGTTCAATTCACCTTCTCTTAGTTACTTAAATGGCCTCCTCTTCGTCGACCTCGCGTTATACTCGAAGGAGATATTCCAAAGAAGAAATTTCTCGTATGGCGCATTGTATTTGTAAGTTCCCGATCTATGAGCGGGTTTCATGGACTCGTGAGAATCTGGAAGAAGATTCAAAGCGTGTCCCACCGTGTAAGTTCTAATAAGCGTGTCAGTTTTCTTGTTTCTTGCGTATTATATTGATTTGTATGTTTACAACTCTTTATGCATTTGTAAAGAATAAAGACAAGAAATGTGAGGTCTATGGATTCCTTGATGATGAGTTGCCATGGAATACTACAAAGACCTCATTTACAATCTTCATAAGGACAACCGGTTGGAGTGCAACCTTGGCGCTTTAACCCATTAAGATGATTACGAAAAGCTTGTTTCAAACAACCATCATGATGAGTTGCCCATGGAAAAATTTACCAAGACTTGAAGGACCTAAAGATGAATGCCAAAATGTACGAAATGTATTTGCTTGGTTGTATACATTTCATGGTTGTTGTATTCATTTCGTTGTTGTTGTACTTGTATCATTAGGAATTAGCATCAACGTTGTTGTTGTCAACCTTGTTGTCAACTATTGGGTTTGTGTAATTTTCTTTTGGACATGTTCTACATCAAGAAATGTTAACTACTTTTGTATCACTTCAATGGTGTTTGCGTATTACTTAATGGCCTTTGTGCATAAATTGAATGGGATTGGCCATTTGATGTTCATATTGTATGTGCATTCTATTGAGATTGGCCATTTGAGAAGTTCACTGAGATTGCCCATTTTATGTCGCCTGCATTTAAGCTACAATATTGATTCAAAGTATACACCCATTCAAGCAATGTACATAAACTGTACAATACCCATACCCATTCAAGGAAGTTTATGTACATTCAAGCAATGTACATAAAGCGTACATTAAGCGCATATATCATGCTACTTTCATAAAGCGCATTATCGCATAAATACTAAGTACAACATCTCTAAAGCGAAAATGCATACACCATTGGTGTTCTTTCATAACATAATGTTTACTGCAGACATACATTGTTAGAACGAACAACGGCATGCAAAGTCTGTACAATGCCGCGAAGACACAAAATATGGCTACGTGGTGGCATCAGCAATGACACTACATCATCTATCTTACAATCATATAGTGGCACTAAATGCAGCACTATATCAGTTTTAGTGGTTAATAAAAGCAGGCCCTTCAGTGAACAAAATAGGGCTATGTAATTATACATACACATTCATAGTTTGTAGGATTTAGAAGGATCTAGTCTAGGACTATTTCATTGTCCATACTTGAACCCGGTCCTTTAGCTGGTGCAGACAATTTTTTACTTATGATCCTTTGACTTGGCAACCTTGGTGGTAGCATTGCACCTTTTGGTTTTGTCGTGGTTGTTCCATTTGGTGAGCTTGATGAGATCTTGCTCTACTTCTTGACCTTAGTGGTTGCTCCACCCTCAAAGCAACCCCTTTAGCACCCTTTCTTTGGTCTTCCATGACCTTAGTGGTTGCACCACCCTCCGAGCAAGCTCCTTTACCACCTCTTGTTTCTTTTCGACCCTTGAACCTCTGTCATTCTCCTTGTTTCCACTATCTCACTTTGTGCTTGTTGCCTAGCTCTAGTCAACACAGTCAGCCATTACATTTGATGCTCCAAGTTGAGATTCTTGTGTACCTATCAACATATACACATAGTCAATTTCTTGTGTAAGTCAAATGTATACTTGATGACTCATAACCAAGTTAGTATAAAGAGTTACAATAATTGTAAACATAGTTAAGTTACAATTACCGGTATGGTTGTTTGATTAGTAGGTATGGTTGCTTGATTCTTGGTATTTTCGATTACATGCAGGAAACCCGAGTGCATATTTTCTCGATCCTCAATACTATCGAACTCGCGATATCCATAGCTTGACCAAGTTCCCATTCTTGCAACTCTTTGCGGTTGGTAATAGTCTTCCACTCTGGTTTCCCACCTCTCATCTTCAGTGACCCTATTGGAACTTCCACTCTTTTGTTCCTCTGTTTTCCTAAATAAAACATTCGACCATCTCCTAAAACCCTCTAATGTTTGTAGCCCCATTTCAAACTCATTAATGTCATTGTTTACAAACCTAGGGATGTCTGGTCATCAACCAAGCGAGGTTCAACATTCTTATCCTTAAATGGCCTACACCTTTCCACTTTTCCTTTGGCACGGTGGTTTTGGTACATTAGTGCAACCACTTTCTATTATGTCTGTTTCCCAGATTCGACGGTCATCACTATCCTGCTCGACTAATCTTAGTTGTAGATTTTTTCATGGGAAGCCCTACCCTCTTTCTCTTAGGCCTACCAGGCATAGACTTTGGAATGGGGCCTAAAATCCGAGAAAGATTACTAACATCGGGCCAAAAGTCTATGCCATGGCGGTTTCATATCACGACTATAGGTTAACATGTATCTTTCCTTCCTAAAGCGATCGAGCACATACTCCTCTACCATCTTACGGAGTTTGAAAATACAAGCTATAGCATGGCAAAGCGAAACGATACTTGCCACGTGCAAGAGCATGTTCGATTTGGCTCGTCCACCTTGAGCGCTTCATATCCTTTCGACTTCAAAGTTGTTACCTCCACAAGAGACTACATGCGAGAACCTACCAATATTAAATCGGTTAGATATTGTTAGTGACATGAATATTGAAGGTTTTGATAATGAAACTTTGTACCTTTGTTGATCCTTGAATGTTCTAGGATACTACGAATGTTTGGGCAAATATCACTATTCCATTTATCCATTAGCGACCGCATTGTATGCATCCTCTCCATTACAATGACTCGCATTGAATCCAACATAGTTATAATTGGTTTATGTCTTATGCTTACCAACACGGCATTGAAGCACTCACTAAAACCATTTTCCTGACCTCGCAACATACCCCTTCTTTGAAAAAAGCCCTTGACCATGTTTTGGATCTTTTTCAACAAGTACTCATGGACTTTCGGATTTGCTCTTTTGATCTTATCCATGACCTTGTTGTGTAATCTTTGGGTAAGAAGCTTTGATGGTTGCCCAAAAAAGTTGTCGAAACTCGACACCGAGAAATTGTTTTGAAACCCTTCGTAAATGTGACGGGCACATTGTCTATGTTCGGCTAGTGGCATCACCTCCTTCTTTGCTTCAATAAGTCCACGACTCATGTATAACATTAAAAATTGATTAGTATGCAAGTAACATATATCGAACATGAACACCGTAAGGTATTTAGTGTATGTATTATGTACCTTATGTTGGTCGGACATCAATGTTAACCCGCCCATTTGGAATATCCAAGTCATCACCAGAGTAGTTGTAAAACCAACTCAATTGTCTTTATTTTCAACCGTTACATTTGCCCATGCCACGGGAAAATGTGGTTGTTCTGAATCCTACCAACAATGATTAGAATCTCCCACGTATTCGGTTTCTTTAAAAACAACCATCTAATGCCAATATCCGTCACATCCTAGTTTCCACCCTTCTTTCAACCCACTAAAACAAACATAGAACACATCAAAGTATGTCTTCTCATCCGGATTTACCGTGACTCCAACCTTAACAATTACTACCGCATTTGACTCCACAAAGCCTTAGCATAAGATCTAAGTAAACCGTAATGGTCACGGATGGTAGCATCCTCTCATTAATAGCGTATGTCCTAGCATTACGACATTGGAGTACAGCTAACGTTGCATTTGTATTTTCTTAGGACCGGTTCTTGTAAGTTAGTGATTGTTATATTTGGATTCATCCTAATCTTCTCTCGAGCGCCTACCTATCCATTTAAAGTTAACCAACCTACCGTATTGGAAACTACGAACACCGTGTGATTATCTAATAAAGATATAACACGAAATGTCTTCTCGTGTTTGAGCATCTTCCGTAACACCTCCACGGCGATCGCAATTCGACCTTCTCGAAGGGTACTTCTTTCTGATCGCTTTCCAGTAGCGGATCCTTTAGAGTCTCCTTTCGTTGACCGCATTTAGCTATAACCTTTGTCTTTGTGCTCTCTCAAACCAAAGAGAGAATCCGTTGGCCCTTGCATAGTAAGTAAGGCACTCCTTGGCTGTCTCAGATCTGGAAATTTTGTCCAAGCTAGTAAAACAAAAAATAGAATAAGTTAAGGAATATAATAATTACGAGTTATGTATTTTAAAAAAAATATATATTTAAAGGTAAGAGTAAAAGAATTACACTAGGCTTTTCAATCTCAATGTGTCTGCATCGTAAATTGGGTACATGTCATCCTTCTTTGACTTTTGTAGAAGCGACAAATGGATCTTTTATTCCGCACCTTTACCCTTAATGTGCTTCAACAAGTGTGCCATGTACTTGTCATGTTCCCTAACTAATGGTCCTAAACCGGTTGGGCCATCTCCAACAACATCTTCTTCAGTATCATGGCAATCATCATCATTAGACTGTTCAACGTCCTGCTCTTCAGAAGAAGAGTTATTCTGATTGTGACGCATCTTCCGTAGCTGAATAACCTCGTCCTCACCGTTGCTCAAGTAATCGTATGACTTATCAGATTCAACCTCAGACTCTAAAGACTCATAAGCAGATGAAAATTGATTGTCTTTACCCT
The DNA here is from genome assembly GCA_022545495.1 of Chrysanthemum lavandulifolium. NCBI lineage: Eukaryota > Viridiplantae > Streptophyta > Magnoliopsida > Asterales > Asteraceae > Chrysanthemum > Chrysanthemum lavandulifolium. The sequence continues at coordinate 17,381,453 of CM040238.1, read as the reverse complement.
TATTTTGTGCAAGATCACCTTCTGAGTTACTGTCATTGTATTGCTCACATTCGGTGTCAGTATAAGAATCGGCGAACGGTGGGGTTCATGTTCTCTCGATGACTATACCTTTGGGTCTCTGTATTCGTGGTAACTTTCTTTGCTAGTTTCTTTTGCGGGTCATTACGGACTTACCTTTATCAAGTTTCTTATGCCTTGCAAGCCACGGTCGATAAGTTGCCATCGAGTTAGCATCCATTTGCAACCCGTCACTATCATTAGGTACATGTGTGTCATGTTCCACAATGACATCCTTGTCAACAATCATATCAGTGTCAGCAAGCATTTGATTATCGTCAGACCTGAACCAAGTGTAACAACAGAAATCATTAGTAGGCATACAATATTTTATCGCATATGAACAATATATTTATAACATGTATTGACAGATACCTATGAGTGTCCAATGCCATATCAGTCTCCTGAACATTGACAGGCCTACTAGTGTCCATTTCCTTATGACAATCGTCATTGTCCAAACCCATACCAGTTTCAACACCCACATTTTCCACTACATTATCAACCACTATGTTGTACTCCCTATAGACCTCTTCTTCAGTTAGCATAGGATAATCATAAGTAAAGTCATCATCCGCATTCCATACTCTAGTAAAAGTAACCTTACCCTCAAAGTCCTTTCTAAGTGGTCTATCTTTAAGGGGAGGAGACCTTAAATAAGGTGATTGTGCTTCTTCCTCACCACGCAACCAACTCCTCACAAGACATATTCCCGCATCTTTTTCAACTTATTATGTTTCTTTCTTTTTGGCGTAACCCAGTCGAACTTTCAAGACTTAGGTTTTGTGGTAGTAGGGTGCTAGGTTTTGTGGGAATGAGCAACAAACAACTCAACGGTCTTATGTTGTGTAGCTAAATCATATAAAAATGAACATCGACATCCCTTTCAATGATCTTTAACCCACCTTGTCAATGTCTAACTTAGGAATGCCCATGTATAAAGCCCATATATTATTCTTAATCTTTGCAACTAAGATATCTAGCAAAGGGCTACACATAATCCTATCTTTTGAAGAGGCCTCCATTATAATCTCCTACCATAATCATACCTTAAAGATTCGAACATAAATACACCATTGTAGTGTATTTTGAAGACCACATCAATGGTACTTCCATGAAACACATGTAAATTCAAAAATAATTACAAAACCCTATTTTTATAAAACCCTAACTAACAAATACTTTTTTATTAAACCCTAACACAATTGGGGTAATAAAACATTAAATATGATGAACGAATATACCTTTTGTCTACCCAAATTGGGGAAAGCGGCAACCAATTGATTATTAATTGTGTATTAGGGTTTCGGAAGAAATTTGGGGATCTTGGAAAATATTGAAGTGTGAATGGAAAGTAAGGGTAACGCAATCTGCTTTAAGGTACTTGTAGGTGGGATTTCTGTACTTGTTTAATATTAACCTCGTACTATCCATTCCACATCTGCAGCAACGAGGAGCAATGAGGCAAGCGTGTGGTTTTCCAGCGTGGGTTGTCGTAGGTTTCCAACGTGGAGGCTGTGCTGGATGTGAGAGAAAGGGTTTTACCGTCCACCGGATGTGTAAGTGAAAATATGCGTATAAAAGACAAAATAGTCGGGTTTGATAGCCAAAACGGGTATTTTTTTTATTTGCTACGTCGAACTGATTTTTGTGACAAGTATGATGCTTTAATAGGTTATTAGCCCTTTTAAAAACCCACTTTCATCATTTTTTCAAATATTAATAACTTTCAAACCTTTAATCGTTAAGCGGAAAAAAAAATCGTTACAACGAGCATTTAATTATCGTTCTATAGATAGGCACTTTGATATACTTTCGACAAAAAAAAAACATATTTTTCACGTTATTTTTTAAGTTTTTGGTTTTACCTTCTTGAAATTTGCATTAAAAATCATATATGATTAAACACTAATTGAATATCACATGTGATATTAGTGTTATATCATATATGATATTATGTTATATCATATATGATATGTAATATCACATGTGATATTAGTGTAATATCACATATGATATACATATCGTATCGCATGTGATATCACATATCATATATGATTTAACACTAATATCACATGTGATATTCAAATTAGTGTTTAATCATATATGATTTTTTCATCTAAATTTTAATAACGTAAAAAGGCGAAAAAACGTGAAAAAATGATTTTTTTCTTTTTGAAAATATATCAAAGTGCCCATCTATAGAAAGATAATTAAATGCTCTTCATGACAGTGTAAATATTTTCACTTAACGATTAACGGTTTAAGAGATATTTAAATTATAAAAACTATGTGAAATAATAAAATGTTTTTAATTTCAGCCATTGATTTATTTTTATATGGATGGTAGAGATCAGTCCCTTGATATGTAAGAAAAGTTTGGTATGTAAAATAACTCTCATCTAATCTTTTATTTTTGTTTGCGTTTTTTAGGTGCTTATGCGTTTTTTTTTCCTGCTTGTATGTTTTTGTTTGTGTCGCTCTTGTCTCTTTAGTGCTTTATCTTTTTTATATTATGTATTCTCGTACGACGTATACTTATAAATGTTTATATCCTTTCCTTATAAGTTATTTTTATGGTATTCTGCCTATTAGCTTTGTATGCTGGTATGATTGTTTTTAGCTTTTATGTCCTTTAGAATGCTTATTCTTATTATTGTTCTCTTTTACTCATACACTTATTTTTTAGTACTCTCACCTGCACACTTACATTCGGGTTTATCCTAAGATGGAGGTATAATCCGTCTACATTCTACATCCCCATACTCCGCTTCAATGAAATTAAGTATTGTTGTTGTCGTTGATAATCAGTATAAAGAGAAAAGGTGAAAACACTACTATCAGAAATGAATTTAACTTTAGAATACATTTCTTAAATACATAACCAATTGGATTATCTAATGTCTTTTAGAATAAGAGAATTACAAAAAGTGTAAAAAGAAGGTTAAGATCACTAGTACAAATTTTGTCACACATGTTGTTTTTTGAACTGCCACACAGTTAGATATTTATGTGACTAAATATGTCAGAATAAAATAAACAACCACACTTGATCCGACTTGTGTGACCATTTCGGAATTTCATTGTCACACATTTGAATATTTATGTGACTAGAGGTAACTGGTAATTTTTTTTTGATTATTTAGTCACTTATAATTTGAGGCGTGTGACGAGATACAAATAAGTTTGAAACATTAGTCATATATATATATATATATATATATATATATATATATATATATATATATATATACATATGTGACAAATATATATCACACAATTGAACAGTGTGACCAAAATCCATATATGGTCACATGAAGTAATTGTGTATGTGGCTAAATCATATACTCAAGTTTGTCACACATTATTTAAGGTGACTTCTATTTCTTGCTGAATATTTAGCCACATATGAATTTGAAATGTGTGACAACTGAAAAGTAAGTTTTAAGCATTATTCACGATATGCTTTAAAAGTGACAAATATATGTCTCACACTTGAACAGTGTGACCCGCACTTACTTATTCCCAAAATAAAATTTCACTCTCAACTTTTCACAAGTCCCGCCTAAATTTTTCCCCAAAATCAAATTGCCCCTCCACCCATCTTTATCTTTTTTCTCAGATCTCACATCATCATCATAATATGTTCTCCCAAAAAAATTGAGATTCCTTAGCGGGAGATACTTTTCACTTTTCCCTCTTTTGAGTTTCAATTGAACAAAAACCCTAACATAAAAAAAATCAGCAGTTCTCTTATCATTCTTCTAGTAAAAAAAACAACGTCAATCTCCAATATTCTCTCCTAGTTTCTTGCTTTGAATAATAATTATCATCATTATTATTAATCAAATGGCATCAAATCAGGAGATCATCAACAACAACAGATGTGTTGGTGGTGTTCAAGTTACTCGGTTAGCAAAAAAGAGAGCAATGAAACAAATTGGGTCTCAGTTCCTACCTGCCAACAAGAAGAGAGTTGTGTTTAATCCAAACCCTAAGTTACTTAAGTTGTTATAACTGCTGACGTGGATAATTCATTGTCTTTAGTTGAGTCAACTGTTTCGGGTGAAGGTAGTGGCACTTCTCCGGCTGCGAATGTCAAAAAGGCCATTAAGAGAAAGCGAAATCTTGCTGGCATGCTAGGTAGGATTATAATCATGTTAAACAGTTAAATTTGTTATTTTTATGTTAAAGTTGTTTGTTTTAGCATATGGGTATTGGAATTATGTGATTAGGATTTGTTATTTTTCGATATATAGATCCGGATGCTGAGGTGATTGCGTTATCGCCCAAGACTTTAATGGCGACGAATAGGTTTGTGTTTGAAATATGTAATAAGGGGTAATAGCAAGGGTGAGAAGAGTGTAATAACAAAGGTGCTTTTTTCTAATGACGAGCCTGGTTATTGAAATTGCTTATTTTGCCCCAAAATAAACAGAAGCAATTTCTTTGATCCAATTTCTCTAAACTGCTTATTTGCTAAGTATAAAAACTAAGCAATCCTAAACACTCTTTTAGATGATAAAGAAATTATGAGATAAAAGCTTATATGTAATTAGTGGATTGTGATTATAAAGTGTGTGTAGGAAAAATAATGATGAGTGAGTTTGTTGTATTGCAGTTGAGGAATTGAAGAGCAAAAAGTTCTTTGTGCAACACGTGGAGACTGTGAGCAGCTCTGAATTTGTTATTGATATTCTTCAGTCGTTTGTCGCTAGTAAGGTAATTTTTGATTACTTTTCATCTTACTGACGCGTGTGTTTACCCATATCGTTGTTTGACATTCGTAATATATTTGTTTGTTGGTTGTTTTTATTGTATTCTATTTGTCAAGCAGCCTGATTCTACTGATGCACTTGAGACCAAAACAAAACACGAGGACCAAATTCGTAGTAATAAGACTGAAAATGTAAGTTTGACATCAAGCTCAAGGTGGTTGTGGTGCTTTCACAATCAGAGAAATGATCTCAGTTTATCATTATTTAGTGGTTGGGTCTACTCGGATAGGATTATATGCATGTAGGATATGATTAGTAACTTTCAAGTGCTGTTTATGATTATTTTCTTCTAATCCATTCAATTGGTTGCAATGCTTTTCAATCTATGGTCTTTTGGACATATGAAGAAAGTTACACAAACTATGCCACTTATAAAGTTATTATCATTGCATACCGATAATCTTGGGGCTGCAAACAACTGATAAATCTTTCCTGATAAATCTTTCATGTAACCTATCGAAACATGTTTTTCCCTGTAAGGAGGTTTTGTAAATTGATGAGCTATCATTGTTTGTTTAATGTCAAAATGAGTTGTCTCATACTATATCTTCCTTTTATCACACTGACTGAGATTTGCTACCTAACGATATCTCTAGGAATTCTATTGGTATCATCTTCGAAAATTATACCAAGTTGACATACAGTTTTTATAAATTATGGTCTTGTGAGAATTTTTTGACTCATCAACATGTGATCGGTTAATGTTTTGACAATTAAGAACTGTGCTAGTTTGACTGCATACAATCGTTTCTGATCAACAAATGTCATCCATCTTCTAGGCTTCTAGTGCATGCATGTAACATATTCTACCGCCCGTCAGCAGTAGTGTTAAGATAAATATGCTTCTAGTGCATGCATGACACAATTTGAACTTGTTTTTAGCTGAGATGCTAAACTTTTTCAGGATGTGTTTGTTTTTCCCTTCTTTTTCATTGCAGAAACAGAAGAAGTTGCCGCATGTATATAAAGTAGAAAAATGGAAAGAAAACTAACACTTTCAGCTTTTTAATTATGTATTATTTGCGATGTAAACCCCCACTCACTTTCAGCATTTTAAGTATGTATTATCTGCGATGTAAACTTTTTCAGGCTGTGTTTGTTTTCCCTTCTTTTTAAGCAGTGCGAGAGTTACAACAACTAAAACAGAGAGCCCAGAGGTAATTTTGCTTTATGTTTTTGTATTTTTACCTTTTTATGTTTTGAAATGGTTCTTATGTATATGCATATTTACTGTTGCTGGATATGTTACTGCTGCTAGAACAAGATCTGCACATGAAGAATTTCCAAGCATAGACCAAGTACAAAGCATCCAAAGGCTTGCAACTCCACCAAAAATGAAGCTATTAGTTGATAGAGGCCTTGTACAATATAATAGAATGTAGTCATTAGCTTTACCTTACATCAGCTTATTAGTGTAGCTTGGTTAGATATAGTGTAACAATATAACAGTAGTGTCTATAAATAGTCTTGTACATCTCTCATTTTAGTAATGAAATCTTCCATAATTTTCATTCACTCTCTAAAAATATCACGCTTTGTGTGACTAAATATTACAAAGGGCCACACAAACATAAAATTCATGTGGTCATTGTATGATTATTAGTCACACAAAATAGACATTTCTTCACTTTAAACAGCATATGATCACACTTATTAACACATTTAGCCACTTTATGCTTAATTGTATGTGACTAAATACCCAAAACAAACATGTTTTGTGTGACCAAATATTACAAAAGCCACACAAACATAAAATTCATGTGGCCATTGTATGATCATTAGTCACACAAAATAGACATTTCTTCCCTTTAAACAACATATGGTCATACTTATTAACACTTTTGGTCACTTTATGCTTAATTGTATGTGACTAAATACCCAAAACAAACATGCTTTGTGTGACTAAATATTACAAAAGGCCACGTAAACATAAAATTCATGTGACCATTGGATTAACAATAGTCACACAAAATACACATTTCTTCACTTTAAACACCATATGGTCACACTTATTAACACTTTTGGCCATTTTTTGCTTAATTGTGTGTGACTAAATACCAAAAAAAAAACATGCTTTGTGTGACTAAATATTACAAATGACCACACAAACATAATATTTAAGTGGCCATTGGATGAATAATAGTCACACAAAATACACATTTCTTCACTTTAAACACCATATGGTCACACTTATTAAAACTTTTGGCCACTTTGTTTTAAATTGTATGTGAGTAACTCCAAAAAAACAACACCCGTTGTGTGACTAAATCAACACAAACGTCACACTTATTATATATTAATGTGGCCACAGGACGGGAAATAGTCACACATAATACACATTTACTTGAATAAATTATCTCAAATGTCATATATATTATATATTTATGTGGCCAAAGGACGAACAATAGTTACTCTTAAAAACCATTCGTGTGACTATAAAGTGTTTACGGTCACTAATACTGATTAATCCAACAAAACTTATGCCTAATTTATCACACATATTCGGGTTTTGGTCAGTCTTTTTCAATGACAAAGGCCACGAACTAAACAATGTGACCATATGCCACCTACGGTGGCGCGACCTTTGGTGACACACACCCAAAAAACGTGTGTGACTATATGCATATCGTCACACATTTTTTGTGTGACCAATTCCACTTTTTTGTACTAGTGGATTACAATTAAATTAACGGAAGTGTACCATTCTACTTATATGGCAAATTTATCATTTTTATTTGCCACTTAAAAGTCAAAATTGAGGCTCAATTTGGTTAAACGATGCAATTTTTGGTTGACTAAATAAATATGTATAAAAATATTGTTGGAAAACATAATCCATTAATCTTTGTTTCTCAAAATCAAGTCTGCATGTTTTTCGTTGGACTGCAATTTGCACCAAACATCACAGACAATATTATTAGCGAGACATAAAATTCGACCAATAAGGTTGAATACATAGGATTGATGACTTGTCACTTCACAGTTATTATAGTTAGTTATTACGGTTAGAAGTTAGTTATTATCGGAGGACATGTTTGTTGGTTCTAATGAACCATCACAACCCTTCTACATACCTATTAGAATAGTATAAATATGTAACTTTTACGTAACAAACAAGTAACCCAATTAATTATTAATATCAATATTATGGGTTCACCCAATCTTCCTTGTTTCACTTTTATCGATTCTTATTTTATATGATGATTGGCATGTTGTTGTTATGATCATTCGATCCTGGAAATCTTCTCACACAACCTGTGTAATAATTGGCATCAGAGCCTATGGGATCTAACAACACAAATCAATCAATTACATTTTTATTTCTCAAAATTGCTCCTTCCTCCCATACAAATTGCTCCTTCCTCCCATACCTTTCATTTTTCATTTTGCATACTATTTCCTGCATATTATCTCTCAAACACTGCACAAATGTCACACTACCATTCACATCCTGATACCAAATTGCCTAATCTACACAACCCCTATAAAGGATTTGTTGGCACTTACAATATGTAGAGATGCTTTTTAAGAAAAGAGAGCAACCATGGATATAATGGATGCATTTGAAGAGGCTTGTTGGTTTTTTCTTTTTTCTTTACCAACAAAAGCCATGAAGATATTTCTCAATAAAGATACTTGTCAAGAACATGGAAAAAGATCAAACCATGCTACAATCAATTAAGGGACGACTTCAATTGCTATTATAGCACTGCAAGGGGGTCACACTTTGGAACAGATGGACATGTTTTACAAGGTAAGAATGCCATAAAGATCGACAAGATCATGTGATCAAACCCAGTCAGATTGAGCATTTTATTTTTTTTAGATCTTTAATAACAAGTATCAACAAACTACAAAAGAAGACATCAAGATTGAAGGAAGGCATCAAGGAACAAGGAGATTGAAGAAACAAAGATTAATAGATTAGGGAATATGTTGGAAAATATAATCCATTAATCTTTGTTTCTCAAAATCAATGTTGCAAAAATCGTGAATCGGTAGTCGGGCGATCGACCACCCTGCGTGATGTCGGTCAAGTCGGGATTAATTGGTGATTAATTGAATTGGCATTTCCGCAATTTTTGGTATTTCTAGAGACCAAACAAAAATCTTAACCGATTCAAGCTCGTTATGTTTCAAACCTCGATAAAGGCTCAAATTCGATTATGATGCCCATTGTGTGTTATAAGTGAAACATCGATCCCCAAATTAAGTAGAATGCATAAATTATTATTATTTTAAAATGACCGATTTGCCTGATTCGCCGATTTTTGACCCGCTAGTGTCGATTTTTTCCTAGGCGATTTTTCGACCGATTTTTAAAAATCGACAAGGTACTCGACCTATTAACGATTAATCGGCCGAGTTGACCGATTTTTGCAACATTGCTCAAAATCAAGTGCGCATGTTTTTCGTTGGACTCCAATTTGCACCGGCATCACGGACAATATTATTAGCGGACATAAAATTCGACCAATAAGGTTGAATACATAGGATTGATGACTTGTCACTTGACGCTTATTATAGTTAGTTATTTACGGTTAGAAGTTAGTTATTATCGAGGACATGTTTGTTGGTTCTAATGAACCATCACAACCCTTCTACATACCTATTAGAATAGTATAAATATGTATCTTTTACGTAACAAACAAGTAACCCAATTCGATTATTAATATCAATATTATGGGTTCACCCAATCTTCCTTGTTTCACTTTTATCGATTCTTATTTTATATGATGATTGACATGTTGTTGTTATGATCGTTCGATCCTGGAAATCTTCCCACACAACCTGTGTAATAAATATAAGTGTCGATTTTGTAAAAAAAGTTAACAAAGAAGGGAACAATTAATAAAGTTTTAGTATTTAAATTTTATAAAATTACATAGACTTAAATAAATTTATTAATTTTGTATTTTTTAATAACTTTATAAAATTAATAAATATCTCATAAACTTTATACCCTTATATATTATATTTTATAAGTACAACATACTTTTTGTTATTATTTATAAATATTATTATCACAGAGAATTATAATTTAACAAAATGAAACACGAGTTAGTAAAAAAAGTAAAGTAACTCCTAATCGCTGTCTTCCACGGGTTATGGGTCAATACCGTTTAAATTGCTTGAGGAGGTTAAGATGTGAGCAGCCTTCACCGCTACCTAAGGAGAGAGTCGCTTCGGTTCTAAAGGTAGAAAGACCTCCGACTATTGTAGGGAGTGAGGATCGAACCTCCGACCTCTCGGTTGAAAGCGAGGGTTTTCAATTGATCAGACCCTCTTATCTGAGTTAGTGTGATGTGTAAATAAATACATGAGATTATAGATATATGAAACACGAGTTAGTGTGATGTGTAAATAAATACATGAGATTATAGATATAGAAAAGAATATTTTTTACTATTCACATTCAATAATGAATCATATTATTTTTTTTTTATAAGTTTAACCCCTGCTTACACATGTTTAAAAATTAAATATGGCTAAACTTATTATTAACATATATATAAATATAAAAGTTAAAGCATGACCCACGTGTTACTGTGAGATTATTTTAAGTACATTAAATTGTATATATAGTAATGACACATTTTGATATGACGCATAAGTAAAAAAAATGATTGTACATATAACAACGACACAATTTGATAAGTATAACAGGTAATAATATTTCAATAAGTGTCGTTGCTATATGTACAATCTCGTGTATTAGTTTTCATTTCACAGTAACCCGTGAGGCTGAGCCTTCATTTTGATATTCATATTCATGTTAATAATAAATTTAGCCGTATTTAATTTCTAAACTTGTGTACGCACGGGTTAAACTAATAAAGAAAAACATCAATAGTCGTTATTGAACGCGAATAGTAATTTTTTTTACGGATATCTTACTTAATCTCATAAAGTGGCGTAACTCGAGTTGTTCGTGTATATACAATTTATCTGCATAGCACATTAACATGTGCTTTCATTTTGCTATTTATAACTCCATGCTTATGCATTAATTTATATAAAACGACAATAATATTTATAAATAACCAAAATGTGTATGTCGTTTTTATTTTAAAAAAATATAGAGTTATCTAAAATTTAACAACTAAATGTTATTAATTGCTTTTTTTTATAAAACAACTCATGTGTTTTATGTATATTTATTTTTGTTAGATGAAATTTAGATGAATTTGATTAAATTGTAGCATATTTAGGCTTTCATTGATCAATCAAAAAGACTCGATTTCATTTTGTATCTTCTCTTAATAAATAAGAGATTCAATTTAAATTTTACATCAAGTAATATACAACTGACTTATTTCTTCATAAGTAATTGAACATATGAAAAAATGAATAAAAAAAATAAAATAAAATAAAAGAATAAAAAATAAAAAAATTGGACTACAATTTGGATTAGCATCTTAGCATACTTAGCTGAACATCATTCTTTGTACAATATGATGATGTTATAAGTTTTTCATAAAAGTTTACTATGTTCGTATTAGCTTTATTATTGATTATTCTCTGTTTAAACAATTTTTCACACCTAAATTCATTATAGAACAACCAAAATATGGAAGAAATAGTTTGCATGACAGCCTTAAAATATGAAAGGTCCTAGTGCTTGTGTAGTTGTGTTTTTAATGGATATATTTATATGCTTTTCAAATCACAGTTCGATCTAAATTTTGCTATCTACCTTCTCTTAAAATCTACATTTCTTGACACTATCAAATGGACATCTTGGAACCACGTTAACTAAAGAATTAAAACCAACCTATTTCGGTTAGTAGCTAGTCATTGGGGGCTCTTGGGGAGGAGGTCTTGAGTCAAATCTGCGGGGTTTGAATGAGGATTTTCTTGAGTAGTCCTTTAATGAAGGGTTTGAACTTGTGAATCTCGAGGTTGAATCTTGGAAAAGCGGTTTACCTATTAGTGTCGTCGCCTTGAGGCGGATTAGTAGGGGTTTCACATGAATTATTGAAATAAGCGTTTAAACGAGGAGCTCTCAACAGCGGACCGGTTTGACATACAAGCGTAGTCTAGGCACTCCATTGTCGAGCCATGACACGAAGACTTTATAAAAATTCACCTTTAAAAAAAAAAAAGAATTAAAAAGTTTTTAAACATGAAACATGTACACATTTCCAGAAAACAATTAAAAAGAAAAGTAGCTAGCTAGTAATGGTTGCTACAACTGTCTCAAGTTCATTTTTTTTTCGTTATTTATTAGGTGCTAAGCTTTTTTATTTGGAATAGTCAACACTAAATATTGACAATGTATATTTTAGAGAACTTTGCGTATATATCGTTTAATCGCAAAATGCGTATATATCCAAAGCGTCGTAAAAGCGTTAAAATATGTCGTAAAAACATCTGACAGGATATATATCGATTATTCGTTTTGAGAGAGATATATGCATTTTACTTATATTTTTAACGTGATCATTGATCCCATTCCCATGTGACCTCTTTCTCAACTGATTATATTTTTTAGTGGGGCTATAGTTATTCAATTAATAAAATTTTCTGGCTTTTCACAACCATGTAAAACTAACCAAAATCATGTTCAACGATTGGAAAATAATAGAATATTATTAGTACACAACAAAACAAAACAAACAAATATCGTTTTAATAGAGTTCTTATTATAATATATGTTAACGGTAAGTCGGTAATTATGATAATGAAAAATATGTCAATAAGACCTAAATAACTACATATACTTTTCCTTATCATTTTTTTTCTTCCATTTGTCAAACCCTAGTGGAGGAGTTAATTAAGAAGAGGTTTAGTGGAAACGGGTCGTTTTCTTTTTTTCAATTTTTGACTTTTTGTAGATGGTAAGAATATAAATGGATGTGGTTTTCTCTATTTAGGTTATTCAGAAAAAAGTAAACATTTTATTACTTAGATGTATGCCGACTCACAAGGTTAATTTGGGATCGTTTTCGACATTTCTTTGAGCACCCTCATATGTAGACGTCTAGCAGATTGGAACGCTTCACCTCTTATGAGAAAATCAAAAACCTTACCACTAGACTATTTGATGATACTTCTGGTAAAAACATAAAATAATAAATTACTTAGAATTTTTAACTTCTTATAAACATAACAATATATTTTACTTTCCTAAAATATTTCTAGAGCTCTTGCTCTATATAGAAAAATAAAAATAAAACCATCTACCACTTTGGCGACGGGATATACAATAGATTGTGACAACTTGTCTACATTTTTCTAATACCGACCTAGGTTTAGGAGTGATCGGCTATGTTTGGCACGCGACTTATGAGGGCTTATTGAGGCTTAGGCTTATAAAATATGTAGGCATATAGAATAAGTCTCGTTTGTCACGAGGATAGCTTACAAAATAAGTAATAAGCCTTCATAAGCTCAAGCCCATAAAATGGAACTTATCTGCGCATTATCTTAGTTAAATTATTTAAATCTGGCCAAAATATACTCCCTTCGTCTCTAAATAAACGTCCACTTTTGATTTTTGAAGTCTTAGTTATTCAACTTTGACCTTAAATATTTGTGTTAATTTTATATAATAATTAATGCAAAATATATGAATGAATTGGGTTTTAAATGTATTTTAATTTGGTATAATTTTTATCAAATGTTATATAACATATTCAAAAATATTTAAAGTCAAAGTTGAATAAGATTGACTTCAAAAATTAAAAGTGGACATTTATTTAAGGACGGAGGGAGTAATGAATTATCACGCAAAAACCAAAAATATATATGAACTTAATTTAATGTATTTTTTACGATTTTACATTAATAAGCTTTAGCTCCAACTAATTTGTCAAATAGATTTATAAAAATATAAACTTCATATTTCAGTTTATAATATAAGTCCTAGCCCCACTTTAGCTTCAGCTCCAGCCCCAACCCATTCCGCCAAACATTCCCAATCAAGTTGTCAATTCTAAAATTTAAGCTAATGTATCTCAATTGGTTGCCTCATTATATAACTTTAGGGCTGAGCAAGCCCGACCGATGACCGATGAGCAACCACGCCCGACTCCGACCGACACAAACCGACCTTAACTCAGATCGGGACTCGGTTTGGGTTTTCAACCATGTCGGGACTCGGATCGGGTCAGGAGTCGGGATTACCTGGGATAACACAAAGAAAACCATACAAATCGGTTTGTTTCGGGACTCGGGTCGAGATTCGGGATTACCCGAACTAGAATCGGGTCGAGATACGGTTAGGATTTTCAACCTTATCGGTTTCAAGATGGGTCGGGATCGAGTCAGGATGGGCCGGGATCTGTTCAGGACGGATCGGTTTCAGCCCGATGCTCAGCCCTACACAACTTTCCTTTACATGTATGAATGAGTTACTTGTCAATAAGTAGTATAGTAGTACTCCTTAGGGAGGGAGGTGTGCTGCAATGCCTGTCTAATACCCCAGGTCTGGCTCACTTCTATCCAATAAAGCCTTCCAATTTCAAAGCTACCTGCAATTCTACCCTACACTATCACTAAGTGGACGGAGTTGCACCTCTACCCGATTTTTTTTTCCTTCCTTCCAAAGCTTCGTCTTCCTCCTTCCCACTGCAAAACAACTGCAAAACAATTTTTTTTTTCTTTTTTTTATTACTCCTCAGCTCCTTCCCACCTCCAAACGCTCTACTTTTTCAAAGAGAATCACGGGTACCCTTGCGAGCTCGGAGCTCGAATTCCTTAATCGAACCAGTCACAGTGGCGGGCGGTATCTGCGCTTCGGTCAGTCAGATTGGACACTCACCCATTCCCACTCCGTCCACCCTTAGTCCTTACTAATTAAAGGTATAAAGAGAATACTTTGTCATTATTCTACAAAAACTAGCCTAAACCTCTTTATTGATTTTTATTAAATTCTGGAAAACCACCTAATTAATTTGCTACACCCCAAATCTCGCTGTCTTGGCTGCCGCAGCTACTTTTAGAATCTTAATGTTTTTCTTTAATTATTCGTTGTTGAACTCAAAAAATACTACAGTAGTGAAGTCAGAAGATCAACATGTACATATTTAATTTTACGTTGATTGCGGTGTGAAGTCAGAAGATCAACATGTACATGTTTAGAGGCGTGAGCCTCGTAAAAGTGACAAAACACGAAAAATTATGGATTAAAAATCAATATGTTTTTATTTTTTCGTGTTAGATATGTTTGATTTTCTTGCATATAAAGCAATGGAGTTCTTCAACAGAATATAACGAGTTATGCATAGTAATATTATAACATCTAGATACACAAATATTGTTTTTAAAAAAATTAATTTTTGCAATCTAAAAATGGATGATGACTTGCTCGTTTGCTTTTCAACTATATGTAAATCCAATTTGAAAGTTAATTACATTGAGTAAAGTCAGAACACCAACTTGGCATATCTTACCAACATATATCCAATTGATTATAAATTGAATTATCAGTTATGACAAAGTTAATAGAGTTAAAAATTGACATTTTTACAACTTGTACATGTTTGGAGGTGATAAAAAATTGATAACAAACGGTTACGGGAATATTTTTAGTCAGGTCACATTAGGGTGTAAACGAACCGAATCAGATCGATTTTTGGCAAGACTCGAGTCGATAATATTGTGTTCGGTTTGATAGTCCCGCGAGCTTTCATGAGACAAGCTCGAGCTCAGTTCGAGAAAGTTTGAATTTGGATCGAGTTCAACATGAAAAGCTCAATTTATTTGTAATGATATGTTTGTTTTTTTTTGGTAAAGGGAGTAATCGCTGGCGCAGTAAATATATTAACCAAATAAGCGTTTAAGTCTGATGGATATGAGTGAAACCCATATCTCGGCGATTACGTGGCGTAAAACACATAACAAGATCTTGGATTTCTAAACAAGAAAGCAACCACTACTCGAATGATAATATATGACACAACAATAAAATTACTTCCTAGGACTTGAAACTTTGTGCCATACATGGCATTAAAGGAATCAAATTCGCGGAAGATCGCGAACACTGTTTCGATAGTCGTCAAAGTCGTATATCATACTCATCTTCAAATTCTTGGCCCCACCAAAATATTAGAGACTCATCAAATGGGTTAGAACAACCTCATCTTGAGAATCGACACCTCAATCTCTCCCACTTTAGAAAAGGGTTAACTCTCTTAGTAGAAGAGTGGCGGGAATAGGTTGACCATCATCATCCACAAGAGTAGCTTTCCGTCAATAATTAGCTTTTCAAGCTTACCAATTTTCTCACTATGGGAGTAGAACCAACATCCATTGTTCCCATTGAATCACTCACAAGCTTTGCGTGAGAATAAGTCCCAGGTCTCGGGAGGCTTGACGACTCACCAATATCAATCTGAGTCGGTCCCCGAGATCCATCAATACCTGCTTCTTAGTAGTACGGAAGACTTCCTGTCTTGACCTTGTTAGTAGAAGAATCGGCCCGCGTGCTTGGCATGCCCAACTCATCTTCCACCTCAAGAGTCCCAAAAGAGTTAGGCGTAGTAATCGGTGTATCTTTAGCATTACCACTTGCATTGTCGGTGTCTTCGTCTTTGCAACATATACCGCTTCCTAGGTGCAAATCTAGGACCTTACCCATATTAATACCTCCGGTCATCTTCGTACCTTTAGGTTTGGCTACGATTACGCACCACCTTAAAACCACCATCGGGTTCGTCAACATTTAAGGCGGGAGGAACATCATTATGCTCCTTAATACTCTTAGGACAACAAGCGATATCATGTCCAAACACTTTACATTCCACACGGTGTGGCGGCTTCCATTCATATTCCACCTTTATACTTGGTAGTAAAACCACTATCATCCTTATTAGGGATCACCATAGTCACCACATGTTTAAGCTCAAATTCGGATGATAATTCCACAAGAGCACGTGCAAAACTAATTCGACCCCGTGAATCAACACACATGGAACTAGTAAAAGCATCTAACATAATCCGCTTACCCTTTGGTAGCAATTAAGCTCAACCCGTCTTCCGAGTATGCAAGTAATGGCACATTATGCAATTTAATCCAAGCGGAACTCTAGTTACCTCACTTTTGAACAATAGCACATCGAGTCAATTTAGTGAGAATGAGAGAGAATTGCGAATAATCCATGGGCCCGTTGAAGAACACTCTCAACACCTCTTTAGAATCGAATTTGAAGAGAAAACACCATCATCATTCTTCATTAGTTTCTTAAAACCAAACTTACCCCGTATTGGTGGCGTGGTTAAGAACCAAATGAAAAGCAACATTCTTGCCAACAAAGAAGCCAACAAGTGTATTTTCATAGCGGTTGAATACACCTCCATAGCGACCTTTGGAAGCACTGTATCATGATTTTCAATTCGCGTCTCATTCACCAAGGCACGAAAATTCACTTTCCACAGAGACACGTCCCGGATTTAATACATTTGCAAATGTCCTCATTTCATTAGTTCTCAGTAGAAGCATTCACCACGTTAGGACCGTAAATCAACACATCGGTATAAGGCGAAGAAGCTTTAGTGCTCAATCCAAACCACCACAAGCGTAGTACTATAACTTGTATTGTCCAGATTAGTAGTACCCCGAATAGAACCGAATGAACATCATGCGTGCTAGGGTTAAGAACAACTCTAGCATCTTTCTGTGACTCGGGATCGTGATGTCACCTCGATACCACGTTCACCATTGAGGCGTTGTAACCTAGCTTCAAACCACGAATATCAACCCTTTGATACGGATTCGTGTCCGTGTTAACACCAACGATCGGCAAGATGGTGGTGTTTTAAAGCCTTCACGAAGAACCACCTTTATCAAAAAACCCTTTTCCATCTCTCTACACCCCGCAAACTAATCCAATGGAATCGATAAACACTGACTAACAATCGACTTACCAATAAAACCCTAAGCGAAGTTAGGGTTTACTTCACCACGATCAATTACTAACTGCTCCCATGGTTAAACGCGATCCAAATCGGGTTATGAGCAGGCGGATTGCCAAAACCCTAAAAGCGTAATGAATAGCCAAAACAGGACCAACAAGAGGAAGCGCATTTCAAACCAATCACGAATCAAAGAACAAAGATGTTAGTTAATAACGAAATCGGTTAGAAGCAAAGAATCCCAAGCTAGGTTCGATTTGAAAAAAAAAAACGATTAGGGTTGTTAGGGTTAAGGAAATCGCCAGAGAGAAAGTCGACTAGGGGTTTTTTATAATGATATGTTTGTTTAAACAAACTAAAATTGAAGTATAAAATAAATTTTGAATTCGATTGAGGCGACTAAATACTTGATACATCCATAATTAAGTATTTAGATTTAGTGTATTATATATAAACACTAAAAACATAATAATATATATATATATATATATATATATATATATATATATATATATATATATATATATATATATATATATATATATAGGGGATATCTTGGCTATAATTTTTGTGTGGATTATTCTAATCCTTCATTAAAAATACACTATGATGATTCAAAACCCGAGAAAAGAATCGTGACCCATGAAAATAATCGAGACTCGCGTTTTTAGTGCAATTGTGGAATAATTACTGATTAATTGTGTTTAATATATTCCATATATATATATATATATATATATATATATATATATATATATATATATATATATATATATATATATATATATATATATATATATATATATATATATATATATATATATATATATATCATAAAAGCTCGAAAGACTATAATAACTTCGAATCGGTATGTATATGAACTCACTTTACGGGTTCAAGACTCGATAAAGTTAGAACCGACGTAGCTTTGAGTTACTCGAAAAAGATCACTCGTTTACACCTTCAGATCAAGAACATTTAAGTAAAAGACTAGTTTTCTTCGAATAAGAAAAACCTCATCTGTTTATTAAGTGTTTTAGAGTTTTCATTACTTTGGATCGAAATGTTTTCATGTTTCTTTTTTATGCTTTTTGGCCAAGTACTAGACAACCAGATATTTTATTCTTTCTTGTATTGGTATATTCGCTAAGATGCACATATTAACCTTTTTTTTGTCACAAGCCTTCTAGAACATTGGCCTTTCAAAACAAAATCTCACTCTAAATGTATGTTTTGTATGCAACAGGTGAAATTTGAAACTTTTATTATCAAATAGAAATTGAAATTTGTATTTTGTAAACTTGTTTCCCAGATAGTGCTTATTATAGAACTTATTATTAAAATTCTTAAAAATGATATAATTAAATGAGTTTATAGTATATGTTAGATATTTTCATGGTAAATATGTAATATGGTTCGTAAGCGCCGGGTTAAAGTTTTAGCCCGTTTATAAAATTAAAGTTTTAAACCTTTTAGGGGTTTATGATTTCTTAAGCGCGTGATAAGCGAGGCTTATTTCTGTTCGTCTTATTTTAAACCCAGCGGCATGTTCTCCCCAACACAGCCAAAGCTTGATCGTTGATTTTTTTTTTTTTTTGATAGAGCACTTGATAGCGAGTTCCACTTAAACGCTTTCCACTTTTATTCCCGTTTTATAAATTACACACATATTAGTGGAGCAATAAATAAAAATCATATATATCATCATCATCGTAGATGTAAATCTTCATGCGTTAATAAATGCAACTTTCCATAGTTTCCGGCATTATTTGTTTAGGATGTCAACATCATACCATGGAGAAAAATGAGCGTGGAGACGTGATGATATTAATTTGTCGTTATTGCTTGAAAAAATTATATGAGAAAACATACCTAACCGCTCTTTTAGTAAAGAAAACCTTCTAGAAGTTCACGTTTATTTCTATCAAGTTAGACGATTTGTTTTGATGATAGTTAGTTACATGAAAAAATTGTCCAAAACCAGAAAAAGAACTCATGTTTTAACTTACACATTGTTTTTGAGTTTTTATTTGGAGGATGAAAAAAAGTAAAGTGAAGGGTGAAGGGAGAGTGATAAGTGGTAGAGAAAGAAAAGTACAGATTATTTGTGTTTTTTAGAGCCTTAGAGGGTGGTGGCTGCTACCATACCTATTTCATACTTAATCACCCACCAATAATATCTTTCCATCTCATTTTATATAGAAAATTTCTTAAGCGAGCAACTTTCACTTCTTCTTTCTATAAAGCGCCATACATTTTTTAAAATGAACTTTCGATATTACTGTTAGATTTCTACCTTTGTCGTTTTAAACCGTTACGTGTATAACCAATTCTTGGTGATGGGCGAGAAACTAGGCGAATGAGTGTGTAGGGGCGAGAAGTTTGGGCGATATCAAACCAAGTAAAAAGTCGATGAAGTGAGGCGTGTTGGGTGTGCCACAGGCGAGGGTGGTGGGCATGGCACAGGCGTGCCACAGGCGTGTAGCCTAGGCGTGGCGGCAGGCGTGGCGACTGGGCGTGGGTGGCGACTGGCGTGGCATGGGCGTGGAACACAGGGTGGCTTAACCACAAAACACAAACTCTTCAACGCTAGCTTTTGACACAGGATGTCATCAAACATCTTCACAAAGTCCTCGGATCACACATCTTAAATCCTCCTCGTTTCCTCTCCAAAACCTTCACCACCTTTTGAAAAGATGATACCCGATTCTTCTTACGCTTTGTTGAGCAAAGTG
The DNA here is from genome assembly GCA_022545495.1 of Chrysanthemum lavandulifolium. NCBI lineage: Eukaryota > Viridiplantae > Streptophyta > Magnoliopsida > Asterales > Asteraceae > Chrysanthemum > Chrysanthemum lavandulifolium. The sequence continues at coordinate 17,361,025 of CM040238.1, read as the reverse complement.
ATGAAGGCCGGGAGGTTTAGAAGCGTGTTGGGATGATGAAACGTGTGGTCTTGACCTATGTATCTTGCTAGGGTTCCTCCGCGGGAGAGTAGTGCAGCCAGCGGCGCCACTGTTCATGACTTGTTTTAGGCAGACGATTTGGTTTTTTTGTTGTGGGGTTTGGGTGGAGTTGATGACATTTACGGCGGTTGGTGGTTGATGATGTGTGTGTGTGTGTGTGTGAGAGAGATTTTATAAAAGAGGTGAAAAGAGTGTGTCCTGGTTTAGGTGTGTATATTTATAATACAGGTTTTGTTATTTTATTTTATAGACTATGGTATAAGTTGTAAAAGATATCTTGTGGGTCAATGGAAAAGTTGTGATTGTGACAGAAAATAGAAAGAGAGTATGATTGTGACACAAAATGGTCATTTTGGTAAAGGTTAGAAAAATTGTTCACTTTTGTATAATCAGGATGGATATGGTTTAATTTTGTAATTTGCTTCATCTTATATCTATCTCATACCTAACCATAGATTTTTAGTGGCAACCATGCCTAACCCCACCCCGATACCAACGGTTTAATTTATAGCCGTTGAACGGCTTGTATTTCCAAGCCCCGCTCCCACACCAATTCAGTGCCTTTCCTCGATTTCATTCATCACCAAACCATACGAAGGGTGGTGGTGGTATTCTTGTCGGTATGGGCAAAGCAGACCCCACCCCGATACCGTTGCGGACCCGCCCAGGTGTCGTGAGAAGTTACCATTTGTCACAATGATGTGTCACTTGTTGTTGCTTGTCGTTAGCTTGCCACCACACTGAGAGAGCTTGTTGTCGTTCGCCATTGTGTTGCTCTTCGTCTGCACGATGAAGCAAATATATGTCCTTTTTGTCAGATATGAACGTTACACAACGTTTATAATATTTCATTGTATACGTTTTTTTTTTCTTTTTTTTAAATAAACTTAAATTTCATACTATAAATACTAACACATTTTTACAAATTTTACACGACATTTCTTTCAAAACACTACATTATAATAACCAATAAACATGAGTAATTCATCTTAATCCTGTGAAAGTGATCTTGATGAGATAGGGGAGCTGAAGATGATTTTGCAACAATATGAGTTTGAGAGATCGTTGCAACAACAAGAATCCGAAAGTTCACACCGCCGTGATGTTGTTGAAGTACGTCTACTAGTCGGCTATTTTGGTGATGACCCAAAATATCTGGACACAATGTTTAGGCGTCGCTTTCGTATGAGCCGTAAACTATTTTTAAAAATAGTACAAGATATTGAAACATATATTGAAACTAATCATCATCTTCTCAAGCATTTTGATTTCTTTAGAGTCCGACCCGATGCTACGGATGTAATGAGTTTTAGTGTGATTATGAAATGCACATCCGCCATACGCCAATTGGCGTACGACATATCACCTGATGCATTAGATGAGTATTTATAAATAGAGGAACATTGTGCACGCGATTGTCTATATCATTTTACTATGTTCATGATCCAATTGTTTACGCCTGAGTTTTTAAGAAAACAAGACGTGAATGACATTCACAACTTATACAACACACATAACGCGGTTCATATGTTACCGGGAATGTTGGGAAGCATAGATCGTATGCACTGGGAATGGAAAAATTGTCCGAAAGAATGGCAATGGCAATTTCACAGAGGTGATAAAATGTATCCAACTATAATGCTTGAAGTCGTTGCATCATACAATTTGTGGATTTGGCATACATTTTTGGGGATAGCGGGTGCGAATAACGATCTTACCTCTGTGGTTCCGTTTGAATATTTCTCCGTTATTCCACAACATGCTTGATGACATCGCCACCCATGGTGCCGTTTGAAGTAAACGGATTTACATTTGATTAAGGGTATAATCTAGCTGATGGGATTTACCCAGAGTGGTCATCTTTTATCAAATCATTTACGGTTGCACATTCGCCAAAAATGTAGTATTTAAACAAAAACTAGAAAGTGCTCGAAAATACATTGAAAGAGCTTTTGGTGTCCTCCAAGGACATTGGTAGATTATTGCCCAACCAGCGCGTCAATTTCATGTCAACAAATTACGCAGAATCATGTACACGTGCATCATATTGCAGAACATGATTTTTTTAAAGATAAAAAATTTGCGATATCCGAAATGAGCGAGACGTATATTTGTCCGCGAATAATTTCCAATGGGTATGGGTCGAGCGATGCAAAGTGCAACAAAAGAATTTCAAAGAACTGGGTGATAAACGCACACACACAAGGCTTCAACGAAATATCACTGAGCATGTTGGTCACGACATCTATGGGAACAATATCAACAACAACAAAATAATTACTTTCTTATAATTTGATGTATTTTTTAAATTTCGTATGTTTTTTTCCCGTATCGTTTTTTTGTATCGTTATTTTATTTTTCGTATCGTTTATTAATATGTTGTATTGTAATTTTATTTTTATGAATGAATTTTAGTTTATTTATGAATTTTATATTATTTGGAAAATTAAATAAAAAAATAAAATAAAAAGTGGTGAGACCCATAAAACCTTGTGTTTAGTTGTGATAAGGGGGGTTGTTGAAAGTGTTCTGTTATGATGATGTAATATCCGTGTAACCCAAATGACAAGTGTAAAACCTGAAAATTTAAAATCCAAATAAAGACTAAAATACCCTTGAAATTAAAAAAAAAATTATAAAATACGTAAAATATATTAATAACACTTAAAGAAATTAAAAGATTAACTTGCGAATATTTAAAACCTAACTAAAATATATTACGTAATTGATTTTGATGCACGAAGAATTAAAGTTTAAGTAAATGATTTGGGCGTGATTTTTGTGTTCGTGAGCCAAGGCGAAGCCCAATGGTGGCGTGGTGATGGTGATTGGTTGGACCCCAAAACCCAAACCCAATTACTTTCCTAGTTTAACTCGAATACTACAACTATATATACCATACATAATCATAAGTTTGGAACCTAGTTATTTTGCTCTTCTTTTCTTTTCTCCTATTCGGCCGAGCATAGACAAACACCCTTGGTGTCGATTTTGCTCAATCATAAGTTAACCTAGTGACTAATTAAGAGTTGGATATGTAAGATGTAATAATGAATCGAGTTATGTTTGTGTCGTTTTAATAATGGCGAACCATATGAGTTTTGGACGAACCATGTTTAGTTTGAATAATGATATAACTTAATAACTTGAATATGTAAAGTAAGAAGATGAGCTAAGACTAGTGTTAAACCCTAATTTGGATCGAGTTACATATAAGATTTGAAGATACATTAATTAAGTAAAGGTTATATTAACGTAAACCCTAGTTTTGACATGTTAATTTAGTAAGTTATACTAAACCCTAATAGAGTAAATGCGTAAGTAATATGAGTAATAAGTAACTTATATGTCACATAAAATCATAAGCGTGTATGGTGAAACATAAAAGGAAAGAGTATTATGTGGCGTGTTAGGTTAAGTCACTAGTCATTAAAAGGCGTAACATGTAAGTTAATGCATATTAATGAGACATTAAAGAATGGGAAACCCTAAACTTTAATAAAAGACATATAAACCTAATTTACAATATTAATATTAAAACATTTAAGTCTCATTTAATTATGGAAACCCTAAAATATTAAAGGATCATTTTGGCGATTATGGAATCATTAATAATATCGACATTAATGTATATAGGTTACGTGAAGAAGGAGTAATTCTTTGTTTCCTGTTTGACTTTTGATCTTTTGTTTTCGAATAAGTACGGATATTCGACCTTTTCGATTAAAGGTTTCATTATCGTTTTCTTTTCGTTTTCATATTAGGTTTCTAAGCCTTTGCTATGAACCTAATGTGTCTATTTGAGTTGTTGTTTATCCGAACTACGATTTTGAATCATAAACCATTTGATTTTGAACTATATGATATGAAGACTTTGATTTTGAAAACATGATTAAACATTTGATAAAATATGATCTATGTCGGTTATGACATTCTTATTTGACCTCGATAGTTTGACACGAGCCAATTATTAACTAGTCATGGGGTTCCGTGTAAAGTGTCGGCAAATGCACACCGACATGACTCTAGAGGCGATGAGTGATGTTACGCCACGTCCCATATCACGCTATCTGTATGAGCTCAATTTGAATTATATTATTAATATCTGTTTGTGGGCGTATGGATCATCTAGATCATTATATGCCATATATTATCATTATACATTATATGTTGTCGATGATTGATCTGCGTGCATCTGGCGTCCTTCATAACTCTGGTAGGTCTCCTACAATTGTTGCCTTATGTGATTATGATATGTTTACGATATGGCATATGTATGCGGGCTCGGTAGTTAGCTATAAAACTTATTCGTATATTACAGATTATCTTTTGAAATGAATATGACTTCATTTTTCTTTCACTTTATTTTGTATTAGTTCTCGTTTCGTATTCGTTTTGCTTGTATATCATTCCTTTGGGCTTTTGAAGCTCGGCCCCTTTTCTTTTCTTCATGGCGGTGTCTAAGCATTGGGCTGAGTATTGCTTTGGGATGAGTCTTTGAGTGGACTTACCTTAGAGATTTAGTTTGATCTTATGATGCCATTTAGACTTTATGTTTTAGACATTTCTTTTGGAGTTTATTTTCATTTGGGACCTATGTATTGAAGTCTTTTGACTTGGATTATTTCCATATTTATGTTGAAGATTTCTTTTGGTTTATATGTTTGCTTTGATATGACACCATTACTTGTGATTCCTTTACCCTTGTGGGAATCAGGCGTTACAATTTATGGCATCGAGCCCAGGTTCTGACTTGTAGTCGGGACACGTGACATATAGACCTAGGTTTGAGACCTTAGGTTTAGGATTTGACTGTGAGGATTTGGGTAGACTTTAGGATTCCGTACTTCCATTTCGTATCTTACCTTTGTTCATTTGCTAATCATTTAGATGGTTCGAACTCATTACTCTTTGGTGGCGCGGATGGAGCGATGATCTTTGTTAACATGGATCTTGCGATTGCGAATACTCTCGACTCTCTTTTTCTGGTTTGACTACACGAGATGATGGGCGGTGATCAACAACATTCGTAATCAGAATGGTGCTTGGGTAGTGGTGGAGAAATCAACCGTCGGTATTCACTTGGCTCGGCGTTTGGTGGTGAAGCCTCTTTCGTTTAACCTTGCTGCTACTCCTGAAGAGGCCGAGGTGGATCACTCATATTGAGAAAATTGTTTGAAATCTTGGGTTGTGGAGCGAGTTTAAGACTCGTTTGGCTTCATTCAAATTGGAAGGTGATGCTTTGAGTTGGTGGAAGGCGCTCGAACAAGCAAGAGGAGGAGGCAGCTTTTCTTGTGACTTATACTTGGTTGAGTTTCGGACTATCTTCTATAGCAGTTACTTCCACGATCTTTGGCAGACAAAGGTATGAGAGGGATTATCGAGGCGATCTACGGTTTGATCATGAGAACTCTAATGAGTACATGAGTAGGTTTATGAGGTTGGTGAGTTTGTTGGAGTGATTCTTTGGAGATGGTAGGCGTCAGCTAAGCACTTCAGTGGGGGGCGAAGAAGTGGGTGTTGGACCGATTGCTTAATATTGAGTATGAAAATGTGTCGGCTGCTGATGTAGCCTTCGTAACATTGAGATCTTTCATGAGGTTTGGGTTCTAACAAGCGTAATCGCGATGGTGATCGGATTCAAGTAGGACTCGAGGTAATGACTATAAGGGAAACTACGGTAGGAGTTATGATTCGAGAGGTCAAGTGGATAGGAGTTATGATCGGTGAAGTCGGTCGGGAAGGAATGTTGACCTTTGGGCGTTACGGGCGAGGGGTCGAATAATAGAAATCTTTGGTAGGAATGGAAGTGTCGAGAACCAAGGTAACAATAACCGGCGTTATAACGAGGATCGACCGACTAGAGGAACCGTCGGGGTCGTGCGTCGGGATCTTCTAGTCGTGAGGACGGTGAGGTTTTGCCACCCTTTATTTGTACTACTTGTGGAAAGGCTCATCAGGCGGTGTTTCAAGGCCCTTTGGTGGATGTTTTGGTTGTGGTTCCACTACTCACAAGATTAAGGATTGCCCTAAGAAGAATCGGTTCACGGAAACTACATCAAGCCTTGACTACTCTTTGGGCGTGTTTATGCTCTACTCGTAACCGGTGAGCGAACTTGAGTACCATTACGGGCATTCTTTTCATTGATGATTTCTTTGTCTTCGTTTTATTTGATCTGGCCCACGCTCCATTATATCTATCACATACGCTAAGAAACTTAATATGAAGCCTGAACAGTTAACAAATCCTTATCGATTTCTCGCCTATGAAAATCATGTGATCATTGATCGTAAATATGTTAAGTGTCCTCTTCGTTTTGATGATCGTATTCGCTTTGCAAATCGTATCCTCTCGATATGGTCGACTTTGATATCATTCTAGGCATGGATTGGTTGGCTTACCATAGAGCTTCATCATTGCCATGCTAGAACGGTGATCTTTGGAGCGTAAAACATCTGAATTCGTTTATCATGGTTCTCGACCCGCCGTCTGATTAAGCTCATTTCCGCTATGAGCGCGGATCATGATTGCTCATAGGTGCCAAGGTTTTCTAGCATCTGTTAAGGACATATATTTGGAGAGTCCTAACATTGATAGTCTTCGGTTGTTTGAATTTCTTGGCGTTTTCGGATGAACTCCTGGACTTCCCATTTCGAGAAGTTGAGTTTAGCATTGAGTTAATTCACAGTCTTGAGCCGACTTGAAGCTCCGTATCGTATGGCACTGTAGAGGCGAAGGAGTTGAAGGAGCAGTGCAAGAGATGATAGAAAGTGGATTTATTAGCCCCGGTGTTTCTCCATGGGGTGCACTGTCTTGTTTGTGAAGAAGAAGGATGGAAGCATGCGTCATGTATCGTACTATCGTGAACTCAATCGTATTACTATTCGTAACCGTTATCCTTTGCGGCGTATAGGCGATTTGTTTGATCAGCGCAAGGAGCTAAGTTCTTTTGAAGATTGACACGAGTCAGCTACCATCGATTCGTGTGAAGGAGCAAGATGTTCCTAAGACGCGTTCGTACGAGATATGGTCATTCACAATTTCTAGTTATGCCTTTTGGTTTGACCAATGCGCTTTCTTGTGTTTATGGACACGATGAATCGTGTTTTCCATGAGTTTCTCGACAAGTTCGTTATTGTTTTCATCGATGACATTTGGTTTACTCTAAGTGCGAAGAAGAGCATGAAGAACATCTCCGTATAGTTTGGAGATTTTGAGGAAGAAGAAGTTGTCGCCAAATTTTGAAGTCACAATTTTGGTTGAGACAAGTTGCTTTCCTTGGTCATATCGTGTCGGTGATGGTATTACCATGGATCCGTCTAAAGTTGAGGCTATCACTAAATGGCCAAGACCTACGACGATAACTAAGGTCGGGAGTTTTCTTGGACTTCTTTGGTTACTATAGGCGTTTTGTTGAAGGTTTTCTCGCTTAGCTCTACCCACAACATTGATGAGAAAAGGTGAAAAGTTTGTATGGACGGATGAGCGAAAAGAGTTTTGAAGAGTTGAAGCGGAGATTGGTGTCGGCTCCTATTTTGACTCTTCCAGTGGTTCGAGGAGGATTTCAAATCTCTGATGCATCTAAGAAAGGATTAGGTGTGTTTTGATGCAACATGGGAAGGTAATAGCTTATGCTTGAGGGCTAAAACCTTATGAGGAGAATTACCCGACTCATGATCTTAAGTTAGGCTGCGGTGGTGTTTGCGTTGAAGATCGGAGACATTACTTGTATGGAGGCGTGTGATATATTCATTTGATCATAAGAGTCTCAGTATATTTTCACTCGGAAGGAACTTAACATGAGACAAAGAAGATGGTTAGAACTTCTTAAGGATTATGACACCAACATTGATACCATCCGGTAAGGCTAACGTGATTCTTGGCCTTGCTTGGAAATCGGGCATTCTTGCAGTATCGAGATTGAGCCTAGGATTTTGCGTGACTTAGAGTTTGGATGTTGAGATGTGTGTGCGAGGTTTTGATGGATCTTGGGCTAGTATGAAGGTGGAGTCGAACCTTATCTGCAAATTAAAGCTCGAGAAAGATGGCGGTGAAATTGTGGGCGTGGTGCAAAATGTTGAAGAAGGTAGCGAGACGGAGTTTAAGGTTGATTATGGCGGTATTGTATGGTATGGAGATAGGCTTTGTGTTCCCGATGATCGGTGCCATTGAAAGTTATGGCTGAAGCTCATGGTTCTCCTTTCACTATTCATCTGGTTCTACCAAGATGTATAGGGATTTGAAACAATACTTTTGGTGGAGCGGCATGAAGCAAGATGTGGCGGCGTTTGTGTCGAAGTGTATGATTTGTCGGAGGTTAAGATTGAACATCGAGAGGGCTAGTGGTTATTCTGACCATTGGATATTCCAACATGGAAATGGGATAAGATATCTATGGATTTTGTATTGGATTACCTCTTACTAGGAAGAAACATGATCACGATTTGGGTGGTTGTTGATCGGCTAACCAAGTACGCTCATTTCTTATGTCGAGGAAGGATTATGGTATTGGTAAATTGGCGGAGATTTTTCGACAAGAGATCGTTAGACTTCATGGTACTCAGGCATCTATTGTGTCAGATAGAGATCCACGTTTTGCTTCTCGTTTACGGAAGGGTTTGCGAGAAAGCTTGGGGTGCCTCGACTTAACTTTAGTACGGCATTTCATCCTCAAGCGGATGGTCGATCGAGAGAGGACTATCTGAGACCTTAGAGGATATGCTAAGGGCTTGTGCTTTAGAATGGGTGGCGGTTGGGATGAATATTTGTGTTTAGTAGAGTTTGCTTATAACAACAGTTGGCATGCTAGCATTAAAGCGGGCCGTTTGAACTTCTTTATGGAAGGAAATGTAGGCGCCTATTTGTTGGGATGAAGTAGGTGGCGTTTGATTGAAGGACCGGAAATGATCGAGATCACTAATGAGAAAGTAGGCGTGGCTAGAGAAATTGAAGGAAGCTAGGTCTCGTCGGAAAAGTTATCTTGATAAGCATCGTCGTGATTTAAATTCGGGTTGGAGATCGTGTGTTTTGAAAGTTTCGCGTTTAGAGGTGTGAAGCGTTTTGGAATCAAGGTGACTTAGTCCTCGATTTATTGGACCATTTGAGATTCTAGAGCGAATAGGAGAAGTTTCGTGTCGTTTAGCACTTCCGCCTCGGTTATCGCATGTTCATGCGTTTTCCATATATCGATCCTAAGGGGATCTGACTATCATCAGTTACCGTTGCTTTATCCGTTTGATCAAATTCAATCGATATGTCTTTATCGAAGAACCGGAAGCTATTACGGAAAGACAAGAAGAGTTATGAGGAATAAAGTTATTCCATTCGTTAAGATTTTGTGGAAAATCATCACGAGCATTGAGGCTACTTGGGAAGCGAGGTCGATGCGTGCTAGTTACCCTCGTTTCTTTGAATAGTTTGGTATGTTCTCATTTCGTTTTCGTTTTCTTTTTCATTTCGTTTCATTCAATTTTCGAGGGCGAAAATTTTTTCTTTAGAGGAAGAATTGTAAAACACGAAAATTTAAAATCAAATAAAGACTAAAATACCCTTGGAATTAAAAAAATTATAAAATCGTAAAATATATTAATAACACTTAAAGAAATTAAAAGATTAACTTGCGAATATTTAAAACCCTAACTAAAATATATTACGTAATTGATTTTGAGTGACGAAGAATTAAAGTTTAAGTAAATGATTTGGGTAGTGATTTTTGTGTTTGTGAGCCAGGCGAAGCCCGATGGTGGCGTGGTGATGGTGATTCGGTTGGACCCAAAACCAAAGGCAATTACTTTCCTAGTTTAACTCGAATACTACAACTATATATATACCATACATAATCATAAGTTTGGAACCCTAGTTATTTTGCTCTTCTTTTCTTTTTCTCCTATTCGGCCGAGCATGAACAAACACCCTTGGTGTCGATTTTGCTTTCAATCAAGTGAAGGTATATCGTTTATTTGTCTTCCTTTAACGTACTTTGCATGTATATGTCAAGTTATATTTTGTTTAAATCGCGTTTGTTTCTTTTCTTTTGTGGCGAGAGGTGTGAACGAAACAAGAAACCTAACTAAGTTAACCTAGTGACTAATTAAGAGTTGGATATGTAAGATGTAATAATGAATCGAGTTATGTTTGTGTCGTTTTAATAATGGCGAACCATATGAGTTTTGGACGAACCATGTTTAGTTTGAATAATGAATATAACTTAATAACTTGAATATGTAAAGTAAGAAGATGAGCTAAGACTAGTGTTAAACCCTAATTTGGATCGAGTTACATATAAGATTTGAAGATACATTAATTAAGTAAAGGTTATATTAACGTAAACCCTAGTTTGACATGTTAATTTAGTAAGTTATGCTAAACCCTAATAGAGTAAATCGTAAGTAATATGAGTAATAAGTAACACATGTCACATAAAATCATAAGCGTGTATGGTGAAACATAAAAGGAAAGAGTATTATGTGGCGTGTTAGGTTAAGTCACTAGTCATTAAAAGGCGTAACATGTAAGTTAATGCATATTAATGAGACATTAAAGAATGAAACCCTAAACTTTAATAAAGACATATAAACCCTAATTTACGATATTAATATTAAAACATTTAAGTCTCATTTAATTATGGAAACCTAAAATATTAAAGGATCATTTTGGCGATTATGGAATCATTAATAATATCGACATTAATGTATATAGGTTACGTGAAGAAGGAGTAATTCTTTGTTTCTGTTTCGACTTTTGATCTTTTGTTTCGAATAAGAATGCGGATATTCGACCTTTTGATAAAGGTTTAGTATCGTTTTCTTTTCGTTTTCATATTAGGTTTCCTAAGCCTTTGCTATGAACCTAATGTGTCTATTTGTTTATTGTTTATCGAACTACGATTTTGAATCATAAACCATTTGATTTTGAACTATATGATATGAAGACTTTGATTTTGAAAACATGATTAAACATTTGATAAAATATGATCTATGTCGGTTATGACATTCTTATTTGACCTCGATAGTTTGACACCGGAGCCAATTATTAACTAGTCATGGGGTTCCATGTAGTGTCGACAAATGCGCTTGACATGACTACAAGGCGATGAAGTGATGTTACACTTGCGTCCACTTATCATTATCATATGAGCTCAATTTGAATTATATTATTAATGCTCTGTTTGTGGGGTATGGATGCATCCTAGATACATTATATGCCATATATTATCATTGTCTGTTATATGTTATCGATGATTGATCTGCGTGCATGCACGCGTCGCCCGTAACTCTGGTAGGTCTCCCAATTGTTGCCTTATGTGATTATGATATGTTTACGATATGGCATATGTATGCGGGCTCGAGGTAGTTAGCTATAAAACTTATTAGTATATTACGAATTATCTTTTGAAATGAATATGACTTCTTTATTTTTCTTTCACTTTATTTTGTATTCATTCTCGTTTCGTATTCGTTTTGCTTGTATATCATTTCTTGGGCTTTTGAAGCTGGTAGCTTTTTTTTCTTCCGGCGGTATCTAAGCATTGGCTGAGTATTGCTTTGGGATGAGTCTTGAGTGGACTTACCTTAGAGATTTAGCTTTGATCTTATGATCCATTTAGACTTTATGTTTTAGACATTTCTTTTGGGTTTATTTTATTTGGGACTAATGTTGAAGTCTTTTGCTTGGATTATTTCCATATTTATGTTGAAGATTTCTTTTGGTTTATATGTTTCTTTGATATGAAGCAATTCTTGTGATTCCTTTCTTGCTTGTGGGGTCGGGCGTTCTAACAAACTATGTTTGTCATGACATCTAAGGCTCTTAGTTGTATAAAAGAAGATGGGAGGTGATGAAAAAAAAAAATTCCCGCATATTCAGGTGAAAGAATACAAAATTTAATATTTGTTTATAAGGACAGTTTAGTTAATATATATCCCACTTACTTTCATCTTAAAATTGGAGTGAAAACATTAACGCAAAAAGCGTCGACCGGCCACCACTTTACACCCTTCCTTTTCCGTTTCCTTTCCCTAAAATTTCTTAAAAACGCATATAAGTTTTGTTTTCTTCCCTTTCCTTTTACTTTTTTTCCTAAAATTATGTTGAGAACAAAGTGTTAGGGATGTAAATTTCATATTGAATCTTTGTATGTTTATGAAACTATTACTAATGTATGATTCAACATATTTAAAATTAAAACATAGAAAAATAACCTTGTCGGTTAATCAACTAATAATCTATTACTAATGGTATGATTCAACACATTTAACATTAAAACATAGAAAAATAACCTTGTCGATAATCAACTAAAAATTTTGGTCCTAAAATCAATGTTCAAGACTATGACTAGTCTACGGAATTTTAAAAATGTCACATGTGCACTTGACATTTGAACCGAATTTGTGGTACCGAGTTCAACTTGAAGTTGTCTATGGAAAGTAGGAATTCTTTTTGTCATTGATTATTCTAAGATGAAAAAAATACACGCAACATGAAACATATGTTTGATCTATGTTTGTTGAGAAGAAGAAAAGAAAGAATCCGAAGTGTTCACGCATGGTGATCTGAAAAAACATTGCTATACCCACTTACATAACCTTTTTACTCATTATCTTATCCATACAACTATACAATATGCGTCATGTACTAATTATCTATCTTAAATTGGTTGATTGATTTATTCACTTGTTATAATCATAGAAGTAGGAGAATAATTAGAAACAAGTAATAAGAAAAACTATCATCGAGTATATATATATGTTAGTTTAGTCTTTGTAAGAATTTATTAGACGCCATGCGGATCATATGCAGTCATCCTCATGGTAGCAATGGATCGGCAAAAATGATAATCTTTTTTTTATGTGACGACTTAAAGGGTTTTTTCTATAAAAACTAAAAAGGTTTTAAGCTGTATAATATATGAGAGCACGGTGCACCATAACAGTAAGTTACAGGTGTCGTTTTGACATCTATAATGGCGCCATGTTGTTATAGGCGCACCACCCTTTTGTGTTATAGGCGTCAATGTTTTTGAGATGGTTATAAAATTGTTATTGGGGATATTGTTTTATTTGGTTTTACGTTATATGAATGTTAAAAGGTAAAATGACACCGCCCATAACCCGTGTTTATAGCTTGAAGGCACCTAGCACTCAATGACTTCAATACTTCTATTGAAAATACATGTTATTGTAGTAAAATCATTAGCTCCGCAATGATAACTATTAACTATGATTCAAATCCTAGATCTGTTAGACTGCTACTGATCCAAGATTGATCGCAAATAATTGTTATAGACATAAAGAATATAAAGGGGAATGCAAATGCTCACTAAAGTTGAGGCACATGTTAAAGCTTCTAGAATAATTGAACTTTAAGGTGTGCAGGCCAATCAAGGTGGTATACTATACCAAATCAGCTTTAGTTGTTGTTTCTACAAAGTATTCCTATTGTCTACAGTAAAATAAAATCAACCTTAAACATGAATAACTAAAGGCAAAACAACTGAATTAAAAAGCATGAAAGATTCAAGTCACGGCCTCATGATTCAACTTAGTAATCTTGAACTACATATCTTTTGCGAAAGTAGAAGATGTTCAAGTCCTGATCATTATGCAAATTCCGCTTTTAGCGCATAATTCCATCTCATATTGGCCGAGTAAAAAGCCATCAAATCTGTTAAACGTGTTAGAGAGTGTAATGATACATCATGTCTTGTGAGAATGTTAACTAACTAAAAGATTGTTAGTTCAAATTATGTATCTGATATAAAACAAGAGTTCTTAATCATTGGCGATGTAGTTAGGCGGTCGGGTCTGCTGCGATTAATTAGATAGCGGAGATTGTCGAGGATTAATCGGATTGAATTTTTTATATATAAAATTATTAAAATTTGAAACTATATATATATTTGGCCGATCTAGCCGATTTTTTTCTTCCTATTTGGCCGTTTTATTCTTGATTTGGCCAATTTTTATCTGTAACCGAGTTGATCGATTTATCCGATTTTTGTTCGATTTGACCAATTTTTATCCGATTAATCGTGTATGTTGACCGATTTTCCACCAAATTGATTAATAAAGCTGATTAATGAAAATGAGAGCAGTTAATTCCCATTTAACAATTAATTGCCGATTAATCAACCGTTTAGACCGATTTTTGTAACACTGATAAAACATCGAAATATTTAATGATTTAAGATCGTTTGAGACGAAAGATTATTTCATCTGCGGGATCAATCTCGCAATCCGTTTTATTTTATCAATGGATGATATTAAATCAACAATTTAAAAACACACTTTCATCAACTTTTTCAAATATTAATAACTTTCAAACCGTTAATCGTTAAGCGAAAAAAAAATCATTCTGACGAGCGTTTAATTATCATACATAGATAGTGACTTTGATATCTTTCGACAAAAAAATCGTATTTTTCGGGGTTTTTAAGTTTTTTTCTTACTACGTGGCGAAATTTGCATTAAAATCATATATGATTAAACACTAATTTGAATATCACATGTGATATTAGTGTTATATCATATATGATATTAATATATATCGTATATGATAATATCGTATATGATATGTAATATCATGTGATATTAGTTTAATATCGTATGTGATATTAGTGTAAAATCGCGTATGATATATATATCATATCACGTGTGATATCACATATCGTATATGATTTAACGATAATATCGCGTGTGATATTAATTAATATTTAATCGTATATGATATTTATAATGCAAATTCAATGTGTAAAAAGGCGAACGTGAATAAAATGATTTTTTCTTTCTTGAAAGTATATCGAAGTCTTGCGTCGATGAAAGATAATTAAATCTTTCTTCGCTGACGATGTAAATATTTTCGTTTAACGATTAACGGTTTAAAGAATATTTAAATTATAAAAAATGTGAAATAATAAAATCTTTTAATCTGGGTTATTGATTTAACTTTTAGATGGATGATGGAGATGAGTCATCGCGATATGTAAAAAAAATTTGATATGTAAAATAACTTTTCTCATATTTAATTATCATAGAAAAGAAAAAAAGAAAACTAAATCAATCTCACATTAATGTCCGGTTACAATTAGCTTTATATTAACCCTTCTAGAATGTTGGCTTATTTAATGACTTTCAAAAGTGTTTTTTAGATAGTTTACTTTAGTTGACATCGACCGTATGTTTTTATAAATTGTGCCTTTCAAACTCGGTGCTAGCAAGGCATACATATCGTAATCTCTTACATAAACTAGTACCTTTGTTTTATTAAATTGGTTAACCAAAGTTTTAATTAACTTGCTTTTTGTGTAAAGCGTTTGAAAGATCCACTGGCCTTGTTTTTATATAAAATCTATTAAAAAAATATCCCAAGTTAAGTATGAAAAAAAGGACGATAAGGTGTTCCACTAATCATGAAAGAACAATCGAAATCATAGCACCAAAAGTGAAAGAAATGATTAAGATTTTTTATTTATTAAAACGCTTAAAACTATATTAGTCACTAACAGAGAAACTGTTAACTGTATATTACAAGTGATTGCAAAGGGATTAGCTTGATGAATAGGCGCTTAGCTGTGCATTACAGATGATTAGCTAAAGTTTAGAGGGTGATTAGCAATTTACCCTAAATAGATCATGGATAGTCCTTATATATATATATATATATATATATATATATATATATATATATATATATATATATATATATATATATATATATATATATATATATATATATATATATATATATATATATATATATATATATATATATATATATATATATCTTGTATATTGTAAATATTTAAATAAGAAGTTTTCTAAAAGCAGTTTGGAATCTCTAAATTATTTTATGGGCATATCTCATTACACGTAACTCTCTGAGGATGTTCTATCTCGGTATAAGTATGCTATTGTGATTCTGAAGCGAACACATGGTTGGTTATAACCCGATCGGACTCTTGTTATTCTTGAGTCTTGTTGGAAAATTTAGTGCTTGACTTGTGAGATTAGTTTCACACCTTGTAATGGGTTAGGAGTGCAGGTGTCACGCGCAAAGTCGCAGAACACATTTTGACTCAATAGTGGTTTGTATTGGTAGTGCTCGGTTTCCCAGGCAGTGTTTCCCTTCTTAGCTACTGAAATCTTGATGAAATCTTGCTTATAGCAGGCTTTGACATATTCAGTGGCGATTACAAGCGCATAATGACCACGTTTAATTGGTCGTGTAACCATAATGGCTATAATGGGGATAATTATGGGGCGATTAATGGGCGATTAATTCTCATAATTCCATTTGATTAGCTCGAGTAACCTCCTTTAAATAGGAGATCGATTATGCATGATTGATATCTGAAACGATTAACACTTATAAGCAAAGGTTGTTGAATTGTGTCTAATTCTATAACTACATTTAGTCTTATCAGTAGATATTCGTGTAACCCGGGAATTAGGAATTGAATAGTTTACTTTGGAAAGTGATCACACGATTCAAGTGATGTCCAGGTAACCACCTAGTGGTATTTGTTTCTGTGACTTGGTATTTGTTTATAGCGACATTGATTATCTAACACATTGCGGGGTTACACTAACAATCAAAGTAAACTATTTTGTGATAATCAATGGCAAGCTGCTGCAATGAAACACATGGCGAACTTTGCCAAGCTTGATAAGTTTGAAGGGTGGACTTTAAGAGATGGCGAAGAAGATGCACTTCTTGTTGTCGAGCATGAGTGTAGTCTATGTTTGACTACACCTATTCACGATGATGGGGATGATGCTCGTGGGCGGATCGGGAGGAGGAGCAAATGGGAGAATTATGACTACATATCACGAGGTCTAATTCTCAATGGTATATCGATTCTCTATTTGATATCTATCGAACATTGAATCTTCAAAAGCTGTGGGACTCCTTGGATGCGAATATATGGTGAGGATGCATCAGTAAGAAGTTCCTTGTTAGTAATTTCACAAATTACAAAATGGTGATTCAAGACCGGTTATGGAACAATACAATGAACTTCTTGGTATACTTGGAAGGTTTACACAACATAATATGCACATGGATGAGTCTATTTGAGTCTCTTGTGTCATTGACAAACTCCTCCTTCTTGGAAAGATTTCAAGCATACCTTGAAACATAAGAAAGATGAGTTAACTACGGTTGAGTTAGGCGATCATCTGCGCATTGAGGAATCTCTCGAGGTGCGGGGATAATGACAAGCCAAAGTAGCAATGTTCTTTGGTGCATCATTGTCAATATGGTGGGCATAACAACTCCACGGTACAATGACAACAAAGGCAAATCTAACAAGAAGGCACACCTACTTGTTGGAAATGTGCAAAGCGGTCACATTAAAAGGAATGCAAGGGTGTTAAAGTTGGTGGTAAAGCCAATGGATCGAGCACTAATGGTTCGGGGGTGGTGGTTCTTCAAGCTCGCTGAAAGGGCGAATATGGTTAATAAGTCTTTTCGGTTATTATGTTACATATATATCGAATCTCATTATGTGCGGGATGATGATGTTGCATCTTTGGGTTGACTACGGTGCAAGATTCATGTGTGCAAAGATAGAAGCGGTTCAAGACTTATGAGTCCTTTGAATGATGGTTCTATTCTTCGCATAGGAAATGAGTCAACGACCTTGGTGCATGGTCATGGTTGTGTAGATCTTAAGTTTAGTTACGGAAAGATTGTAACTTTGTTTAATGTTATTCATGTTTACGATATAAGGAAAAACTTGGTTTCAAGTAGTGTTTTGAATAATTATGGATATAAACAAGTTATTGAATCGATAAATTTGTCTTGTCTAAATGTGGTGTTTTTATTGGTTTTGGTTATTTGTGTAATCAAATGTTCATGTAATATTACCATGATAGTGTATTTATTGCCCTTGCGGTATAAATTCAGCCTTTGTGACCACCTTTGACTGGTGACTCTACCCTTTGGCATACTAGACTTGGCCATGTATATTATAAGAGAATGCAAGATATGTCTAAGGATGGGTTAATCGACGTTTGACATGGACTTCGAAAAGTGTAAAACTTGCATGTTGACCAAGATAACCAAGAAACCTTTTCGGGTGTTAGTCGTGAGACTAAGCTCTTGGAGCTTATACGATGACACATGTGATTTGCATACCACTCCATCTTTGGGGAATAAAGTACTGTGACATTTATTGATGATGCTTCTAGGTTTTGTTATGTCTATCTTTTACATACCAAGGATGAAGCATTAAATAAATTCAAAGTGTTTAAAGCGAAGTTGAATTACAACTTGGGTCTTTGATCAAAGATTAAGGGCGATAGGGAGGTGAGTACATGGATACTCTGTATTTTCGATCATTGGTATAATCCATGAAACGACTACCCCTTATACTCCTCGGCAAAATGGCATTTTGAAAGGAAAAATAGGGTCTTGAAGGAGATGGTTAATTCCATGTTGTGCTATTAGGAATTTGAGTCAAGGGTTACGGGGTGAAGCTATATTAATGACTTGCTATTTATTAAATAGGGTTCCCAACAAAAGGAACAAGGTTACCCTTATGAACTCTGGACTAAAGGAACCCAACTGAACTATCTCAGGTTTGGGGTTGTAGGGATGTTGTAAGACTCCACGATCCAAAGTTGAAAACTTTGGGTGAAAAAAGGCATTGATTGCATCTTTGTTGGATATGCTAAGCATTCAAGGCTTTTAGGTTCTATGTTATTGAACCTAATGAATATGTTTGATTAACTCCATAATTGAATCAAGAGATGCAAACTTTGATGAGAATAGATTCTCATCGGTCCACTGGACCAAGTATGAGGATTCTAATGGAACTCGTGACCTTGGTGTATCAGAGGTCCACGATGATGAACCATCGGTGGTCCACGATGAGGTTGTGGTTCAACAACTTTGAACACAATGTAGAAAGAGCAAAAGGTCGGGACTTCAAAGTCATTTGGACCTAAGTTTCAACTATACTTAGTTGAAGGAACAAGGAATGAGGTCTCGGACCAATACTCCTATTGCTTCATTGTTGAGGATGATCCCAAGACATTTGAAGAAGCAATGAAATCCGAGACATTGCTTTACGGAAGAATCAATCAATGATGAGATGGATTCCATCATAGGCAACAACACTTAGGTGTTGGTTGATCTACCACACAGTTGCAAACACAGTAAAGCAGGAAAATCTAAAGCAGCGTAAAAGACTATTTTGCCCTCTAAATTAAAATTTATAAAATACATAAAATCGTCATGCTTATTAAATGTTAATTTAATCTCACTTATAAATGATTGACAAACTTAATGTCGAGGTCATTAAAAATAATTACGTTTACGTCTAAAATATAAACCATGCGCTACCAAATAAACATGGGCCGAAATTTAATTGATCTTATAACTTAACTTTGACCCATCTTAACTTAGATTTGGGCTTGGCCCATGTGCCTCTACTTAAGGCAAAACCAAATTCCTTTATATATATCTTCCATTTTTTTTGGGTACCCTACATTCCATATTATCTCACGCAAAACCTAAACCCTAAAACAAAAAGTGACGGCAAGTGTATGGTACTCTCTTCCATTCGACCACCAAAGCAAGCAAAGGAGAAGAAAGGTCGAGGTGCTGTGATCGTGGGATTCAGATTCGATTTTGACGTGGGGTTGATTCATCTTAGTTCTTGTCTTCTTCCATTCATACGCTATATATGATTTGTTTACTCAAAAACTCTTTTCAATCTTTCTCCTTGATTTTTCTCTTGATTTCTGTCGTGTAACTGGAGTCCATGATAATGCATGCTTGTCGATTATATCATCATAACATAATAAAATTTGTTGCATAGAATCATAACTAGGACACCATATATTTTGAACCCATGCTATTCACATATATTTCCTATACGCTATGAATCTGTCGACCACTTGCATGTTAACATGAATCTGTTTTGGCCTCACTTTGAGGACCCATATGTAACCTGATTTAGGCCTCCTTCGAAGGCATGCATGCATCAAATAAAAACTATCACATAAAACAGTAGCTTGGTGCATGAAATCACAAAAGAAACACGTAATTATCGAATGGAAGATCATGTTAATTCGACCCATATTTAATCCGGTTTGAACCTATATGTCGACACATATAAAAATCTGGTTTTGAAACTGTCTTGACTACCATGTGCACGACACACAAGTTTTATGTATCTTATGTCAAATTGATAAGGGAATAACCATATACGAATACACCTTGGCCTAGCTTTATGTCAATATCAATAAATGGAAAAGGGTCCTCGTTGATTTATACCTACACTAAAGGAAGACAAATGAATTGTTCTTGGTCTAGTCGGAATTCGGGTTTAGGGGCGATCATGGGGCAAATGGGTAAACCGTTTTGTATGTTTGAAAGTGTGTCGGGAAGGTGGTAGGGGTTAGTCATTTGCACGTTTACTTAGTCATAGATATGAATATTAAGGACCATGAGCAAGCTCGATGTTAGACTAATATTGTACATGGAAATGTTAAATTCATATTTCTTCCTTCCTATTAACGTGCATGGCACAAATAAAATAAATATATAAAATAAACATTTAATCTAATTACACTATAAACCCTTTACTTTGAAATAATGACCATATAAACCTCAAACTTTAAGATATTTACCAATCGAACCCTATACCTTGAAGTATTATCTAATAAAGCCTTAAAATAGGATATTTGTCATATTAAACATTTAATTTTGCCATTTATCATTTGTAACCCTTAAGTTTGGCTAATTAATGATTTTTACCCTAAAGTATTTTAATTCGGTCCATTACTAAAAATGAGAATACGGTTAATAACTCTAAAAATATTAATCGATTCATCAACCAATAAATCCGTTATGACTTAAATGAGCTAATAAGTATTATCTGAACCGTAATCCGTGTAGATTCGTTGAAGAAAGTGGCGTTGTTTCTCTTTGCGTTACTTCCATTTGCTCTCATTTCATTTGCTAAAGATGCGGATATTACGACCTTTTCGATTAAAGGTTTCTCATGATTTTCTTTCTTTGGCCTTTCTCTTATGCTTATTAGGGTTTCCTATGCCATTGCTATGAATCCCTTCAGTTATCTGAACCTCTGTTTATCACGAACACATTTATTGAACCTTGCTATGTCGATTTGGACTTCACAGTTTGAACCTTATGATTATGAACATACGATATGTATTTGTTTTGACCTTTATGATTACCTATGATACGTGTCATTTCGATATTACATCGACCTAAGTTAGTTTGACACCGAGCCATTATTTCACTAGGCATGGGGTTCCATGTCCATGTCGTTGATGCACCTCGGCATGACTCAGGCGATAGAGTGATGTTCGCCGTCGTTGGTGGTGGAAAATATTTTGTATATGTAAGGTAGGGCGTATGGATGCATCCTAGATACATTACATATCGATATGTTATACTATGATATGATTTGTGCGGTGAATGATGTAGGTATGCAATCTGGCGTCTTCACAATCTGGGAGCTAGCTACTCCATTGGTTCTTGAGGTCTCCCTCTATTATATATGGTATTCCGAGGTCACCCCTCAGAATACAATGGTTACTTATGATATGATATGATTTGTTCGGGACTCGTGGTAGATTTACGACAACCCTTACACTTTTGATATGCCTATCTTGTACTTTACGTATTTCCCAACGCACCATAATCGTATTAATTGTTCATTTCTCGGTACCCTTATATGACTCACTCTTACCAAGATATAGATACTCCTTTTCATTGATCATCACTTTCATTCCGTTATTTGGACTATCGTTCCATTCGCGTGCGGGTTATTATATGTTTATTAGATTTGATTATGCAATTCATGTTTTATATGACTCACGATTACCACCTTTACGATATGATTAATATCACTGATTATCGATTTACTAGCATCATCTATTTATATGTGATCTCCTTTGTTATGTGACCTACGAATGCACAGTGACCATGCTAGTGTGTGTCGATAGTTTTGTCTGTTTATCATGTATACTTGCGTTCGATTAATTTTGTGGACTATGATTACGATAGTATCCTTATCACGCTTGTTGTTGACTGCCATGTTTGCATTTACATTTATCTACGGTTTGATTGGGTAAATGGTTCGATTTTGTGACGTCTGGTTTGTTAATTTGTTTAGTTGCCTGCTATGTCCTTAATTCATTTAATTATATCGTTTATCTTGTATTCATACTTATTACGTGTGATTGCCATGTATTGAATGATGTTAGCACTTCGTTGTTATAATCTGGTTATGTCTTCAACTAAGGGTTTTGATGCGTGTGAATTGCCATGCTCACTTATTAATTAATTGCTTCCGTTTTCACTGTAGATATCTGTTGGCTTGTATGTCTTGATTTCTTGATTTGATTGTATGACATATATGTTGTGTGGATGCAACGCTTTTATGCTTGCTTATGTTTGATTCTTGTATATCCGGTTTGTATGTGCTTGTTTATATGTCATCGATGCTTTGCTTTGCTTCGTTCTCCTTGTTATCGTGCTTTGGATATCTATATAATTGTGTTCTGCGGGATCTTCATTGACTCATTGTTTCCTTTCCGTTGCAACCTTGCTATTGTTCCTTTGTTTCATTTCGTATTTACGCTTTTGTTTAGATTTCGTTTTGTTATATCTGTTCTTTGGGCTTTTTAAGCTCGTAGCATTTCTTTTCTGCTGCGGGTTTTAGGTTGAAGATGGGCTTGATGGTGAGAGTTAGAGTATCTTAGTGGATGACCCTAGTACCATAGTACTTTGGGACTTATTTTGAAGAACTTTTGTTTTAGGATTTTATTTCATTTTGGATATTGTATTTTCTTTATTAGTCAATTGTGTATATGTTTTGATACCTCATTTTTAAGGTTTCCGTTTGTAAATATTTTTTGTATGTTACGATATGACACGAATGTGACACTTCTATCCTTGTCGGGTTGGGGTGTTACAATTATAGTATCGAGCAAAGGTTTAAATCTTGTTGACCTTAGGATTGACTGTGAGGACTTGGGTAGACACTAGGCATCGGTATTACGATCTCTTTCGATTCCTTTTGATTGTCGTTCGGTTGACTTTGATATTTGTTTGTCTTCAGATTTGGCCTTCCTCGTTTCGCATCAAATTTTGTTATTTTGTCTTCGCACATCCGTTTGTCGAGTTAGATGGAGACTACCGTGGAGCCGAAGATGGCGGTCTTGACCTGCGTTCTTTGTGATCCACAATTGGAGAGGTTCGTGGCGAAGCCCTGATTGCCGTCTTCTTGGAGACATCGGGATCTTCTTGGAGGAAGTCAGACGGATCAACCAAAGACGCAAAAGAGCGGAGACAAGATTCAACGGTGGTGAGAAGGTTCATCTACTTCATATGATTTAGGCGCGACTTATGTTACTCGATTCGTTTGTCATGCGTTTTGAGGCGGTTTGGTATTTTGTTAAGTGATTTTGATCGGTATTGCTTTTCTTTGATTTGTTGAACTTCGGTTTGAATCGTGAAGTTTCATCGTCTAGCATTTTGGTCTTATCTCGACTTTGTATTTGGATCGTCGATAATGAGTCATGAGGAACCGTTTGAGCAAGTTGGTGGCCTTCTTTCTTTTACGGTATGGTAAGTTGGTTTGATGTTGTTGGAATCACTCCTAAGCGATATTTCAAGTATTTATATTTCATATGTAATAGGTAGCTTTATTATGGCCTTTATGTTTGTTTAAGGTCAAGCTTATGTAGAAGGCCCATAAGCTTAGGCCCAAGCCCAATAAGGAATAGGGAAGGAGAGGGTGTTGCCTAGCTCCTTGCCTATATAAACAATGTAATAACCCTCACTTGAGGGTTGGTTGTTCAAGTTTTTCTTTCACATCATCTTACGCATAACCGTATTATTATATTGTGTGTGTGTGTGTTTTACTTGTTCATCGCCTTCATCTCTTTCTCTATAACTTGTGTTTGTAAAACTAGTGACCTAACGATGGTATCAATCGCCTAATAGTTGGGTGAATCGTTATTGCTTTTGAAGTGGGTTTTGGTCCTGGCGTAAGGCTAACGAGTGATACTTTGGTTAAGCTTAAAAACTTGTTTTTACACTTTTAATCCAAGATTCTTGTACTTTCAATGTTTTGAGGTGTTAAAATACTTGTTTTGGCAAAAGTTTCAAACTTCTGGCGTGGATCTCGTTTTAAGCTTGTTTTTGTTCGAGGGTTTCATCCTACGCATAAGCATTTTAAGAGCTTTGGATCATCAAGTTTCACACTTTTGTGTCTTTTGGTGTTATTGAAGCTATTTCATCACACAAAAGCGGTTTAGAAACATCTTTGGGCAAAATCAAATTCTGAGCAATCTACGCGTATCAAAACCCTAAAATTACGCGTAAGATTTTCCTTGGTTTGATCTTCATTTTCTGGTTTATTCCGTGTTTTCTTACTTGGATAAGTCGAAAATCGTCGACTTTGGATATCTTTTGCCTTTGTGATAGTGTAAAAGATCATTTGAGCAAAAACCTAAAATTACGCATAAGCATAAGCTTACGGCGTAGAAATTCTCGCATAAGATTCACTTCTACGCGTAAACTTAGGTCTCGCATAAGGTAATCCTCGCCTAACTTTCTCGCCTAACTTTTGTCTCGCATAACTTTAGTGCTTTTATCCTACTTACGCGTAAGCTAAATCCTACAGCGTAACTCCTTATTATTCTGGCGTAACTTTTGGTGTTTTACGCATAAGTGCTACTTGGTTTCTTGTCTTTTCTCGCTAAGGACACTTCATCAACAAAGGTTCATTCGACTACAAAGATCCATTTTACTACACAAGTTCATCAACATGTCTCAACCACCATACTCTAACTATTTCCTCACACTTATAATCATCAACAACAACAACAATTAACTCCACAACATCAACAATGGAATCAACAACAAGCTATTTATCAACAACAATTTAATCGACAACATACTCCACAACTTGGTGCAATTCCACCACCACAAATGGTTCAAACACCACCAAGTCTTCAAGTTCAACCCTACAAAGCGATTTCAATCAACATCCATCAAGGAACACTATGAAGGAACCCACTTGGTTTGCAAAGATGTGTGAAGCTTTAAGCGACCAACAATCAATTCATGAATTTGGATCACTTGATAGACCTCCAATGCTCACTCCGAAACTACGATCAATGGGTGATAAGGTTCTTTAGATTTTGTGATCGAAGAAGCCACATGGAAAGTTCTTAAAGAAGGTTATCTTGGAAGGTCCATTTGAGATGCCCTCTTGTCATTGTGCAGGAGATCAGCTGCTTTGTTCCACGAGATGAACAAACCAACATTGCTCTTGTTGCGATTTAAATCCTCTGAACTTCTACACTATGAAGGCGATGAACTTGCAATGGAATACATCCTCTTAGGATTACCAAACCCAATTCTTCGTAGTGTTGATGCTCAAAAGCGCACAAAAATGTGGGATCATATTAGTCTTCTTATGGAAGGATCATACTCAATCGGGAGGATTTGGAATCCAAAATTTACTTGGCTTATGAACACTTCATGATTGAACACGGAGACACTAGAGTCCTATCATCATCGATTTTCGAGACATCATCAATGATTTGGATAAACACAACATCATCATGCCAAGAATTGCGGTGAATACTAAGTTCTGAGTAGTCTTGGTCACGAATGGGAGAAGTATGTCATCTTTCTCCGTCAGCGAAGAATATGCATCATTCTACTTATGGATTGTTGTACGATTACTTGAAGCCTCATGAAAAGGAAGTTGATCGGGAAAGGATTCTCCGTGCTCAAATTGCTAAGCGATCGCATCCGGATAATCAACAACTTGCCTTGTATGCTCAGCGAATTATCCTCTCGACCGACAACTCAACCAAGCTGCTTCAAACACACCTTCACGGCAACAACCTCAACAAAATCAATTGGTTCCATACGACAACAATGCTCAAGCATATGTCGATTGAAGCGGCGAGAAATCGATCCATTGAAGCATTGCAACAAGGTTTGTGATGATTGCTAATGCTTTTGGCGTTACACCAACAAATCCAACAATCGTATTCGTTCCTCATCTAACACACGGACTCAAGTTGTTGTGAACAATGGGCGTGTTGAAGTTCGAGAATCGTGATTATGGTCGTCGGATGGGCGGTGGTCAAGGGTTTAATCTTGTGGGTAGGAATAACAACGAGCTCAAGTGGTGGAGCAGAAATGCTCGAGAATCGGTTAAATGGTCTTAGATGCTACAAGCGCAATGAGAAGGACACTGGCTAATGCATGCCCAAAGCCAAGGACTAGGGGCGGTGCTTATTTCAAAGAGGCTTTACTTTTGGCTCTTAAGGATGAAGTGGTGGATCTCTCACGGACAAAACGAGCTTTATGGCGGATCGAGACTCGGATGATGATATGGAGGACTTGCGAGGCCAATGCATTTATTATGTTGATGGCTAATATGCAAGAGTTACACATGAGTGAAAGCAGGCCCGATGTATGACAACGATGGCTTGTCTCGGTGCCGAACAAACCATCATCATATCGAACTAATATCTCCATCAATATACGATCAAGCGCGGCTCGGAATGTTCAAAATGAGTCATCTACATCTCATTCGGCGATTTTCAAATAAACCCGTAGTTACATTTGGCGATCCGGATGACCTTATGGTTTCCTTGATAATCAAATTGACTCGTGGTTATACTTGAGGATCTAAATAATGATCATGTTGTGACTCGCGTTGAACAAGATGAACCTTTGCCCCATCGGATCTTGTTACATTGCTTAAGACCAACAATCCCAAATTCTTGAATGTGTTGCATTAAATCGGTCCTTAAAAGTAAAAATGCCTTTATTAACCAAGGATTTTGAATGCTTACAAATGCAACTCAACTTTTCAAAACTCAAGAAAACCGTGAAAAAGGTTTTGAAGCCGCTTTGCAAAATCTCATCAAAGCGAAAAATATTTAGAGACGGATCGTGATCTAGCCGCCTCGAAGAATGCTTTGTTATGCGAATTAGAACAAGCTGAAACACGAACATAAAAAGCAAATTAACGCTCTCACCTTGGAAAATCAAAAGCTAAATTTGAGTTGTTAAATTGTCAAAAGCAGTTCTCGCATACAAAAAGCATTCAACGAATCGGGTAGATGACCTTCTTGAAGAAATTATCGACTTGCAAAACAAACTTAAAGAGTTTAAAGCATTGTTTACAAACATGGTGAATCGATATGACTATTGAAAAGTTTACCTTAAAACCCAATCAAAAGGATATGGAAAAATCTAGGCGATTACAAACCAAAGCTTTCACTAAAACATTCAAACCAACTCACGAAGTTTCGGTGAGAATACAAAATTGATAATCTTGTCATGAGTGTTGTTGAATATCATCGTCAAGAGGAATTAGATGCGAGAAGGCGAGTCGATCAAAATTAAAAAGCGTTGTTTACAACAAACCTTTTAATTATAAAAGCGGTCACTTCGTCACCAGCGGATTCTTCTAACACACCAAGGGTTATCATCAAAACACACGAGTCTTCTAATGTTAATCCCAAAGCAGTTTTGCACAAACTTATGGTCCTTTACCTTCCATTAGTGAAGTAAACTCAAAACACGAAAATCGAAAAATTCTTGATATTTTGACATTTTCATGGTGACCTCAAAATTTTACAACATGAGATAGAATATCGATCGAAATCAAAGTTGAACATTTTCAATCGCCTCTGGCGCGAGAACAAAGAGACATTTTTGGAAAAATCTTTTACCTAATGTTAAAAACTTGAAAAGTTGTGCAATTGCACAGGAAAAGGATTTTCATAAGGAACTTGGGGTAATGAAAAGCGTTTTCGAGAAAGCGAAACATCTATTTCTAATACTAAGCGTAAAAGAAACTCTTGAGAAAAGATGTTGATCGACTCTTGGAAGATGTTATCGTCTTGATATCCATAATGTTGTGTTATTCTATTCTTTGCCATATGCATCGATCATATCTCTGCGATATTGTTGAAAATGTTATTCTTGTTGAGAACACCGATAATGTGCTTGGATCGAGTCTTTAAAAGCGAAAATAAGCGATTACTCAATGAAATTTACAATGCAAAGCGTCGTCTTCATTGGTGTGAAAAGATATTCACAATCATCAACTTAGTTTTCAAAGAAAATCGCTCGGTTGAGTGCAAAATCTTCGATCCTAAAATTGAGCAAGCTGGATGATCAAAGCGTGTCTTTGAAAAGTCAAATCTCAAAATATGAACAAGAACTTTTAAAAGTTAAGCAGAATATGGTGTCATATTTGATTTACTCAAAAGACTCGACTTGAAGCATCAAACGAACTTGATCACTATCTTGCTCACACTAGAGATGTCATGAATTTTCTTTGGAAATATTAGTTACGAAAATCAAGATCGATTCACACTATCTCTAAGTTACGGAAATGTTAGGAAAGTATGAACAACTTCCGCCTCTTGTGATTAAGAGATTAGCACCGGTCACACTTAGTAATCGTGAACCTAGAATTCCCACTGCCAAATCACAAGTTGCTAATGTGTTTCCTCTCTTGAAGCAGGAATAGTTGCATCTTTTCCAAGCGTCCGCACTTCACGACCTAGGGCACTCAATCGAAGAATAGGAAGTTGCGACCTAAGAAAAGATCAATAAGGAATGCTAAAGTAGAAGAACACCCTAGGACTCGAATAAAACTCATGTTGCTTCCACTATAGATGTTGCGTCGGCAAATGTAATACAAATAGTGATGTAACGAATGCTAAACCGTTAAGTACTTTTGATATTGATCGATGCACCTTGTGTTATTGTCGGAAGAGTATGAATTCGATTGTCATGACAAATGTGTTGCTAAAGCTATAATCTCTCGATTACGAAATCCTAAGAATCGGAATACCTCTAGGCCCACTAATCATTCTAAGTACGTGCTTGGTAGACCGCCTTCTTTAGATTCTAAGGCAACCATTGCTATCACGGTAGCTCACTTCACCTCCTAAGAATGTAGTACCACCTAGTGCTTTCACTAAGACTAAAGCAAAGAGTAGTTATAGATGGCGAAATGGATATACAACACACTAGGATTTAAATGGATGCCTAAAATTATCAATGTGTGTATGTCTAACATACACCTTGGAACCCTCTAACATTTGGGTTCCACATCTACTCTATTCCATCGTGTAAATGCATGTGTAATGCGGTGATCTGAGATCATTCTGGATTGTTGATAGCGGATGTTCCCGACACATGACGAGCAACCTTAAGCTGTTATCAAACTTTATTGCAAAGTTCATTGGCTTTGTCGGTTCGGGAGCGATCACGCCAGCGACTATCATGGGCTCGGAGATTATGTCAATGGGAACATCGAAATCGGCGGGGTTTACTATGTGGAAGGCCTCGGTCTGTCTGTTTCGATGGGTCAATTTTGTGATGGAGATTTGGAGGTTGCTTTCGGGAGAAAACTTGTTTCATTCGTGATCTACAAGGAAATGACCTTATATGCGGCTCGCGTAATTCTAGTCTCTACACTATCTCTATGCAAGACATGGTTGCTTCCTCTCCCATTTGCTTACTTTCAAAGGCAACATCTACAAAATCACGGCTATGGCACCGTCGTCTCTCATCTAAACTTTCAAACCATCACCAACCTTGCTCGACACAAACTAGTTGAAGGACTCCCCCGATTCCGGTATTCAAAGATCACCTTTGCTCGGCTGTGAACAAGGGAAAAGCACTCGTGCTCATTTTCCTTCAAAGGTGGAACACGACTCTCGGCATGTGCTTCATCTTCTTCACATGGATTTGTGTGGCCCGATCTTGGCGTGCAAGCGATCAATGGCAAGCGCTACATCTTAGTAATTGTTGATGACTACTCGCGATGGACTTGGGTCTACTTTCTTGAAGCAAAGACCAAGCTCCACAAATGATCATCACCTTTCTCACAAAAATCTGAGTTCGACTCCGCAACACCGTCGGGATAATCGAGCAGACAAAGGCCGAATTTGTTAACAAAACCCTTCGTGAATTTTATGAGAAAGTGGGAATTGACATCAAACATCTATTGCGTACACACGAACAAAGCGGAGTTGTTGAAAGCGAAACCGAGCGTTAGTGGGCTGCAGAACAATGTTAATCAATGCTAAACTTCCGGTTACTTATGGGCGGAAGTGTATCTGCATGCTATACTCAAAACCGTTCTATGATCACAAAGCATACAACAAAACACCTTTCGAGCTTGTCCATAACTATAAACCGAACCTCAAACACTTTCATGTATTTGGATCCCTTTGCTATCCGAATAATGATCGTGATGATTTTGGAAAGCTCAAAGCCAAAGGCGATATTGGAGTCTTTATTGGATCTTGTGACAATTCTAAAGGTTTCGAATGCGGAATCGTCGAACTAAGGAGGTAATGGAAGCGATTCATGCTCATTTTGATGAACTCACGGAAATGGCTTACGAGTATATGACTTAGAACCGGTCACAACCGTTTAAACTTCCTCAACCCCATCATCGGTGAACAAAGCCCCACTAACTCGTCAACAAATGGAAGGTTATTTGCTCCTACATTCGGTGGCGATATTGATGAGCGTGCTCGGTGTATCCATTGTTTCATTGCACAACGATAATATTCCTATACGATACACTGCTACAACAACTCTTGTTGAAGATGCACCTACACGATTGACTCAACACGATTGAACACACGCTTCCAACAATGATGAACGGTGATGATATTACGAATGAAGTACCCCGCTGCGATTTTGATCCAAATCGTTCTTGACCCGTTTGCCAATGAAGCTGCTACACGGATGTCGCGAGAATCTTCAACAAACCATTTGAACCCTCGAATCGCACAATGTATACCAACATCAACCCTCTACACATAGATGGACAAAAGACCATCCTCGGCTAACATTATTGGCAACCGAATCAACCGGTCGTTCGAGACAACGTCTTCGCACGGATGGTGAACATTGCATTTATGCTCTCACATGCGCCAATCGAGCCTAAAAACATTAAAGGCGCAATGACAAAGACAAGCTGGATTGAATCCATGCGGGAAGAACTCAACCAATTCAAGCGTCTTGAAGTATGGGGGCGGTTGAAAGACCAGCGAGGGTCTCGTCATTGGTCTAAAATGGTTGGAAAAACAAATTGGATCTTTGAAGGGCGTCATCGAAACAAGTCACGTCTAGTTGCTAAGGGTTATCGTCGGGAAGAGGAATAGACTTTGAAGAATCTTTTGCTCGGTTGCTCGTCTTGAGGTTTGTTCGGATATTTCTCGCGTTCATTGCTCATATGAATATGACGGTCTATCGGATGGATGTCAAAGCGGCGTTTCTCAATGGACAACTTAAAAAGCGGTCTATGTCGACCAACGGATGGATTCGTTGATCGAGTTCCCGAACCATGTCTACAAAGCGAACAAAGCTCTTTATGGTCTCAAACAAGCCCCTCGGGCATGATGCGATAAGCTATCATCTTTCCTCATTGCCAATAATTTCACCAAAGGCTCGGTTGACCCAACTCTTTTTATACAATATCACGGGGCACATATCTTAATTGTTCAAATTCGTGGATGACATCATTTTGGGTCGACACATAAAAAGTTTTCAATCGCTTTTGCAAAACTAATGAAGAAAAATTTTGAAATGTCCATGATGGGTGAACTTACGTTCTTTCTAGGATTGCAAGTTCATCAATCACCCGTGGTATTTTCTTGAGTCGATCAAATATGCCCTTGAATTGTTAAACAAATTTGGAATGACAACTGTGACACTTATGCCACACCAATGGCTCATACCAAGAAGTTAGATCTTTGATTTACATGGGAAATTAGTTGACCCTACCAAATACGAAGTATTATTGGGTCTCTCATGTATCTAACGACTAGCGGAGACTGATATTGTCTTTGCCGTTTATCTATGCTCCGTTATCGATCGCGACCAAGCTGAAACCCACCTCTACGAGGCTAAAGAATCCTCCGATACATCAAGGAACCATTAACTTGGGGATCGGTATCAGAAGGATTACGGTTTTGAACTAATCGCTTTTGAGGCGATCACGCGGGATGCTTAGACTCGAGGAAAAGTACTTGAGGCACTACAATTTCTCGGTGATAAGCGGTGTCTTGGCAATCAAAAGCGAGGATTGTACATATTTGTCATCAACAAGCGAGAATATGTAGCCATGTCGCATGTTGTGCTCAAGTCATCGGATGAGAACACAACTCAAAGACTATGGTTACGTGTTTGTGAGAATCGATGTCTTTGCGACAATCGGTGCCATTGCGATCTCGTGCAACTCGATTCGATTTTCGAAATCAAAGCACATCGATCTTCGCTATCATTTCATCAAGGACCACGTGGAGCAGTGCGTTGAATTATACTTTGTGGTCTTGAATACCAATTGGCGGATCTGCTCACCAAAGCCTTGCCTCCCGCTAGGTTTAATGAGTTGGTCCACGAATTGGTATGAGGTGTTTGACTCAAGAGGAATTGGATGACCTCTTAAAGCAGTCTTAAAACACATCAAACACCAAAACATCTTTTGTAAATAAATTTTCAAAACAAAATACAAAAATATAAAATCCGATAAAACAACAAAAATATTCTCTAATCTATCTTTCTTTCAACATGGCAAGTACATTTCTTCCGTCAACACTTTAATCTTTCAAAATTCGGTATTTTTCCGATCAAGTGTTGAGGGGAAAATAATCTCTTCTTGTTTCAAAACATCGTGTACTTGCATGTTATCATATCTCGGTTGATTCTTTTACAAATGGTGGTACATTTTACGGTTCAAAGACACTCCTCGGACTTAAATTAATAACCTTTCATTATTTTCTCAAGTCGGGGGGGTGTTGTCATGTTTCTTTCTAAAAATCTTTGTTTGGTAACCAAAATGGAAGTTAAAGGCTTTGTTTGAAAAAGGAAAAGGTGGAGGGACCAAAGCTGTCAAAAGGTTAAAAATATTTTTAATAAAACACCCTCCACCTAACTTTCACTTCTCATTTATTACAAAAACCTAAAACCATCCTCGCATAGAATTCACTCAAGAAATCCGTGTTGAGATCATCATTTTGTAAGTGGATTAATGTTTCTAACATGTTTTGAACATTGGTTTTGATTTTCAAATGAATCCAACGGTCAAATCTTTGATATGGGTGATTTTGTGTTCTCGCATAAGCGTATGAACACATGATCATGTGTTATGTGTTTATGGTTAAAAGAATGTGTCAAAATGTTTTAACAACATCAATGATATCGTTTCTAAGCTCAAAACAAACCCGAATCACGAATTAATGATTTTTGAATATTAGGGTTTATGAGTCGAATTGGGTATTTTTGAATGTGAAGTGTTTTGGTCAAAAAGATTGTTGGGTTATGCTCTTGTGTTGTTGAATTAATGATTTCCAAGGTTTCTAACCACCCAGAAACACGAATTGGCTAACAATTTGAAATTAGGGTTTAATGTTCATGACTTTTGGGTATTTTTGATTCTCAGCAAACTAAGTGTTATAACTTGGCCTATAGACTCTCAACATATCTTAGGACTACCAGAATCAGTTTTATGCATATTCCATGGCTAGATCTCATACAGCGTAGAATTAGGGTTTAGACTACGCGTAAGATTTTCTCTGGCGTGTGACAATTGTCAATTGTGTTTTGATCGTCATAAAATGAATGTTATGTGTTAAACATTGATGATATGATGCTTTGTTTCGGGCTTGCTACACTTAATATTGAGAATCAAGGTTGTTGTTACTCTCGCATAAGGATCACCTTACGGCGTAGCTTGTTATCGTAAGATTAGTCTTCTGGCGTAGCTTCTACGCATAAGGTTCTACATATGGGACTACGGCGTATCTGTGAAGGATATCGTGTGATGACCTCGCATAAGGTCAACTCTTACGGTAGCCTTACGCGTAAGGTTAATATATGCCTGGCGTAACCTCTCGCATAAGGGTCGATTTTCTTACGTAATATTTCTTACGCGTAAGTTAGGATCTGGCGTAAGTTTCGCCTCGCATATATCATTTACGTCTCGCATAACTCTACCTATCCTACGCATAAGCACGGATCACACCCGTTATGAATTGTTCGTGTACAAACTTGTAAATAAACTAATCATATCGTCACGAATCCAATAATGTCACTAATAAACTTAAATCGTTTGATATGTTGTGAACAATAAGTGATAAAATAAACTTTAAAACTTAAAGTTAACTAACTCATGAAACATTTCACTCGTCATTGAACTATTGAACATACAAGTGACTTAGGACTCGTAACAATCATTGACCTTTGTACATTCAATAACTAGACAATAAGACCTTACATTGACTAACATTATGTCTTTCGATATGTTGGTTCTTTTGGCTAATGTTATTTGAGATCACGACATGGTGAACAAATGAATGTGGATGCATCGAAGTTCTCTCCATTCTTGATATCTATCCTCATGGCTATCCAATGAAGATAGGAAAGAACAATCTCCGTGTTGACTTTGACACCCTCACTTGCTCGGAATCTTCGTGTCTAATTGCTATTGATATTACGAGGACTCATCCGTATCGAGAATATGCTCACTCACTCTGCAAGTTGTTCACGAGATCTATATCCAGCAGTTACGGAACACTATGGAAAGGGTCGAAGGACGGGGCTTTGTGCGGTGACTACGAATCACAAACAAGTCACCATTACACTGCGAGACTTAAGAACATTCTCCTAATTCTGAAGTCGATCCAACCAAACTATATGCCACACTTTGTTGAAGAGCTCACTCTCCAATTCTTAATCGATATCGGTTATGGC
The DNA here is from genome assembly GCA_022545495.1 of Chrysanthemum lavandulifolium. Lineage (NCBI taxonomy): Eukaryota > Viridiplantae > Streptophyta > Magnoliopsida > Asterales > Asteraceae > Chrysanthemum > Chrysanthemum lavandulifolium. Next base: position 17,326,161 of record CM040238.1, on the reverse strand, counting down.
GAGGCTACGGGAGTAATCACCAAGCATTCTCACGTAGAGCTTAAGAGTATTCCTCAACCACGGAGAACTCTCTACATGATCATCACCAAGTACATTTACGGTCGTGGCGGTGGCTATGAGCATCCTAAGCTCATGGAGCGCAAATATTTTGGGCATTGGTCAACATGAAACACATCGCTATCGAAGCTCGATTTGGGATGACATGATGTCATTTCTCAACAAACTTGGCTCAAAGATTCCTACATCGGATATACTAAATTGTTGATCCGAGAGCACTTGGACTTCATCACGATATTCCCAAGAGGCTCAATGACCCGACAATCACGATATGTTGTGGAACCTATTCTATCTGTCGAGAATCAAGGAATCGTCTACAAAGAAACAAGGTCTTTGTCTTTTGATTTCCTTCTAGCGAAGATGTCGAAAGCTCGAAGCGTACAAAAGGTATCACAAGCGAGTTAGACAAGGCAAAGTTGGTCATCTCGACGAAAAATCTTACGGAACACTGTAAGGAGAACCGAGAAAAGGAAGTCTTGGAAGTGTCACAAGTCTGAGATAGTCGGAGGAATGTTCCAAAGAAGAAACCTATTCAAAGAAACCTACCCCTAAGAAGAAAGTTCCTTCTCGGGAAGCCACTCCGATCCTTCCTCTACACACGAACCGCAAAGAAAGCTCATGGGCGAGGACTGCGAAGCTCTTGACACGGATGAAGAGATCACATACTACGAAGCGCAAGGATGAAAATCCTCGGTACCAAAACCTCCAGTCCTCAAACTAATAAAGGAAAAGGAAGACTCTGCACTTGTGCCACATGATGAAAGCTACGAAGATGAAGAAGAGCAAGCTGGATCAATCATACGGGAAGAAGTTTCACATCGTCGAGACACCTTCAAAAGGTGAAGAATTTGCTAAAGATCAAATGGGTGGCCGGAGGATCAAGTGGTCTTGCCACTCCTCACGAGATCGATACGGTTAATCGACCCGGTAAGGGATGCGGTGCCACCTCTCTGCAACAACAACGACTGTGGAGGATACTATCGTATATGAGTTTGAGAACCACAGGCGAGAAGTGCGAGAAAGATAAAGATGATGATTATGACAAGTTGCTTACAGGCGGTCCAGCACGATCTCGAAGGAAACTTGAACCGCCTAAGGACCCCAAGCCTCCTCATGTCTCCTCCTCATCGGACTCATCATCTCACTCATCACCACCACCATCAGCGAAGTCAACGGATCATCATCCAAATCCGTGAAGAAACCACCTAAATCTTGGTTTCTCGGACTCATGAAAGAATTGTGAAATTTGTCCAACAAGTCGAGAAAGAAGGACATACTTCTGAGCGAATTGGTTTCTTGACCAAATTGATGCTTAAATGATGAGAAAGACAAGATGCGAGAAAGAAAGGAATTTGTTCGAAGTTCATGAAGAGTCATCGTAAAGAGAACGAGCGAAATGATCGAAGGTTACACTAACAAGTACCTTGGGATATCGTTCCTAAAGTCCAAAAGGGCTGGAGAAGGCGACAGAGATCATACCACAAGTTTCTTCTCGACCTTTGTCCCGGTGTGACTAGAAGTATTTTCGGACAACTCACTCTAACATCGTCGCATTGGTTAAACATACAATGGCCAAAGAAGGCGATCTCTACGAATCGGGTTAATCGCTAAACTAGTGATGCAAATGTCAAAGCGATGCGGGCGTTTACCGGATGAAGCTAAATTTTGAAAGTCTACTTGATTTTCAACTCGGATCATCATGCAAGAGTCGACCGATCAACCCAAACGGCCAAGAGATGGCGATGATAAGGACAAGGACTACGCACCTAAGCGTCGAAGCAATCGGTGAATCTACTTGATGCCACCTCCTCCACCACGGACTTCTTCTCAACAAAGTCTCCTCCACCTCGGTCTTCTCTTGATAAACCTCGGGACGATTCGAGTTACCACCCTGACTCAAAAATAGGTGATTACTTTGAGTATACGGGTGGTGACGATGAAGAGGTCCTTGAGCCCGACAACAACCCACCTCACCCGAACAAGTGCGAAACCGGTATCATCATCAAGGCCTTCCAAAAGAAGAAGAAGGCGACTCGGCTGAAGTCGTATCATGGCTAGATGACGATAAAACCGAAGAGTTTGAATGGTTCTCCACACTTGTCAATCAAACTCCCTACGATGAAGGTCAAGACTTGGTGAGCGGTTCTACATTGGAGCACATAAAACTTTTGCAAGAAAAGTTCCATGTGAAGAAAATGGCGAAATCGAGTTGAGCGAATCAAGAATGAAGCGTTTCAACTTCTAAAAACGACTCTGAAAGCGCCCTCGGTCGAATATCATCTTGAGAACATCGCTCGAGCTATGTCTAACAACATGGATTGGCTCAATCCGGAAGCAAACATTGACTTCACACAAAGGGACAACCCTCCATACTACACCGATTGGACCAAACCCCTACCGACCATTGGCCAGCGGGCGAACCACGGATTCCCTTCGATACTTCTTTAACGAGAGACACGGATTTTCTCTTTACGGTAGCGATGGTTCGCGAAAATCGCTACATCATTGACTCTTCCATTCCGGTGACTATTTACTCAAGCGCATAGCTATCGAGGCGTGCAAATCACTTGTTTTCGACAGCGTGCAAGCATCGACCAAGATGCATTGTATGGGATTCATCATTGGCACGAGCGCAGAAGAATCTACTACTGTTGCACGGTTGAAGTCTCAACACGCGTGTATAGTTCTAAGGACATCGTGGCCATCAAACACGTTGATCTCAAGTCTAAGTGGGACTACACATTCTTGAAGAATATCATAGTCAAGCGACAAGATGAGCAGGACTATGGATTCTCGAGGTGACTTTGAGAACTTGTCCTCAGCGACATCGAAGACATGTACCTTGCCAAAGTGCGGTCGTATGAGACAATTCTCATTGAAGTTCAGCGTGAATTTATCAAGTCACTTCTCATCTTCATTAGGCGCATCGTGATCAAAGAGCGTGTTGAAGATATCCGGATGGTGTTGAATCTTATCGGGCGCGTGTCAACCTCACTCCTCCAGCGCTTACTCTTCCCGATCTCAACGGCTATCTCAATATACACTCATCGGCAAACCTTTGGCGTTGTTTACCATAGTGAACTTCAAAAGCGCTTAATGGCGTGTAGTGAGCTCCAAAAATTCGGGATCATACCTTGAAGGCTGGTTAGGGATGGATTGGCGTCTGAGTTGAAGGATATCGCTGAAAGTTGGGTCTCTCTAGCTTTGGAATTCTCGGGAAAGGAGGGATGTGAGGCGAATCATCACCATGATTGATGAGCGGTTGTTCGAGAAGGATCGATTCGAGACGATTGGAGAGCTATGTTGGTGGTCGACCCGGAGAAACATCACCGGCTTTCAGCATACATGCGCACTCACAGGAACATCACTGCACTTCTGGTACCCCTTGAATTGTTTCCTTCATATAATTTTGGATGTGTGATTATATATGTCAATGGCTTGTGCACACATAACGATGTACAACCCGTAATTGTCAAGAAAGGACCACGTAGTGCGCCTCGGTGCCACAATCCTTATAAAAGGGCGAAAGCTTCTTATTTTGAGTAAAACCTATCAAACCTTTCATTTTCAAGGTTTTGCTCAAAAGACAAGTACTTCCCATATGATTTTCAAAACCTCAACCGTTTATATCACTAGTTGAGGGGTATTTGAATTAAAACTTTGTTCACAAATTGTTCATAGTGGTCATCTTCCATGACACTCGAAATGGTCATATTTATTCTCAACCGTTCAAAAATAACATTTTATATGCCATTTTTGAGGGAGAAAATTGTGTGATAAAAATATGTTGTACAAAATGCAAATGAATCTGTGTACCTCGGACTTAACCAGCGAATTGCGGTACTAAAGCTGTTAGTAACTCGAAAAGACTTGTCACAGACGGGTAATAATTTCAAGCTAGTTCGCTAGTAATGTAAGCGTGTCTCATGAAAGGACTTGTCCAAGTAGAAAGTACCATTCGAGAAACTTTTGATAGACATGAACTACGGCGGGTATGACAACCTTTCGAGGTTTGTCTACACCTTCAAGGTAGTTATTAGAGCTAGTTGTCACCTAAAAGGCGACAATGTAACTCTTTAACTATACAGCGTAACCGTGTCTCTCGGGGATTGTCTATCTTGAGTGGATCAATTCAAAAGTCGCGCTCTTTCCTCCTTGTGCATTTAACCATTAAAACTATTAAGCACATGTGGAGGGGTATTTATGCAAAACATCATCTCTCGCGATGGTTCAAACATGTTTTCATTAACAAACCCTTTGAGAGATATTTTCACATCTGATGGTTTTAATGGCAAACATAGGTTAGTCATGGGTTATAAGGTGACTAAGGTTAGGAATAACCGTCCTATGATCCCTTGAGCGGAGGATCTACCCAAGGACACTACCATTAGTTAGTGTTAGAAGTCCTTAGGAATGATTGTAAAAGGAGAAAATGAGAATCGGAGAAAGAAGGAGTTGAAGAATCAAAAGAAATGTAAAGTAAAGGGTGAAAAAAAGCGACCCTCAGTTATTCAACTTAGGGCGGACACGGGTTCAATTCATATACTCTTGGTTGTCACTTAGTGACACCGGTATTGAAGATTAAAAGTCGTCATGGACCCGGTGGCGCATGCACTAAACCTTCTTAGCCACTCAAGTTTTTCTCAGCGAAGCTTGTTTCATTCTCACGGGGAACCCTCGTAAACTATTGGCTTTCTCTTAGAGATCGTTGGTATTGAAGAAGGAGACCCTCTCCTAGTCTCCGCTCGGGAAAACCAAAAGCACTATTGAGTCTAGAGCCACGAGATTCATCAAAGATCTCTTAGGAACACTTGACATTTAATCACTTGATGATCAACAAATAAGATCATCGATGGTTCATATCGAGTCCTTCACGGATCTTAGCAATCATCGAGAACATTTATGAGAGGTTCACATACGTGATCCTCGGTGATTGAATGGAAACTCTGCCGGTCAACATCAAGCGACCACGGCGGCGGTCGCCGGTAACTCCCGTGGATTACGGTGTGTCTCAAGCGGTCTGATCGTGAGGTGATGCTTGGTGTACCTCGGCGACTCATCGAGCTGTAGATGTGCCGGTACATCGCGTTATCTCACTTGTGGGACTCGGTTCGAGAGCGGCCTTTGTAAAATTAGAGTTGTGTTTTCACACTATCTTTGTTAACACTCTCGAAGTTCAAACTTGTAAGTCGGAAACCGCTTATTACTAACCGTTTGAAATGTTTTCTTCTTATGGAAGCTCGGGGCGGAATGATCGTCTTGATTCTTCTCATGCTCGCCAACATCATCACTAATGGAAGTTCTATTCGAATGCAACACAACGATCGAATGATTCTTCATCAATCAAAGAATCTACAAAGTCAAAGACTTAAAGAACTTCATTAGTATTGAATTCCAACGTCAAAGGCGTGTGAGCATGTTGAAGAATGGCGTGGAACCTTTGGAGCGTGAAGCGGAACACGAAGCGGTGATGCGAGACAACAACATACTATCACTTTCACCACAAGAACAATGATCAAAGAACAAAGTTAAAGATGGCGTCGAGCATAAGCTGTTCAAAGATAACTATCTCTCTACCTTTGGGAGATTGTTCGAATCAAGGCAATTCCTCTCACAAGAAAGAAGAATGTCGGAAGGCGTCACGACTACTATTACATCAACGCCTTCACGTTTACATTCATATATACTTGAGGGGAGATTGTTGGAATCACTCTAAGCGATATTTCAAGTATTTATATTTCATATGTAATAGGTAGCTTTATTATGGCCTTTATGTTTGTTTAAGGTCAAGCTTATGTAGAAGGCCCATAAGCTTAGGCCCAAGCCCAATAAGGAATAGGGAAGGAGAGGGGTGTTGCCTAGCTCCTTGCCTATATAAACTCATGTAATAACCCTCACTTGAGGGTTGGTTGTTCAAGTTTTCCTTTCACATAACATGAATCTGTTTTGGCATCACTTTGAGGACCCTTTGATTTAGGCCTCCTCAAGGCATGCATGCCGTAATTATAAACCGTATTTTATACACATATAAAAGTGTGTGTGTGTGTGTGATCTTACTTGTTCATCGCCTTCATCTCTTTCTCTATAACTTGTGTTTGTAAAACTAGTGACCTAACAATTGGCTAATTAATGATTTTTACCCTAAAGTATTTTAATTGGTCCATTACTAAAATTGAGAATACGGTTAATAACTCTAAAATATTAATCTGATTCATCAACCAATAAATCCGTTATGACTTAAATGAGCTAATAAGTATTATACTGAACCGTAATCCGTGTAGATTAGTTGAAGAAGGCGTGACGTTGTTTCTCTTGCGTTCCTTCCATTTGCTCTCATTTCATTTGCTAAAGTCGGATATTACGACCTTTTCGATAAAGGTTTCTCATGATTTTCTTTCTTTGGCCTTTCTCTTATGCTTGTTAGGGTTTCCTATGCCATTGCTATGAATCCCTTCTAATTGTCTGAACCTCTGTTTATCCGAACTTCGTTTATTGAACCTTGCTATATCGATTTGGACTTTCCGATTTGAACCTTATGATTATGAACCTTCCGATATGTATTTGTTTTGACCTTTATGATTACCTATGATCATGTCATTTCGATATTCATCGACCTAATTTAGTTTGACACCCGAGCCATTATTTCACTAGGCATGGGGTTCCATGTCCATGCCGTGATGCACCTGGCATGACTCACAGGCGATGAGTGATGTTACGCCACGTCCGCGGTGGTGGAACATATTTTGTATATAAGGTAAGGCGTATGGATGCATCCTAGATCTGTTATGTATCGATATGTTATACTATGATATGATTTGTCCGGTGAATGATGTCGGTAATATGTCTGGCGTCTTCACATCTGGGAGCTAGCTACTCCATTGGTTCTTGAGGTCTCCTCCTATTATATATGGTATTCGAGGTCCCCTCAGAATACAATGGTTACTTATGATATGATATGATATGTTCGGGCTCGTGGTAGATTTAAACAACCCTTACACTTTTGATATGCCTATCTTGTACTTTCGTATTTCCTCAACGCACTATAATCAGTATTAATTGTTCATTTCTCGGTACCTTATATGACTCACTCTTACCAAGATATAGATACTCCTTTTCATTGATCATCTCACACTTTCATTCCATTATTTCGGACTATCGTTCCATTCACGCATCGGGTTATTATATGTTTATTATATTTGATTATGTTATTCATGTTTTATATGACTACCGATTACCACCTACGATATGATTAATATCTGATTGCTCGATTTACCTGGCCATCATACATTTATATGTGATCTCACATTATGTGACGACGAATGCGACCATGCTAGTGTGTGTCGATAGTTTTTATGCATTTATCATGTATACTTCGTTCGATTAATTTTGTGGACTATGATTACACGATAGTATCCTTATCGCTTGTTGTTGGTGACATGTTTGCATTTACATTTATGCTACGGTTTGATTGGGTAAATGGTTAGTCTTGTGATGTCCGGGTTTGTTAATTTGTTTAGTTGCCTGCTATGTCCTTAATTCATTTAATTATATCGTTTATATTGTATTCCTACTTATTACGTGTACCGCCATGTATTGAATGATGTTAGCACTTCATTTGTGATAATCTTGGTTATGTCTTCAACTAAGGGTTTTGATCGTGTGAATTACCATGCTCACTTATTAATTAATTGCTTCCGTTTTCTGTAGATATCTGTTTGGCTTGTATGTCTTGATTTCTGATTTGATTGTATGACATATATGTTGTGTGGATGCAGCACGCTATGCTTGCTTATGTTTGATTCTTGTATATACGGTTTGTATGTGCTTGTTTATATGTCATCGATGCTTTGCTTTGCTTCGTTCTCCTTGTTATCATTCTTTGGATATCTATATAATTGTGTTACGCATGATCTTCATTGACTCATTGTTTCCTTTCCGTTGCAACCTTGCTATTGTTCCTTTGTTTCATTTCGTATTTACGCTTTTGTTTAGCTTTCGTTTTGTCATATCATTCCTTTGGGCTTTTAAGCTCGGTAGCATTTCTTTTCTGCGGCGGGTTTTAGGTTTGAAGATGGGCTTGATGGGTGAGAGTTAGAGTATCTTAGTGGACCAACCCTATACCATAGTACTTTGGGACTTATTTTGAAGAACTTTTGTTTTAGGATTTTATTTCATTTTGGATATTGTATTTTCTTTATTAGTCAATTGTGTATATGTTTTGATACCTCATTTTTAAGGTTTCCGTTTGTAAATATTTTATTTGTATGTTCTGATATGACACCAGAATGTGACACTTCTATCCTTGTCGGGTTGGGGTGTTACAAAACCTCTGGGTTGCAAATGGATTTTCAAAAGGAAAATGAAGGTAGATGGAACTATTGAAAAGTTCAAGGCTAGACTAGTCATTCGGGCTTTAAACAAAAGTCGGGATAGACTACTTTGATACTTATTCCCCATGGCTCGTGTCGGTACCATAAGGCTGGCGATTGCTTTGGCATATGTTCACGATCGATTGTTCATCGGATGGATGTGAAACGACTTTCTTGAATGGTGAATTGAAGAGGAGGTTTATATGAACCAACCTCGTGGCTTCATCATGCCCTTGATGAAAACAATGTGTAAAGCGATTAAGTCTCTTTATGGACTAAAGTAGGCACCTAAGCAATGGCATCAAAATTTGATGAAGTGGTTTTGTCTAGTGGTTATGTTCTTAACCAAGGTGACAAATGTGTATATAGCAAATTTGATGAATTTGGTAAAGGAGTCATCATTTGTCTATATGTTGATGATATGTCGATGTTGCACCGACCAAAATAAGGTTGACTTGACAAATGAATTTTTGTCATCAAGGTTCTCCATGAAGGACATGGGGGAGGCGATGTTATCCTTGGTATAAGGATTAAACATGAAAGTAAAGAATTTCTATCTCTCGGTCTCATTATATTGAGAAGGTGTTGAGAAATTCAATTACTTTGATTGTACTCGATGAGTACACCTATGGATACTTGTGAGAAGTTGATGCCTAATAATGGCAAGGTTGTATCTCAACTTGAGTATTCTAGGGTAATTGGTGCTTGATGTATGCCATGACTTGTACAAGACCTTATATTGGTTTTGTAGTGGGAAAATTGAGCGGTATACTAGTAATCCTAGTGCTCATCAACGCAAGGTTCAAAGTGCTCGACGATTTGAAGAGAACTATGGATTATAGTCTCTCATATATCGTTACCCATCGGTGTTGGAAGGATACCTTGATGCAAGTTGGATCGATACATCAGAATCGTCTACCGATGGTGGGTATTCCTACTTGGTGGAGGTGCAATTTCTTGGGCATCCGAAGCAAACTGCATCACCGTTCAACAATGGAATCGAATTTGTGGCTTTGGCGGTTCTTGGTAAAGAAAGTGAATGGTTGAAAAACTTGCTTCTTGAGATTCCATTGTGGCCTAAACCTATAGCACCGATTTCTATCCGTTGTGATAGTGCAGCTACATTGGATAAGGCTTATAGCCAAATGTACAATGGTAAGTCTAGACACTTAGGTGTCAGACATAGCATGATTCATGAGCTTATCAAGAATGGGGTGGTATCTATAGAGTTTGTTAGATCTCAACAGAAATTAGCTGATCACTTAGTCTGCTGAAGGGATGGGTTTAAGTCCAACTTAGTCACTAAATGCTAGGACACCCAACTCCCTCCTAAGGAAACTTGGGAGTCGAGTTCAATGTGGAAAGTCGAACATTGATTGGACTGGAGCACATGTTTTATTTACATCCCAAGGTTGTGCTCGAGAACTCTTTGAAAAGAGGATGAAGTCTTTACTTCTTAATGGTTAATTTTCTTTGAAAAAGTGCTTGCGAGGAGCATGTATAAGAGGAACCACCTATGTGAATGTTGAAGTTTTGCCGCTTGTGAAGCTTTTGGACTTTTAGCTTATACAACATTTATGAATTTGGATATGGACACATGTCTTGTATAGTGTCGGGGAGTCGATAAGTGTTTGAAAACTTGTGTGTATTTTATCTTGGTATTCAAATGGGTTGAAGGGTTCAATTCTTAGAACACACGATTCTCGAATATTTGAGCGTGTAATTTACTAAGATGAAAATTCAATCCTCAGGACATTTTCGTTTATGCACATGTTTTGTTTAATGTTTGTTTTCATGCAAAGGAAGTGAACTAAATTTGGGGAGGATTATTGGAAAATTTAGTGCACTTGTGGGATTAGTTCACACCTTGTAATGGGTTAGGAGGTGCGGAGTGTACACCCGTAAATTTCCTGAACACCCTGACTCTAATAGTGGTTTGTATTGGTAGTGCTCTGTTTCCCCGGCGGTGTTTCCAGCTGGCGGTGTTTCCATTGCTAGTGCTACTAAAGTAATGATGAAAGTAATGCTTGTAGCGGGCTTTGACCTATTCAAGTGGCAGATTACAAGCGCATAATGACCACGTTTAATTGGTCATGTAACCACTACGACTATAATGGGGATAATTATGAGGCGATTAATGGGCGATTAATTCTCATAATTCCATTTGACTAGCTCGAGTAACCTCCTTTAAATAGGAGATCGATTATGCATGATTGATATCTGTAACGATTAACACTTATAAGCAAAAGGGTTATTGAATTGTGCCTAATTCTATAACTACATTTGGTCTTATCCCAAGTAGATATTCGTGTAACCCGGGCATTAGGGTCGAATAGTCTAGTTTGGAAAGTGATCACACGATTCAAGTGATATCAGGTAACCACCTAGTGGTATTTTTCTCACGACTTGGTATTTGTTTTCTTGACATTGATTATCTAACCCTGTTCTGGGAGTTACACACTAACAATGGGTGATGATGGTGATTCAGTGTTTGGTACGACCTTATATCGGAGTCTTGCGGGTTCTCTTCAATATCTCACTTTCACTCGACTTGATATTTCATATGCGAATCAGCAGGTTTGTCTTCATATGCATGATCCATGAGAGCTTCATTTCTCGGATTTTGCGATATTTTCGGTGTACTTTAGATTACAGATTACAGTTGTTCGCATCCTCTATTACTTCCTTGGTAGCTTATTCGGATGCGGATTGAGCCGGTTGTCCTACTACTCGGAGATTCACTTCTGGCTATTGTGTGTTTCTTGGCAACAATCTGCTCTCATGGTCCTATAAGCATCAACCGACGATTTTCGTTCGAGTGCTAAGGCCGAGTATCGGTGTTGCTAATGCAGTTGCCGATGTAACACTCCCAAAATATCGCGTGAAGATTGTGTCACTGGAGTGCTACTTCATAACACAAAGTACAAGTTATAGAAAACGACCTCTAAATGAGACGTTTTGAAAAGTTACCATTCGATTGATAAATTCAGAGTTAAAAGCATGAGATCCCAAAGTATAATACATAAATGTTTACAAAATGTTTCGAAAGGTAAATGAATAAAGTATAAGTCTTCAAAATATAATATATGTCTCTATGCTCCATGCACCAGCTATCGCCTTACTAACCAGGGATAAATATGCTAAAAAGTGTCAACACAATGGTTGGTGAGTTCATAGATTTTAGTTGAATTGTAAAGCCTTTAAAGAATATTCTCACAACAAAGGCATTGTAAATCCATTCAGTTACAAGTTTCGCCATACAAAACTTACAACCTATGTGTTTACAACCCACTGCTAACATATAGTATGAGTAAAACATATGTGTATACGATATATGCAAGTGCTTAATGTAAAGAGTAACAGCCAACTAAAATGGGAGCCTATTCCCAAAGATTAATGCTAGCCACTAAAATGCACATGCTTACAATACACTGGATTATATTCACCCAAAGTCTAGAATAAGGACACAAGGGCGAGGCCATCTTCCCAAATAGTAGTGCGTCACCCAAGGTCAAGCATCTTTGACACAAGGGTAGGGGCATCTTCCCATGAGTACTATCAATACCTATCCATAACTCTAACCAGGAGTTAAACAGTTTCTAAAAAATACCGCAATCAAGAATAATGCAATCATGTATAAAGCAATCAAGTATAACGCAATTAAGTATAACACAATCATGACCAAAAAGTATAGTGTAGCATAATAATATAAATGTTTTGAGTATTTGTAAGAGTAAAAGCAAGTAGTTGAGCATGTATCTCACTCAAAGAATTTAAAATGGGTATTAAAACGAGTAAAAGTGGGGCTATGACTCACCTGATAATAACTGATAAATGATACTTGAAAATTGGGCAGCGCTTCCACATCTATACTCAAAAATCCATTTCCTAAACTATAAAAACCTCTAAATCACCTCATATCAACCCCAAAACTATCATAATCTCTCCCATAATAAAAACACATATTTAGAATTGGCCGATCTATCCTTGCCAAAGTTTCAAGAAATTTCTGAGACCCACAGCTCCTATCCACCGTTGTGTAGCTCTTAATCTAACCGCGAAAATACAAAATAAACTTAATTTTTACGTAGATAATACTTATGCCATCAACTTATGTGTATAACTCGGAGCCTGAAAATCAAGTATGGAGGATTTATGGAGGAGAATGGTGGCGGCAAGGAGGAGGAGGGAAATGTGGGTGTTTTTCTGTGAAATAAAATGAACTAGTTTCTTTCTATTTATAGAGAAAATTTCAGAAAATATCTAAATATTTTGGATGAATAGTATTTTTATATTTTGATGAATAGCGTTTAGATATTTATGAAAAGTAACTAGATATTTATATATTAGGAGTAAAGAGTACATCGTTTGCATGAAAATCATGTAAAAGCGTTTATTTATTTAATTAATGATAATAAATAAATAATAGATAATTACGAGTAAGACATAAAATGAAAATGATGTTACTGGAAACATTTTAGCAATCTGTAGATTAACCCTGTTCCATATGTTGGTCAAAAATATTGTGGTTACGCGATTTAATTTATAAAGTTGTAAAATTTAATTTACGCGAAAATAGTAAATAATAAAAACGATGTGAATAGTAATTTTTGGGAAAAAGTTCGAGGTTAAATAATGACCCAGAAATACGATGAATAGTAATAATGAAGAGTGAAACCCGGGGATGAATAGTTAAAACCTGAAAATGCGAATTGTTATAGCCGAGACATGTTGGTTATGGAATCTTTTGCGTGAATTGCATACTCATTTATCATCTGTTACGCTTGTTTGCTGTGATAATGTTAGTGATGTTTATTTATTTCTAATCTGGTTCAGCATCAATGAATGAAGCATATTGAGATTCACATTCATTTTGTTCAGGATTTGGCAGCTGCTGATCAGGTCCGGGTTCTTTATGTGCTTTCCCGCTATCAGTATGCGGATATTTAAACAAAAGGCTTGCCTGCATCTTTGTTTGAAGAGTTTCGCTCCAGTTTGAGTGTTCGGATGAGTGTTAGCTACAAGTGATTGCAAAAGGATTAACTTGACGAGTAGGTGCTTAGTTGTACATTAAAGATAATTAGCTAGAGTTTAGAGGGTGATTAGCAATTTACCCCTAAATAGATCATGGATAGTCCTTATATATATCTTGCATATTTGTAGGTATGAATAATCCAATAATGTAAAACACATTCTTATCTCACATAAACCACTTTAAACAAAATAATAATTCAAACTTATAGCGACGAATTATAGCGACCACTTGTTATTGCTATAAGTAATAGTCAAAGTCAAACATTTTTTGCATGCCCTCGTTTTGTCGTCCAGCTAACCTTTAGCGACAATTGCGTCGTTGCTAAAAGTTTTGGTCAATGATGGGCCAAGAATGTGACATTTATGTTGTTTAGTGGACCCATGCGACGACGTCGTTGTCATTGTAGAGTCATTGTCGCGAGAACCGAAATTGGCGAGTGAGTGTTGCATTGTGGATGAGCTCGACCTTAATGACCCTTTTACATGAGCCGCTACTAGAAATTTGACTATCATGAGCGAACGGATGAGCTAAAGACCTAATATGTAGTAGTGAGCTCGACCTTAATTATATTATATACACAACTATGTTTTCATTACGTTTAACCAAATAGACTAGAGTTAAGGTCACGGAATCGAAAAGTTGGCTACTAAACTGATGATCTACGTTCCTCATCTCATATCCATAACAGGTTTCGTGACCACCTTGTTATTTTAATTAATTGAAAAATAAATGGTAAGTTACAGTTTTACTCTATAATTTTTCAAACTGTATGTCACATTAATAGTAAATATTTTTTATGTGACGGAATGAGAAGATCATTGGTTTAAAACAAGCACTCCAAACTTAATATTTCTAATTAAATTAAGCAAACCATGTTCTCGTTTTCGAGTTAAAGTTAAACCAGTGGGACACGACATGATGTTATTGATTATGATATCTATGTCTTAATCGAACTAAGCTATATTATTAGATTAATCTTTTTTGATGGTGATGGTGACAGTGATATTGTTAGTAATGGAAAATATAATGAGGCATAATGAATCCATATCTAACCGCTCAATTATTCTTAGAAAGTCTTCTGGAATGTTTTACTCAAAATTATGTGATTGTTGAATTGTCAAGCAAAACACATCTTTAGCAGAATATATCACAAATATTATTTATTCGACTGTTGTAATTTTTTTATTCGACAGTGACATAAGTGGCATGGATGATGATTATGTGTGTGCTCTGGATTGTTTTCGTGATACGATTCTAAGCTTTAATTTTAGTAGTTTATTAATAAAGATACGCCCTCTTTAAACCCCAACAAACGTTTGCGAATCACTTTTTAGTGAAATAGTCGAGGATATGTTCACTCAACAGACGTAGTATTAGCTGAACGGTTTTGAACCCAAGCGCGCGTGCCAGGATTTTCTTCTATCCCTATCCCAATAACGGCCAGCAAACATATGTCACCGGTGGAATATCGTACTATCCTTAAGTATTGTCTTATGATTCTATTATTTTCGGTTGATGAGATATTCATAGTTTGTCGCAATGCATGTTTGGATACATTTGGGGAACATGTTGTTCATTGCAAAGAGCTCCGGGCCAAGATGTGAACGCGATATAGTTAGGGACATCCTTTTTGACGTATGTAGGCACGCCGGGGTCTCTGCCAAGAAAGAAGCACATTTGAAATTTTTGACTAACCCGTTGGATGGATGATTCACACTCAGACCGACAGACGTTTCGGTTTTTGGCTGGGTTGGAGGGAAACATGCATGTGTGGATCTAACCGGTTAAAAACAGACGAAAAGGACTAACGATTGCAATAAAAAGTTAACGATCGTTAACATGACCGGCTACAACAAGTTAAGCAGTCACCGACACACGCGATAGACGCGGCCCAAAAAGTTAGTGTCACGATGATAAAAAAATAGTTCGGCTACATCTGATAATGATAAGTCACAGTATGATGACTTTTACTTAATTTTCCCTTTTATATATAAGTGTTGATTGGCACACTTTTTTTGTTTTTTTTGAGAAAATTATACGTTTGGTCCCTGTGGTTTACTCAGATTTCATGTTTAGTCCTTAGGTCATTTTAATTACACCAGAGATACCTATTTTTGAAACCTTGCACTCATTTAGTCCTATTTTGGATGGCCGTTAGTTTATCCGTTAAGTGTTTGCATCGTTAGTTCCTCCGTTAAGATTTTTTGCACAATTAGTCCTCATTTTTTAAAATGAATTAAAAACTCGTTTTTATTTGTTTTCGTCAGTCTTTCTTACGTTTTCGTCCATTTTTTATTATTTTTTCGTCCATTTTTTACGTGTTAGTCCATTTTTTCTTACGTTTTCATCCGTTTTTTTTTTTTTTACCTTTTTGTCAGTTTTTAAACGTTTTCATCTGTTTTTTTAAGTTTCCGTTTGTTTTTATATGTTTTTATCCGTTTTTGTTTGTTTTTTTACGTATTCTTCCCTTTTTTTACGTTGTCGTCCGTTTTTTACGTTTCTGTCCGTTTTTTATGGTTTCATCCATTTTTAACCGTTTTCATCTTTTTTTTACGTTTTCGTTTGTTTTTATATGTTTTATCCATTTTTACGTTTTCGTACATTTTTTTAACGTTTGTGTTCGTTTTCGTCTATTTTTAAACGTTTTCAGGTGTTTTTTACGTTTACATTTGTTTTTATATGTTTTAGTCCGTTTTTTACGTGTTCGTCCATTTTTTAACGTTTTCGCCCGTTTTTTTAGGTTTTCTTCCGTATTCTTACGCTTTTGTCATTTTTTTACGTTTTCGTCCGTTTTTAAACATTTTCATATTTTTTTTACGTTTTCGTTTGTTTTAATACGTTCTAGTCCCTTTTTTTTACGTGTTTGTCCATTTTTTTACGTTTTCATCTCCTTTTTACGTTTTGTCCTTTTTGCGTTTTCGTGGTTTTTACGTTTTAAATACATTTTTTATGTTTCGTTTGTTTCCTATGTTTTGTCCATTTTACATTTCGTCCGTTTAAAATGGACGAAAACGACAAAACATAAAAGCGACCAAACGTAAAAGACAAACAAAGCAGATAAAATGGACGAAACGAAAAAAAATTAGACAAAGCGTAAAACCGACGTAAAAGGAAAAAAATGAGCGAACACGTAAAAAGCAGACAACGAAAAAATGAAAACGTTTAAAATGGACGAAACGTAAAAATGACGAAACGGACAAAAACGGACGAAAACGTAAAAAATACTAAAACGTATAATAACAAGCGGCGTAAAAAATAGATTAAAACATAAAAGGGAAAAAGAGCGTCAAGAAAGGATAAAGCGTAAAAAGCGGTAACGTAAAAATGACGAAACATTGAAAAAACATATGAAAGCGTTAAAAGCGGACGAAAACGTAAACAATGTATAAAAACGAAAAGCACGCAAGCGTAAAAAGGGCGGAAGCGTATAAAGCGTAAAATCGTCACGAAAATGTAAAAAAAAAGAAAAGAAGATGAAAGCGTTTAAAAGCGGACGGCGTAAAAATACGGACGGCGTAAAAATGGAAGAACACGTAAAGCGGACTAAAGCGTGTTAAAACAAATGAAACATAAAATGAACATTAAAAGCGTTTAAAAATAGGCGGCGTAAAAAGCGGACAAAACGTAAAAAAAACGAAAGCGTAAAAATGAAACGTAAAAACCGATGAAAGCGGTTAAAAATGGATAAACAAGTAAAATGGATGAAACGTAAAAAGCGGACGAAAATTTAAAAATGAAGAAAAGCGTAAAAAAACAAAACGGATAAAATGTATAAAAATAAATTGAAACGTAAAAAAACAGATGAAAACGTTTAAAAACGGGCAAAAAGGTAAAAAAAAATGGACGAAAACGTAAACAATTGACTAACACGTAAAAAATGGACTAACACGTAATAAAACGGACGAAGACGTAATAACAAATGGACGAAAACATAAAAAAGATTGACGAAAACGAGTTTT
Organism: Chrysanthemum lavandulifolium; assembly: GCA_022545495.1. Lineage (NCBI taxonomy): Eukaryota > Viridiplantae > Streptophyta > Magnoliopsida > Asterales > Asteraceae > Chrysanthemum > Chrysanthemum lavandulifolium. The sequence goes on along the minus strand of CM040238.1, from coordinate 17,308,741 downwards.
TAATTCATTTTAAAAAATGAGGACTAACGATGCAAAAAATCTTAATGGATGGACTAGCGGTGCAAACACTTAACGGATAAATTAACGGCTCATCCAAAATAGGACTAAATGAGTGCAAGGTTTAAAAAATAGGTATCTTTAGTGTAATTAAAACGACTTATGGACTAAACATGAAATTTGAGAAAACCACAGGTACCAAACGTGTAATTTTTTCTTTTTATTTACACACTACAGTATATAAATTGGAGAAGCAGTATATAGTAAATGTACAATTCTTTATAGCATAGAGTGTGCAAATAAATTAAAAATGTGCAAATCATTATCCTTTTTATATATCTATTTGCTCTTCGTAGAATTGGTCAGTAGGGCTAACAATGTATGAATCATGAAATTTTGCTCGCAACAACATAACAATCAATATCCTAGACCTAACACAGTTTCAAATATAACAACAAAATGCATTTAGTTCTTATTTGAATTGTGTATCTATAAGTTTAAAAAATCTTTATCAATCACTTCGACATCAAGTGGGTCATGAGTTGTGGACAAAATTTTTTGCATAACACATACATAGGCCCATCTTGAATTGTCACCACTCACTAAAAAACCAATAAGCAAAATTGGTGTTGGCATTAATATGACTAGTTCAATATCTTCTTGAGCTAGTCATGTCTTTCTGAGTTAGTATGAACGTCGCTTTTATCAATGTGCACGCTAATTAGTGTTGCCTTTTATTAACGTTACAACAACAATACTCAATCCCGCCGGAGTAAGGTATGAGGATGCTATTTATTAAGGTTATGCAAGATAATACCAATCTACATACGTGCCGCCACTCATAAATCCATTTTGTTACGCTGTGACTTGTATAATGTAACGACTAAGAGGCTGAATTACGAAACATAAATTTCATGATAATCATATTATTATGTCCTTATCGTTACACGTAAAAGTTAGAGACTAGATAAAAAAAAAGTAAGTTGACTCTCTAACTAAGTGATAAAGTTTCTAGAGGAATGGGACTTTAAAAACCGGTACAAGCATAATCTTTATATAATAAAGAATTACGTCATTTCAAGTATTTTCAATGGCCTTCTTATTGAAAAAAAAATTAAACCGATAGAGAAATCGAATTTGCCACGTAGGCAACATCAAGCAATATGATTGGTCGATAGAAATCAAAATTAAATTGGTTTTACCAAACTTAATAATTTTGGTGTAGAAATTTGGTTAAGAAAAAAATCGTAAAATATAGGTGTCGAATTTGTAAACGTAAACTTAAAAAAGAATGAGTAATTAATAAAACTTTAGTGGTTGAATTTTAAATAAATTATATAATTAAGTGTAAAATTCTGAGTTTTCATGCTTTTTAATAACTTTAGAAAAAAAACAAATAACCCTTATCTTTATAACCCCTATCTTTTATAATATTAGTAACAGGAATATAAATATCAAATAGTAGCGAGTTCTTGTGATATGAAAATAAATATCTGTGATTCTACTTATAACAACGACTCGTGAATTATTATTTAAAATTTATATATGGATATCCATAAAAACATTTTAAAAACTTTACGGAGATATTTTAACTTTATCAACGCCATTTCGTTATGCTTCTAAACTCGCACATTTTGTACAACATGATAACAATAGTTAAAGTTAAACAACAACATCAACCTCAACCTCGCCACGTATACATCGGTTAAAACATTTTACAAAGCTAATTATTATTAAAAAAAAAAAAAAAAAAAAAAAGTTAGATAGTCATTGGTTAATTTAGAAGGTGTTTTCCTTAAATTAAAAAATGCACGATATCACAATCCTTATTCATAACAATCACTTCCTTAAAAAAAAAAAAAAAAAAAAAAAAAAAAAAAAAACTATGTAGGGATAACCTAACTTTATTCATTGACGTGGTGTTTCATAAAAAAAACCGTAATAGTTGGGTATTGTAAAGAAATAAAAGTATGTAATGAGAATTATTAGGCAAGAATATATAGTTTTTAATCGGGTTATTACGTTCTTATCTTTGCGATAATGTTATTGAGCAGTAATCGCGGATGTGAGATACAACCATTCTTCTATACTTATGATTTATGTGTTAATCTCTTTTCTCGAATAGAATCAAAAGAAACTTCAATGTAACTTTGCTTTTTATCGCTTTATCTAGCGATAGTTTTTAGTAACTTTTTATTGTTTAACTTTTTGTTATCTGAGACCAACTTTTAGTAACATTTTTTAAATGTTTAATTCAAATGTTCTACGCTTAATATTTGTGTTTTTACTATAAACACACTAAGCTATGATAGAATTAGTTGTAAGTTCGGGGTTTTTTTACTAAGCTTCTCAAAAACATAGCTTTATCATAAACTTATTGTGTTATGGTAATTGAATAAGCCAATAAGCACATTTAATAAGCATACCAAACACCCCTTTAGTTCTAATTTGAAGTTTTCTTATTTGATGTTATGACTAACTTTGTTGTTATCCTCTTTATAATCTGACATGTTAGTGGTTTTTGGTTTTATGATCTTATCGCACATCTTAAAGTGTAATGCAATTTTTTTGTGACGTTGTTTAGAAGAGGATTAAGTATCAACACATGATTGTCGTGGAAGGATTTTCTACACAGCGCCGAGTATGAATGTATAATTAAGTTGAGTTCTTTGATTTAGATAATATATGAATGTATTTTAATGTACCAAAGATGTGTTTAGTGCCTATATAGGAATTTTATGGTAGGAATGTTCGAATTTGTAAGTCGGATCGCATGTTATCTGGTTAGAAATCATTGAGCCTATTAGGCGAACACGTAAGCAAAATCGTGAGATGTGATTGGTTAATAAAAGTCAAAATTAAATTGATTTTGGTCAACCTTAAAAGGCTGACAGTGATCGTGACAGGTCATGGTCACATCGTCCTTTCTCGACAAAATAACTTTGAAATGACCAATGTGGGTGTAGGTCGAGGATCGGTCGAGGCAACCTAAAACGAAAATCGGTAGTTTTTTCAACCGATAATTACACACTTTCCTTTCATTTTATTTTTATTTTTTTTTTTTTTTTATTTTTTAACTTGGTCGTTGGTCGCGACAACTTGGTTAGTGTCTGGTCGTGGAGAATTCATTCTTATTGAAAAAACAATTGGGCCAATAAGAGGCTCGATTTAGCCACGTAAGCAAAATCGTGTGATGTGATTGGTTAATAAAAGTCGAAATTAAATTGATTTTAATCAGCTTTAATAAATTTGGTGAAAAATTTTGGTTGATAGAAAACACATAAAAATATAGGTGTAAATTTGTGAAAACAAAACTTAAAAAGAGGAGGTAATTAATAAAACTTTAGTGGTTGAATTTTTAAAATTATATATATTTAAGTGTAATATTATAAGCGCCATGTGTTTTTAATAACTTTGGATTATAAACAAATACCCCTTATACTTTATACCATTCATACTTTATATCTTAAAAATACAACGTATATGTTGTTTTAAAATAACAACATATAAATTTGCATAAGATTATAAGTATCAATTTTTACTTTTACGTTCGATAAGGACCCACTTATTTCGTTTTAAAATTTTAACTTATGTGGACACGAGTTTACATTTAAATCTTACTAAGTCTTGAAAGCGAGAATATAATTATCAAATTGTAAGCACGGGTTACTTTAATATAAAAATAAATATCTGTGATTATCTTATAACAATATTTGTAAAACAAAAACTTAAAAATATGAGGTAATTAATAAAACTTTAGAGGTTGAGTTTTAAAATTATATAATGTTAAGTGTAATATTATAAGTTTTCATGTTTTATAATAACTTTAGAAATTAAACAAATTCACCTTTATACTTTATACTCCTATACTTTATATATTAAAAATACAATATGTTAGGAATTAGAAATTAGGTATTAAAAGTCGGTCGCTCAGTATATGTAATCGTTAGAAAGCTCGTAGTCGTAGTTATTTTAAGTTAAGTAGTATTTAGTTAAGTAATACCGTGGAGGACGGACGGGTCTTTACCCTTTATGCCTCGATCCACACCCGATGTGTGGCGATTTATGTAAGACTATAAATACTCTACCTTCCAAGGTAGAGTTGGAAACATAATAATATCTTTCACTTTCTCTTAAGTTCACTAAACCTCTAACTTTCTCTCTAGAATTCCATCTATATGCTACTTTGTGTTATGGTTTGATGTGTATGTGAAAACTAATATCCTACAATTGGTATCAAGAGCCAAGGTTTGATCATATCTTGCACATCTTTGGATTTCTAGTGGTTTTAGGTGGTTTTGAGTTTGAAAAGTTTAGTGGTTTTGCATCATTTGGTTGATCTCTAGTGTTAAAGTTTGGATTTTGGTAGTACTTTTATGTTTAGAATCATCTCAAGTGTTTAGGTTTTGATTTAGAAGGTTTGAATCATCTTGGTTGGGTTGTTTTGGATTGAAAAGTGATGTTTATGTTGTTTTTCTTGCTAGCGACTTGACATACAGTTTGTTTCTTCGTAGCGACTTGCTTTGCAATTTCGTGGCGAGTTACGCTTTGGAGACTAGCGACTTAGATCTAGCGATTAACGAGACAAGTAGTGGACTCTCCACCACGGGTAGCGACAGTGGTAGCGACTTGGTGCAGAGCGAGTTGCTCTTTAGCGACTTGTATCTTTAGCGACTTGAGTGGCGAATGCTCGCCAAAATTTTGCTAGCGACTTGAGGCTTAGCGAGTTACTAGTTAGCGACTTGCATTTGTCTAGCGACTTGGGACTCTAGCGACTTAGTGGTGTAGCGAATTAGTTGTTAGCGACTTGGTTCAAGAATTCGTAGCGACTTGGTTGATTTTCCGTCAAAACTTCAAACGGCCATAACTTTTGAACCGTAACTCCGTTTCGCTTCTACCCATCAAAACCACCGTGAGCGAGGAGAATGGCACGCCAAATGAATGGGTCAATCTTGAGGTCTAAATCCGCTCGAATGAAGTTATTGAGGTTTTAAGGTTTTAGACCTAAATTTCTCGGGAAAAGCAGGCATAAACCAATTCGAATCACAACCAAACAACATCTGCTAATCCTACATACAATCATATGTCCTAACACACAATTGTCTATCATTCCATTCGTCATTGCTTAACGGTTTAGTCTTGATTTTAGTAAAATCCACGAAGATTCTATTTCTCGGTTTAAATCATAGACTTGTAAAATCCGTGCATGCTACCACATCATGTCTTACTCTCTTGACCAGTGATTTGAAGTGCTTAAATTGTATGATCTTGTGGATAATAATGATAATGGATGCTACTGAGCGATTAAAGATGTTTGAATTAAACAACGAGGATGTGAGATCTTCGTGTTACGAGTACAATGAGAATGAATTGCACACCCATCTGAATGCCATGCAAATGGAATGCGACATTGAGCCCTATCAACTACTTCATCCGCACCTCATACGGTTGTTATCCATAGGCGGGGATCGAACATGTAGTGCTCTTTTCATGGGACTTACCTACATTGACAAGAAGCTTCTTTGTTGAACTTAGAGCATTTAAAGGCGCAACTTACCAATGAAGAAGTTCAAAAGATGGTTCTAGTGCATTTCTTCAAGTAATCTACAAACAATTTTAGCCATTCATTGTGGGGAATATTCGATTCGATAAACACTTGTTGGAATTTCCTTCAAAAACATCTTGGAATGGAAATTGAGAATTCGATGAGACATTTATCGACTCATGGATAATGTGAAAAAGTACATTGAGAAAGCGCACAAAAGGATGAAAAAGTGAATGAGTGTCAGTGCGGTTGAGAGATTGTTGTGATAAGTTGGGTAATGTATCGTGGAAGAATTGGGTGTTCTTGAATGCGAGAATGTTAGAAAACAAATAATGATGAGTCGGACAATGCTAAAATAGAATCTTCATGCTCATGTTCACAAGAGAGAGGTGCACCATCACTGACCGTGCAAGCTAATGCAAAGGCGCTCCATGGAAGCTTGGATGTACCCAAGATAAAGATGCACCGGCCGCGACACAACCTTGGCGTTAATGAGAGAAAGTTGCATGAAAGTTTGCGGTACCTAGGTATGCATCTTCTTCTCAAAATGATGATTATGAATTGCATGAGTACATCGCATTTGTGCATGATGATTCCTTGACCATCGAACTCAATACCTATAAGGATCGAGTTGCCATATCTGAACAACGTGCTAAGTTTGAACTTACCACTCGTGAGTGGAGATGGATATCCAAATCGTACAATTATTAGAAAAAGTAATTTTAGAAGAAGTATTAAAACACGAGTTAAACTCCTTACAAGAAAAGCTTTCCAAAACTACTAAGCAAAAACACGAACTTCAAGAAAATGTTAAAATGCTTAAGCAAGAATTCAAGGCTAAGGAATCAAAACTTTTGAATGATTTTCCAATCTAAAAATTTGAAAAACAAGCTTGAAAATAAGTTATGCGTACAAGGAATACCATTCAAACCGCTCACATGATCACTAAGCATCGAGTCTTAAGCGATAAGCATAGCATTCCCTTGTTGAGGAACCAAATCGAGAGGTAATTAAAAAGGCTAGAAATGCTCATAAGGTGCTTTATGATGGTAATGAAATCCTTAAGCCTGGCGTAAACCTAGTTGCGTTGAGTGCGAGGAAGATAAGAGATCGATGAAGTCGCTGGGAGAAAATGAATAAAGTTTGAAGATCCTAAGTGTAAAAAGAATAACATAACGATCAAACCCCATAATTACACTAAAGAAAATTGGATCTCCTTGAACAAGTTTAAGCCTCAGACTACATTAACCCCCGAACAAGTGTTGGAAAAAGGATATGGAAATGCAAAAGGTGAAAATCTTGTTGAAAAGAATCCCCTTGTAGGAAGCGCCTAAATCAACGTGTATCCTCTAATACACCAATGCACTTAGTTCCTAGATCTATTGCCACTAAAAGCAAGACCTTAATCGGTGAATATGTTATCTTTCAACTATTTGTTGATTTTGAGAAAACTTGTAAGAAAAGGATCACACCATTTGGTATAATGAAGGGAAAGGGTTTTGAGCAAACTAAAGAATGCTATTTAAGCGAGGTCATGCCTTTCTTTAAACAACTAAAAGATCAATTTGAGAGTATTAAAAAGGGACGCATTCGATATTAAAGAAATGGAAAAGGTATTTGATGCAATGATTGTTGAGGTTAGTGACTATGAGAGAATTAAAATATAGTGAGATTGAAAGGAAAAACTTGCATACACTTGAATGAGAATCGATTTACGAATGTATTGCTCAAGATGTGTTTTCAACGCTACAAATTGTTCCATTAATGCTTCTCGATTTCATGAATTATCATTGCTCGAAAGTCTCCATGATCGTGTCATTAAGCTTGAAACAACAAATTCAAAATTGCATGAGAAAATAGAACAGGATGATCATGATAACTTGGTCAAACATTATTCTAAATTAGAAGTTGAACATCTTGCTTTGCAATTAAAACATCAACATCTCAAAGAAAATGTTAAAACCTCAAATATCAAGACATCCTCGATGCTCCCGAGTTTGATGCGGTTTTGAAATTAGCAAGCGTGATGAACAAATTCGAGCTCATTATAACACGATCAAAGATTGAAAGCCCAAATTTCACTGGCGAAAGGTGAAAAGAAGGATGCATTGCTTCCCGTATGCCTCCGCTTTAGATTCTCGAATTTCCAACTTCAAAACATAATTGATAACTTGCAAAAGGAAAATGATTGTTTTAAAATTTGAAATTTCAAGGTTAATGATCAAAACAAAGAGTTCGTGATTCATTTAAAGTTAATCATGATAAACAAATTGAAAAGATAACTTCTTTACTTAACGATATTGAGAATCACGAGCGTGAGGTGAAAGGAAAGTTGCCAATCCCCAATTGCAAATACTACATTCCTAAGGTTTCGATTGTGATAAATATGCTATCGATATGTTATATATTCCTCCGCCCATTAGGAATAATGAACTTGCACATAAAGCATACCTCTCATACCTTAAGGAAAGTTTGAAGTGTCTCCGTGAGATTGTTGAAGATGAAAGATTAGAAAAACCTTTTGATAGTACTATAGCCTATGCATGCATGGATGCCAAACGATCTCAGGAACTCTTAGAGTATGTAATTGTCACAAGTCCGAAATCTAACAATTAGCGAGATAGAATAGTTGTGCCTTGTTCTATGCCTAAAGCCAAGCATGTGACCCTTGATATGCCTTGTTCTATGTCGAAATTCAAGCAAGCAACCTTTGATGTGCCTCTAGAATTTCAGATCCTAGCACTTCTAGACCGAGAATGAGAAAGTAGTGAAGCCATGTAATGTTCCCATCGTTACTTCTACAGATGTTAAGATTGACACTAAAGTTAGCGGTCAAAACCTAGAAGCAATGCAAGAAGGATAGGATTACATGAACTAAAAGTGATCATGATAAGGAAGTAAAAGAACACCATAGGGACAAGAAGTTTGATTTGAACAAAAAGAATCGTGTTAGTTCTAGTATTAGCTCTAAGCTTATGAAATTAATTCGAGGCCTTATCTTTGTCTGCAAAACATGTAAAAAATGTTTATTTTACGGTAATCATGATAAATGTGATGTGTTATTTCGAGATCTAAGAATCATACCCAGTTAAGAAAGTTTGGAAAGCAAAGCAGTTAAGCAATCACGAAATCTGGGAAGGTTTTTACCAATGTAGGATTTGATTGGAAATAACAGTCGAATGTTCACGAATGGCAAACCTTGCTCTTTAACTAGATCCACTATGCCGAGAATAGTGCACATTAAGGTTTGGAAGCCAGCGGTAGAATAATCCCATTAAGCACAAAATGTCATTTGACTAAGTCGATGCCTCTACTAGCTCGACTCCTAGGGATAATGCCATTGCATCTAGGGTTCTGGCGATTCATTGTTGTTTGTGCTAACAAAAGGAACCCATCAAAGCGTGGGGATCAATGTTTCCAATTCTCGTCTTCGTCTGTTGTCCAAAGCGGTCGTACAAATCATCCTTAGTATTTGGATTGGCGGCTCTAAACATATATTGGGCTCTTAACAATGGCGTCTGTTCAAATCGATTCGAGGCCTCGTACTTCATCATTATGGTGTCTGCGAGATAACACTTGGGCCCGTTCTTGAAAAGAAAAGAAAAGTGTACGCTCTTTTATGCGCTTTATCTTGACTAAAGAGAATTCTCTCATGAATGGCTATACTCATCTACATTCTTCATCAACAAGCTTCATGTTTTCACGCTCATTCAATCATCAAGTGGATCTATGTTCATTGGTGTATACTCTTATTCCTTGTTAAATCAAAATGGCAACCGGATGCAATTTTTGAGGGGAAAGAGTGAATATACTACATGATGATGGATGTTTGAATAATGGTTATCGACTTAATTTTGATGATGATGAGTGTATATTCTTTTGATGAAGAGTGTATATACTAAGGATAAGCTGGATTCATTGTTTTGATTTTTGATGACTCTCCTCCAACGCTAATGCTTCACTTACTAAGGATAATTGGGAATCAATGTTTGGGATTCATTGTTTTCAAAGATATGTTTAATGAGTACTTTCAACCTTGACGAATGTTGATCATCCGACTTCAAGCTCATGCTCGGTTTTATTGATTCAATTGGTTCACCATCTAAAGTACTTCTTGGAATTCTCAAGAAACCTTATCGATTATTTCACAAGGCGTTTATAATGACTATCATGATATCGTATGTTGCACTATTGAATAATGATCCGCTCTTTGGTATTCTGTGCCAAATCTTCACGGATTGTTGTTCATGGATAATGATCCGCTCTTTGGTATTTCTTTGCCAAATCTTTACGGATTATTGTTCCTCTCATTGTCTTGTATAAATCAACCACATGAACATTAAGGAAAATGACTACCTCATTCGCTCGAAGAAATTTGTGGTGAATCTTCGGATCGGTCTCTACATGTATACCTTTAGGAAGAATGCATTAATGTCGAGAAATCATTTGTTCGGTTCATTCGGTGGATCGGCGTACATCCGGTTGTACGTTTATTCACGTGTTGGGCATTGACACATGGTGATTACTTGAGTTAATCAATTATCACTTATTTGAGATTGAAGTTAAAATTCACAAAAGCGAGCTTAAGATGCAAATGCATGGAATTCTTCTTCAATTTCAAGTTTGGTATATCAGGTTTTCTTTATCGATGGTCACTAAATTGTCTACATATGGGTTGATAAAGATAGTCGGAGAGTTTCTATCGCGGTGGTCCTATGGCTCTGGACACTCCGATTCGGGACCCGCACGTCAAAACAGTCCATTAGTTCATCCCTTATACCATATTCTTCTCCGGAAACTCCATATGTACCTCCATCGATGTTGATTTAAAGAAATTGTTTGATCCCATGTTTGATGAACATTATGAGCCAAGTGCTAATGGTGACAATTCCTACTTGAGTTTGCTCATATTCACGTGAATGACGTCAATCCTTCAATCTCAATATCATTAAGTCAAGAAGCGCTGCTGCTGATCACTCTGTCTCATCAACAAATCATCAAACTTGAGGTACATCATGGAACTATGTACGGTATCAATGATGAAGTTAATCCCTTTGCTACCCTGAAGATGCTCCATTTGAAAATGTATTTGCTCACGAATCTTCATCAAAACCATCTTCTTGGAGACATCGACTCTGCTACTTGGTTCCTCAACCAGCGCCACATGAACACCTCGGAAAATGGACTCACAATCATCCATTAGACAACATCATTGAAATCCTCTCGTCTGTATCAACCGGAAACAACTTGCAACCGCGCCTTATGGTGCTTCTTCAACTCCGTACTATCTAAGATCGAACCGAAAGATGTTAAAGCTGCAATGAATGAAGATAGTGGTTCAATGCCATGCAAGATGAAATTCATGAGTTTGATCGTCTTGATGTATGGGAGTTAGTACACACTCAGGCGTGCTATGATTATAGCTCTCAAATGGATCTTCAAAGTAAAACTTGATGAGCATGGTGATGTGTTGAAGAACAAGGCTCGATTGGTTGCTAAAGGATATCGTCAAGAGGAGGGTATAGACTTTGAAGAATCTTTTGCTCGATTACTCGAATCGAGGCAATCGTAATCTTTACGGCGATCTTGCTAGTAAGAACATGATAGTATATCGGATGGATGTAAAGACGGCATTTACGAGCGGAGATCTTAAAGAAGTCGTCGTCCACCAACTGAAGGATTTGTGAATCAAGAGCATCCTACTCACGTTTATAGTTTGAAGAAGGCTCTTTACGGTTTAAAGCAAGCTCCGAGGGCATGGTATGATACATGTCAAAGTTTCTTCTATCAACGGATTCATCAAAGGAGCGATTGATCCTACATTGTTCACCGAAGTCGGGCAAACATTTAATTCATGTTCAAATTTATGTTGATGATATTATTTTGCCTCGGCGGACCCAATGGAATGTGATCGTTTTCAAATGAAATGAGTTCAAAGTTTCAAATGTCAATGATGGGACAAATGTCATTTTCTTGGGATTACAAATTTCACAAAGTCCGGAGGCATTTCATAAATCAATCTAAATATGCAATGAGATTTTAAAGAAATTTGGATTTGATTCAAGTGATCTGTTGACACCCCATGATTGACCGAACCAAACTAGATGAGGACCAATCGGGGATCATGATTGACCAAGCGAAATATCGTAGTATGATTGGATCACGATGTACCTCACGGCTAGTAGACCGGACATCTTGTTCGTTGTTTGCATGTGTGCTAGATACCGGGCTAAGCCTACTAAAAGCACCTTGAAGCGGTTAAGCGGGTCTTCGGTATCTCCAAGGAACCATCAATATGGGACTTTGGTACCCGAAGGACACGGTATGTCACTAACGACCTATGCGAGATCTTGATCATGCAGGATGTCAAGATACTCGTCAAAATAAATGCGGAGGTGCAGTTTTGGGTGATAAGCTTGTGGTGGTCTTCAAAGAAGCAAATAGTACTTCTATTTCCTCTACGGAGGTGAATACATAGCCATGTCATCTTGTTGTGCTCAAATCCTATGGATGAGATCTCGATTATCGACTATGGCTTTGAATTTAACAAAATCCTACTGTCTTGTGATAATAAAAGTGTTATTGCTCTCATGCAACAACGTACAACACTCAAGAACAAAGCACATCGACATTCGACATCATTTCATCGGGAACTAGTGGAAAGCGGTGTGGTGGAACTTTACTTTGTGAGGCGAATACCGTTAGCGAGACATCTTCACCAAAGCTCTTCCTAGAAACGTTTTGAGTTTATTCTTCCACGACTTGGCCTTAAAGCCTTCAACACGAAACACTCAAAGCGTCTTCAAGAGGAAGAAGAGGAGTAAAGGTTTCCTTCATCTATCTCTTGTAAATATCTTTTCGAAAAGCAAAATACAAAATTATAAAACCCTCAAAAAATCAAATAGAAAAATATAAAACTTTCAAAATCCATAAAAATTTGAAAAATTCGAAAAATCTTCAAAAAAAATATTGTCATTTTGTCATGTTTCTCTCGATTCGATAATATCTACGGTCTTGATGTTGTCATTCAAAGAATGACACGGGACGTTAGATGTTGTTAATTTTATATAAAAAAAAAAAAAAAAAAAAAATCAAAATTCAAAAAAATTATTTTTGGGAGAAAGAGAAACTTTGGTTTATTGTCATTTCGAGCGATAACCACTTTTAAAAGAAAAAACGAGCCATGTTTTAACATGTTTTCAAATTCCATGCTCGATTCTATAAACATTTATCTCTTGAAAACCAAATGCTTTGAAAAATAACTCGGTTTCTATTTTGATAATCATCAGGACTTATTTGTCAAAATCTCTATCTCTCGATCAACAACCTATGTCATTGATTGAGGGAGAATGATTTCAATTAAATTAAAAAGTTATTTGGCATTAAATTGTTTTCAAAAGATTTACATGCATGTTTTATCAATGGAGTTTAAAGTCTTAAAATCCGATCCTTATCGATTCAAGCGCTTTCACAATCAAGTCACAATTCTCCTTAAAGCTTTCAAAATCAATTTAAATCTATCACGAGATCACAAATCTCAAATGTTTTGATAATTGTGATCGGGGAGAATGTGATTTAAATTGGACTTAAAGCGATAATTCGGTAAATGGTTTCATAAGAATGTACATCTTGTCCTTCCCGCGTGTGACAAAGCGATTTCAAATTTTCGGTGCACATGTTGAGGGGAGCATCTATCTTAAACCTTTGATTTGAAACATGATCATTCATCCCAATGTGCATGTTCCTCTAGTGCGTGCAAAACTCTTTTCAAACCTCGAGGCACATATTGAGGGGAGCAAATTTATGAAACCTCATCCTTCCCTAAATGCTATATCTTCTTGATTTGATGTGGGAAGTGATGTTGATATCTTTAGAAAATGGTAATCAAAAAGTTAATTCTTTCTCTTGCCTCCGTGTGCAAAACATTTTCAATACTTGATGCACATGTTGAGGGGAGTTCTCGTTCTAAAATATCAAAAACAATTCGGTACAAAATGCTTTGATAATATATCACAAGTATCGAATTGATTTTCAAATAGTTTTCAATTGGTTCCAATGGCGAGATGAACAATACCAAATAGACCGACCAACTCTACTTTTATGCGGTGATATAAGGATGATAAGGTTAGGTATGTGTTCCCATGATCCATGAGAGCGGAGGGATCTACCGAGGACAATCCACTAGTTAGTGTAGAAGTCCTTAGGTATGATGATAAAGGAGAAAATGAGATATGGGAAGAGTGCGGACTAAGGCGAGCTAGTAGGGAATAAACCCAACAAGGTTCTAGCTATGAAGTCTCGGTAAGCAATGAAGGGTTGAAGAATTAAAAGAATTGAATGAGAAAGGGTGAAAACAAATAGCCCTCCATTTATTCAACCTTAGGCGAAACGGGTTCAATTCATATGCTCTCGATGGTAACATCGGTATTGAAGACAAGGCGTCATGGACCCGATGGCGCTGCGCACTTCAACTTTCCAAACCACTCAAGTTCCTCTTAAAGGACTTGTTTCATTCTCACGGGAACAGACATTATCTATCCACTTTCTCTTAGAGATGGTTGATATTGAAGAAGGAGACCCTCTCCCAGTCTCGACACGGGATCCAAATATGCACAAATTGAGTCTAGAGCCACGTGATCATCAATAAATCTCATTAGGACACTTTCAATGAAGACTCTGTTTCACACAATGTGGAAGAGAGATTATATCTTAGTCCTCGCATTATCCTTGTGGTATTGCGAACATCCGAGTGATGTGTTTACATATTCACAATGAAGATGGAAAGCCTCGAGCCAACATCAAACAAGCTCACGGTAGGTGGCATGTGAGATCTATTATATGGATCAACCATGTGACAAGCGAGCGAGAAACAATGGGCGATTCAATCTCTTGAATCAATCACAGTTCGAGTTATGGATTGACGGATACCTTTGAAAAACCGGTCTTTGTGCTTAAAACTCTTTTCATTAGCACATCGACCGTGTACTCATTTTCAAACCAAAAGGTATTTTATGATTGATAATTGATTTTCAATAAAACCTTCGTTGTATTGCAAAAACAATTTCTATTGAGCAATACTACGATTGTTTTCAAATCTCTTTTCATCAATCGGTGGACTTAAAATTATTTGGTTCCTCACTCCGTGTTGTCCTCTTTGAGATGTTCGGTTTGAGAACAGCTAGAGCATTGCGAAACCACGTCAAGGAGATTCTTAGGAATCCTACACGATCACAGGCGATACTTGTCTTGATCAGCGGGAGCAAGTGGGCGTGTACCTCGATTCAGCGAAAGTGATCAAAGACACTTTTGTGCGATTTATTGCTAGCTGTTGTATGCAGTGCAAGCGTTTCGGTGATCGAATGAAGCGGTCAATCCATAGCCGCATGCTCACTTAACACATTCAACTCAAAGAAATCATGATTAGTGCATCAATGACTACGATATTTTCACTCCAAGCTTACGCTACGCTGGCGCCAATGTCATGATTCAACAAATGCTTCCGCTTACTCGATGAGAAGACATCATGATCCGAATGTGAGCATGTCGGTCCTAAAAGTCACTACATCATAATACCAACACCACAAAGGATGTGTCGAGATTGTAGATGGCGATGATCTCAAAAGATGGCTCAAAATTATTATCGCGTGGATCGGTAAAGACCTCCACTTGATGTAACCAAACATGCAATGTGAAGATTCAATGACTACGAGCTTAGGAGCAAGGACTACATCAAGAATGCAAGATCAATTGTTAATGTATTATACGGTTGTATTCAATGTATTTTGGTACATGATTGAGGTGACCTCCCTTGGGAGATTGTTAGGAATTAGAAATTCCGTTATTAAAGTCGGTCACCTCAGTATATGTAATCATTAAGCTCGTAGTCGTAGTTATTTTAAGTTAAGTAGTATTTAGTTAAGTAACACCGTGGAGGGCAGACGGTCTTTACCCACTGTATGCACGATCCACGACCCGATGTGTGGCGATTTATGTAAGACTATAAATACTCTACCTTCCAAGGTAGAGAGTTGGAGCATAATAATATCTTTCACTTTCTCTCACTAAGTTCCTAAACCTCTAACTTTCTCTCTCTAGAATTCCATCTATATGCTACTTTGTGTTATGGTTTGATGTGTATGTGAAAACTAATATCCTACACAATATATATGTTGTTCTAAAATTACAACATATAAATATGCATAGGATTATAAATATCAAAATATTTCTTTTACTATATAAGTTCAGTAAGGACTCACTTATTTTATTTTAAAATTATGATTATGTGGACACGAATTTGAATATTAAATACGGCTAAATTTTTGAAAACGAAAATATAATTATCAAATTGTAAGTAAGGGTACTGTAATATGAAAAAAATATATACGTGATTGTACTTATAACAACGAATCATGTAATTCTTATTTATTTATATAAGGATATGTAGAAAAACATTTTTTTAAAACTTTAAGGAATATATTTTAACTTCATTGACGCTAATTATGTGTTACTAAACTCGCATCTTGTGTACAACATAATATTAATAGTAAAATTTAAATAGCAACATCAACATATATGTCTGCTAAATATAGTTAAATCTTGAGTTATCTAAGATAAATTTTTACCAAATTTTATTTTAACTAATTCTAATGGATATTAATATATAATGGAAAACTCGTGCATAAATATATAATTATATGTAATTACCTTTAAACACAAAATATTCAGTATTAATACAATTTTTTTTTGTCAAAACCCCGTGCGTGCACGGGTATTATAACTAGTAATGCTAACAGTATAAGCTAAATAATTGATAGTGGAAATTCATCACCAATGATACATACCTTTCATGCTTTTATTCAACTTTCTATTAAATGTTCTATGTGTTAATATGGCGTTTGATTATTCTATGGAAAAAGTTTGCTACGACACTATCTTGATCACGTAAACTAGTAAAAACTAATAGTTTTAAGCCATTTTGAGGGTTTTGAGGGTCTTTGACGGATAGTAGTGGTGGTTTAAGGGAGGGGAGAAAGCCGAAAGAGTGAGGAGGATTTCATCAGTCAGTATGTTATTACCAACTAACATCTAATGGTGGAGCTTAGTCAATTTTTCTAATAGGACCAAAGGGTAATTCATAAAATTTAGGAGGGCCAAATCATAATTTATTTAGAAAGTTTAAGGTTTATAATATAAATTATGCCTAAGTATAAAGGTATATAATATAAATATGACAAATCCTAAGGGGGCCATCGTCTTTCCTAGTTTCCATATGGCCCCGCCTTTGCTAATATCATACTTACCCTTGTTACATGTTAACCAGTTAGTTAAAACAAGAGTAAAATACAACGTTCATCCATTTGTTCATATAAAAAATACACGGCGAGTCTTCAAAATAAATAGTCAAAGGTCCTTACTTTGCAATTTTTACATTGCCCAAGGCCCCTTTGACTAACGAGTGTTAATCAATATCAGTTAAATACCTCACGTGCTTTCACGTGAGGTCATAATGGTCATTTCACGTTTTGATCTCAACTCTAGTTACTTAATGGGACGAACCAAGTACTTCTTGTGGATCTTTTCTAACCCATGATACCCTTTTGATTATACTCGCCATTTATATACCTATTTCCCCAAAATCCTAACTACTCACTCCTATTAACCTACCCGCTATTTATATATACCATTTTATCTAAAATTCCAATTAAAATCAAACCATCCCAATTAAATACCAAACTATCCCAAATTAAAACACAAACGACTTTTCTTTCCATCTTCAATTTGAGAACTCATAAAGATCTATCACGGCCATTTGTTTTTCACCTACCATACTAAACACTTCAAAACAGAAACCCAAGTGTTTAACCCAAATATCTTCTATTTCCCCCCATTTTGCCAGAAACCCTAATTGCTTGAGTTTAAATCGAGATGGTTAAAGGTTAGTGACTAGATCATAATGTACATTATTATTTATACAGTTGATAGTTCAATTGATTGTTTCTATTTAAATCCATATAAATTAGGTGTTAGGAATAGTTAGTTGGTTTTCTTTGTTAGCCTTTGTGCTTAGGTTTAAATATCTTAAAATAGTACCATTTCCCTTTGAGTGATGCCAAATTATTGTTCACATTTGTTTATAGGCTTGTGAGGAATGATACTAAAAGTTTGTAGACATTAGTGACAATATGATGGAAATGCAGCTGAATGTCTAACAACCCTACTGAAATTGAACTTTTACATTGTTTCTTGGTAATGCCTTCATGAAATGAACTCCTTGGTTATCTAGTGTGAGGTTGGGATCTACACTGGTAATCACTGGAATTTAGTTACTTGAATGGAAATGTAGCCAAGTTAATGATTTATCCAAGAGTATATCTAGCCTTGTTGAGCATTAGGTGAATAGTTGGCAGTAGTATGAGCAGTCTCTTATTTCCTTCATTTTCGCTATCTTTATAGATGATAATTTGGCTAATAAAGGAAAGGGAATACTGATTAAGATGACAGTGTGGCTGATAAAAAGGAATGGACAAAGTCTTCGTCACATATGAAATCATAGATGAAATTTATGAAAAATATGGGAGGAATCCGAACATCACAAATGAATCGATAAAAGAGATTCTTGAAGATTTAAGAAAAACGACATACAATGAAGTAGCTGTGTTCTAAGACAAAGGTAAGTCAACTTACCCGGATGTGATCATTTTGGATAGTGATGATGATCTCAATGAGGTCGTTGTGATTAAAGAGGAAGAGGTGGACGAGACGCTTGAAAACAAAGGTTGCATGCAAAGAAAGAGAAGGCCTCCAACAGGTTGCGTACTAAGCCTAAGAGCACAGTTGAATGCAGAGGTTGCAAAAAGAGGTTATATGTTTGTTGATGAAAATGATAAGAAACAAAGAACCCCTATTAAAGTGAGAGGTGAGATATTAGGCCCAAGGCCACTAAAATCAAATGCAGGATGTGGGAGTTAAGTGTAGTTACATGTGTTCATGTAGTGGTTGGGTACATATTTTTGTCTTTGATGATAATGGACCATGTTTTGTGTTGTCTTTTATGTTGTGAAATATCAAGTACTTTTTCTCCATTAGATCTTGTTTTTGGCAGTGTATTTGGATCTTTTAAGCCATATTTTGTTTAAGTTATACCACTTGCCTTAGCAAAATATTTTGTGCATTTCATTGACTACATCTTTTTGTTACTGAATATGTCATTTAGAGTTAATGGAAATCAGAAATATGATAATAAGGAATGTTTGGTATAAGCTGGGAAATGGCAAAGATACTTCTTTTTGGTACTCATGAAGTGTTGCACAACTTAAGCCACTTCAAAGCATGATTATTGTGTTATTTGTAGTCAATTGTTATTGAATTATTGGGTATGTTGTAATATGTGAAAGCACATATTTAGGTTCTAACGTTTTAATGTAATGTAGTTTTACATATTTAAGGTCATTGTAGTCAACTTAAACCAAAAATAAACGATGCTGGTCCATAAACTTTCCACTTCTCTTTTTTTGAAAAAACTCTCCATTTCTTCATGTTATGTTTGACTTTTATTTCTAAACTTTCCAAACACCAACACCGTTGGTCCCTAAACTTTCCACTTCTCGATTTTTTCAAACTAATCGTTTCTTAACGTTATGTTTGTCTTTTTTTTTAAATCCTACAAATTCCTATACTCCTCAATTCACAAACCATCACCACTAAAACTCCTCATTTTCCATACTCTCGATCTCTAGTGAATCACACAAAAAAAATTATGGATTGCTCTATTCCACATACCATCAATGAAATTAAAGTTGAAGTAATAAAACAAGTTGATGATGATAAGCGTCGTTCACAAGCGTTGGTGAACACATATATAATCTTTGCAAACATGAGAAAAGCTAAAAAAATATATGATTGAAGCATATAAGGAATGCATAGATATTACGCCAGAAAATCGTGCTTTGATAGATACTTTTCTAAAATAAGAAGCTTCAAAAGATTACACTATTTCTTTTGATTTGTTTACCATAGTAGGAAAAATAAATGATCAAGCTAGTGACAAAATTATTTGGATGCATAATATCAAATAGGATGATTGCGTGATGATATATGTATTTTTTATGTAAGGTATTGTGTTATTTTTAAATTAGTGTAATGTGTGACAATATGCATATATTTTATAACGTTTTAATGTAATGTTTTATTATTAAAAAGGTTCTCATATAGATTCCTAATATAATCAGTTACGAGTCAAATATACAGCCAAATACAACATCACCATTGAAATAACTAATTTAGAATCCTATTATAATCCTAAGAGTTAGGTTACATATCATTTAAAATCAAATGTTTGGTTCAGCCAGTCCATCTTCTCTTCCCACTCTCGCTCTTGCCTCCACATGTCATGATACTCTTGTTCAATCCATGTTTCTTCTTCTTGTATTTGTGTTAATGTTTCTTGGTTTAATCTCAGTTGAACAGTACCCGAATATCCACTAATTACGGAACTTCGCTGCTTGAACAATACCCGCGGAACCTCGTATTATCCTAACCGACTTTTGAGCATAATTATCAAATTTAGGATTTTTATGAAACTAAGGTCTGGGTGTGGTGGTTGTGTCAGGGGATTTGTGGTGGTTGTTGTAGGGATGGAGGATAGCAATTGATTAGAGTTTAGAGTCATCTATATCAAGGGATAGATTTGGGGGTGAATTCATTCTTTTATGTATTTGGTGGCTAGAACACTCATATGAAATGTGATGTGTAGGATGAGGGTCGGATGAGGGTAGTGTTAATTGTTGTTTGGAAAGTTTATGGGACCAACGATATATTTTTATATGGTACGGATGTTAGGGATGAGCAGGGTCTTTTTGTACAACTTTAGGGACGATTGGTGAATTTTATAATGGTCGTTAATATGGAACGAACCTTAGTTAATATTTTACTCTTTTCTTTGGTAAGAACCTTAGGGATGAATGGGTCTTTTTTGTATAACTTTAGGGACTATTGGTCTATTTTATAATGGTAGTTCTTATGGTACGAACCTTAGTTAATATTTTACTATTATAATTGATACAAACCTTAGGGATTAGGAGGTGTACAACTTTAGGGATGACTGGTGTATTTAATTATGGTAGTTAATTTGGTAATCATAACGCGTTTTTCATTAAACCTCTTTCGCCGTCTTTCCCTAGTTTTCGAGTGTGCCTTGGAAAAATGTTCAAGATTCTTCCCTAATCTTATCTATTTAAAGCCACCTAACTTTCTCATTCCACACTAACCTAAAAATACAAAAGGAAAAAACACATAGCTCAAAACAATTCGAAAGTATGAATCGTCTTTTCAAGAGTTGGAAAATGCTACAAACTCTAGCTCCCTAAAAGAACAAATCATCGTCATGTCCATATGGAAATAGGTAGGGAGTGGAGCATTTGCGAGACCCGTTACACATGTGCAAAGAGTGTTGGATCATGTAAGCGAGAGGACCTAACTTAGATCGGTGAAAATTAACATTGCCTATGTCACCGCGGTTCAAGATGCGATTGGTTTTCTTATATTGCTCTTTCATCGTGATGCGTGGTTGGCGAAAGGATCATGTAAATGGTCGGGAGGCGAATGATAACATAGACCAAAAGATTTCTTTTGTTGTGATGATCCATGATCTGTGGGTGGTTTGTGGATTACAAGGTGTTGGTGATGTTTTGTGTTTTGTGTCCATGTTTATGTAGTTGATGATTATGTAGTTTGTTTTGTGTCTTTAAGAACCGCATAAGTTTTGTTTTATGAATATATACATGAAATCGTTTATCTATTTATAAGTATTACGGTAATATGTCCTTTTTTAAGAAACTATTTAAAACCTTGCATGTGTAAGTTTTGGTTTATGTATAGAACAATTGAAATATCAAGAAGATGATTAAGTTTTATAGAGACAAAAAGTTTAGGGAGGTGTTAAGATAGAAACTTTTAAGATAATCAAAAGGGAGTGGTTGGATCGTCTCAATAACATAACTACTGATTTGAGAACCAAAGGGATTTGGCTCAATTAGTACCACCTTGAAAACCCATAGGCCCATCAGAGAGATTTTGTAGATAAAAGGTCAAGGGTTCGAGTCTCGGCTCTTGCTCACTCTGTTTGGTGCCCCACTAGGCCAGGAGAGTTTCTAGAGCTATTTCTTGTGTGGTGGAAAATGGCTAGTGCCAAAATGCACCCAGAGTCAGGGTGTTCCCGCCAATTCACACCTTACTAAAGTTGAGATCACAGCGTGAAATGACTTTTATGACCTCACGTGAAATGTACGTGAGGTAGTTAACTGATATTGACTAACGCCTGTTACTTAAAGGGACCTTGGGTAATGCAAAAATTGCGAAGTAGGGACCTTGGACCTATTTATTTTGAATTTGGGACTCAGCATGTATTTTGATACAAACAAAAGGAGGAACGATGTAGTTTACTCTAAAAACAATACATAATGTATGATTATTGAAAGTAGCAATCATGATTGTTAGGCGAGTGTTGCAAAAACAGGTTTACAAAGGCGATTAATCGCCGCTAAGCGCTAATCGACCACCAACATTTTCGATTTGTGCAAATTGGCCAAAAAAATCGAGATAATGGTGATCAACAATCGTCTTACTTATTAGAAACCCGCAAATATTGCGAAAATACCATAAACATGCGAAAACTTGTTTTAATTACTTATAGTCATTTATATCTATTAAAAGTTGTTGGTATGAGGCAAATCTTATAGTAAATACCTAATACTCACGAAATACCCAAAACTCGTCAAAATGCCAAAACTTTTCGAAAATACTAATCTGATTAATCACACCAAAACCAAATATAAACTAAAAGAATTTGACCGACAGACTATTGATTCACGATTTTTGAAACATTGGATCAAACCCAAGTTCCATTGAAACAAACATAGTACTCTACGATATATAATTCTATGGTTGACCGAAATTGGCCCAAAGTCTGCATCATATATTGGAAGATGTGTCCAACTATAGATGTTGAGGATAGTGTGGAAAACTAGAAGGGGGGTTGAATAGTTTACCGATTAAAAACTTTGTTTTGAAACTTATTGAAAGATCAATTGATATAGATCTTAGATATGTTAGTGAATGATAATCAATATGCAAGCAATATATATAAAGAGTAAATAAGGAAAGAAACAATCAAACCACGACAAGTTGTTTATAGTGGTTTGGTCTACAAGGACTCTTTTCCTTGCCTACTCCACTCCCGAGTCTCACACTCGAGAGTTTAACTTCACTCGTCAACAAGCTCCTTTCACCGTGGAGAAACCTTTACACTTCGCCACACACTATTTCGACACTAAGCTAGATGTCGAGTTCTTTTCAAGGCACAACCACTCCCACACCCAATGTATTTTAAGAACTAAAATACTAACCACTCACACTCACAAGTTTATGATGGTTTGGTACAACGATGATGTATGAATCAAGACTAGATCATACAACAATAAACAAACAAGACTTCCAACTATTTGTTGAAGCTTGAATATGCCTTGATCTTCTTTGCTACAAAATAGGATCCCTATAATGATATGAAACTGATTTAGAAATGTTAGAGAGAAGGAATGTATGTGAATATGCTAGAAAGGGATGCGAAAACAACTTGGCATGGCTTTGCTATTTATAGCCAAAATGATCAGCAGGCACCACGGACCACGGAACCCATAAAGGGTTCCGCCTATAAATTTTGGTGCCGCCGGTCGACAAACAAGATCACCAAAATCTTACCAAAGTCAACCATATCTATCCAAGATTGTGTAAGATATGTAGAGTCTAAATCTACACAAAATATCTAGTGAAATCGTCTAGAGATTTCAATGATGTACTATATGATGTCATGTGTTGTTTTCTATTTTTAGAAATATGTTAAATGTAAATACACATGTAATGTTTTGTTTTAAGAAACTAAAACATGCTTGATCTAAAAATGTTAACATACATTATGGTTTAGAGTCATATCAATAATATGATTAATCAAAATGTAAATGCTTGAGTGATGAAGATATTACTTGATGAAAAGCTTGTTTTAATATCTATTAAACTTGACAAGCTTTAAGCTTTATAAAAATTAAATTTACTTTTGTCGTTAACAAAAATTAGGTAAAGATCATAAAATATAAATAACGTTTATGACTATATTTGTATTAACAATCTCACCCTTTTGTTGAGGACAAAACATAAATTTATTTTTATAAAAGATGTAAAGTTTGTACAAGAGTTATAAAATATGAAATTAATTTTAAAACTTGAAAGATTTAGATAAAGATGATAATACTAGTATGTCCAATTTAGACATGATGTTGACTTTCAGAAAGTCAAAGTATGCAGTTGACTTTATTTAAAAGTCAAAGTTTTCATTAGTCAAAGTGTGATATTGACTTTTCAGAAAGTCAAAGTATGCAGTTGACTTTATAGAAAGTCAAAGTCCAAGTTCTATAATATTTCTCCCCCTTTTTGTTGAAACAAAAAGAAGCGGCGAAGCGGAATAAGTAATGAGCCCGAATCATTATCTCCCCCTTGGCCAATGCTCCCCCTAAATTGGGGTGCCAAGAGAAAGATACATGGATTGTGAAAAAGCTACAAAAAAATGTTAGTAATAAGCATCATCATAAGCATTTCCAATCACCATGTAACAAATAACAACAATATAAGAAACACCATTCACTTGTTAAATTTTTCATGATATAAAATCATGAAAAGAAACACAATGATGTATTAGTACATGAAGGAAATCCTAGAAATGAAAATAATCCTAGAAAATTAGAAAAATACAAAGAAAATCCTAGAAAAATAAAAATACTAAAAGATAAACTAGGAACCTCCTATTGAGGGGTGGATGAGCAAAACATTAATGCGCTCTAGGATGTGGTTGAGGATGAACCTCATTTCATCTTGAAGCTCATGGACCATCACCCGGTCCGTTCGATAATGTGGACGGTCCGCTCACAATTTGAGCAACCGTGTCTAGGAGGTAATATGGTTTATGATTTTGGGGTAGTGGAATGGTGGAGTTATCGGTGTTGGTAGTTGGAGTGGTGATTATGGAGGCTAGCAAAGCACTTTGCATTGCATGATTTCACTAAGGTGGGAGTCCACCATATTGGAGAATGGTGGAGATGATTTAGCTCGGCTTCAATCTCCTCTCTAGTTGGGTGATCATCCCACATGGATTCCTCAATGTCCTCTATATGAGGAGGCATAGATGTTGGAGGTAGTGGATGATCCCATACAAAGGACCATGAATTTCCTTGTGAATAGGATGGAAAAGAAGAGGTTTAGGCCCTAACAGGCGTTTGGGTCAAATGATGGACGTGAGACTCATGAGCTATTCGCTCAATAGTACCAAAGGATGGTAGTGGTGGTGGATGATTGGGTCTAGGAGGCAAGTCCTCCAAGAATGGGTTTGGACATGTAGGTGGTGTAGAGAATAACTCTAATGGGATGAATGTTGGAGATTTAGGAGGTGATGGTGACTTGAATAATTGGATAGGAGCCGGAGGTGGTGAGCTAGTTATGGGAGTCTTTGTTGGAGGTGTAGTAGTGACAATGATAGGTGATTTTGGAGGTGGTGTAGGAGTAGTCAAAGTGAGGAAGTTCTCATCTCTTATAGGAGATGAGATAGTTAAGGGAGAGGAATCGGAAGAGGAGCTTATGTTGAAAAAGCAACATGGTCTTACGCTCATTCTAGCCGTTCTCTTGCAAGGCTGGTTTGATGGTGAAGACTTAGTCATTTTTGCTTAAGGTTTTGCTAGTAGATGAGAAGATTTGAGAAAGTGTGAGGATGATCATCTTAGAAGCTCTTAATTTATAGGATTATGAAATTATGGAGAAATGTGTTTGATTTGATGTTAAACCATAGAAGAGATGAGGTTTCTAATGATTTGGAAGTGTTTTTAATGCTAGTCATATCACCTAAGTCAAGCCATACAAGAAGGATGGAGTGAAGTGACAAAGATATGCAATAAATGTGTTCTAATGATTGTA
Organism: Chrysanthemum lavandulifolium; assembly: GCA_022545495.1. Taxonomy (NCBI): domain Eukaryota; kingdom Viridiplantae; phylum Streptophyta; class Magnoliopsida; order Asterales; family Asteraceae; genus Chrysanthemum; species Chrysanthemum lavandulifolium. The sequence continues at coordinate 17,283,189 of CM040238.1, read as the reverse complement.
GGATCTTGAGAATCAGATCACCCACGGATTGCAAGGAACCAAATTTTTGGTTCCTTCCTTTATGAAAAAGGGTTCCTTGGGTGGATTTTTGAATTTTGGTGGGAAATGGATATCCTAGATGCCTAAGTGTGTTAAACTAGTTCTAATATGGGTAAAAACTAGTAAGAACAATCCTAGAGGTAAATTATGGTACTATGGAATGTTAAAATAAGCGAAATTTAAAAGCTTACTGCAGAACGACGGCACCAAATTTTACAGTGGAACCATTATTTTGGTGCCACTGGTCCGCCATTCGAGGTTTGGCGGTACCAAAAATACAATGAGACAAAACCAAAATATTGGTGTCGTGCGGTCCGTGGTGATCATATTTCATCACGGACCCATTTTTAACCGTTGAGGACCTTTCGAAACCTAAAATTTTCTTAAAACATATGACATTAATTATTTCTAGTTAGGAAAAGTCGATAACACATGCACAAACATAGTGGAGCATAGACTTTGACCAAGGGCTAATGATTTTCACATAAAAGTGAAAATGGGTAAATTTTGATAACACGCTTGTGTTATCCCCCTGCATCAACCGGTTAGCATACAACATTGTTTCAAGTTAGTTTATCATCCTACAAAGTAAAAACGACCAGATAATATCATACATCATTGTTTTAAGCTTGTTCCAAACACTCCTTTAAAACCTCACTTATCCAACTATTTTAGATCTATTTCATCATCCTTCCAAGGCACTTGAACATCCCTTGGTTTGTTTAAACTCACCGATTCATTCTCAATATCGGAGAGATGCATAGTACTCTTGAGGTGGAAGTCGAGAATTTGGGAGACCGTCTTGAACTATTTGATGATGATGATGAAGGAGTTGGAGGTTTTGCCCTTTACCTTTAGTCTTAGCCACTCGCTCATCACTCAAGGGCACAAATATGTGAGGATGAGAGCATAGTCTAGCTTCAACCCAGAATGGGTGCAAATACTCTATAGAGGCAGATGCGTAGCATCCCGTATGGAAGAGCAAAGGATCCTTGGTAGGAATATCTACCATTCTCCTAACAATGTAGTAGGCTAAATTGAATGGTTGACGAGTGGACAAGTTGTAGAGCACGTGACAAAGGCAAGCATTGATATGGTCTCTATTTCCTATAGTGCTAATGACATTGGCTCTAAGGAGTTCCTCCCACTTTTTGAATTCTGGCTTAAGCTCATTGAGCTCCATACCATATGGATCACGGTTCACTTCCTTTCCCTTTCGGGTGACACGGGTTGGAGCTGCCCTTTCGTTAAAAAGGTGCTCACGGATGATGTCCTTATCCGCCAAAGGAGTTTAGTAGGGAAGAGAGCGGTCATTGATTGCATCAAGGATAGTGAGTGACCACTTATCCGAGTAAACACATGTACCACGGTTAGGAATTCCTAGCACTTGAGTAAATTGGACTAGGGAGATGGTGTCGTCAGTTTGATTGATCCTAAACCTAAGAGCATTTGATTGTCCTCATCGATGAAAGAGACAACACTAGCATAGAATTCTAAGACAAACCTAGGATTCTAAGACAAACCTAGGATAAATGGGTTCATCAATGTCGAGGAGACAATCGAAGTTGATAGTGGCAAGCTCTTGACGGAGATTAGTTCCGTCGATAAAGGAGGAATGAATGGTCCTACCCTCATGGAAGTAACTTTGCTCTAGACTCTTAAAATTTTCGACTAGTTCTTCGGTGAGGCCCTTGGTTTTGTGGTGTTTAGGGATGTAGCTAAGAGTATCCTTGTGATCATAGAATTTTGCGGCTACCATGGTTGTTCCTATGAGCAAAGATTTGCATGTTAAAAATAAAATACAAACTTAGCGTTTTGGTTCTAGTGTGCCTATATGAAAACAATTTGGAGTTGCGGTTATCTCGACTCATTTTATGCATAAAATGGTTTTCAATGGGGTGTTTGGCAAAGGCATGAGATAACCCCAAACACTCCTAATTCAATGTGGCTTCATTTGAATATACCCGGGAATGCATATTAGCTATGTATTACCTTTAGTATTCGAGAGAAATTATGCAAGTGATGAAAAATTTACGTTTCTATTTTTATTAACAATGAAAAATTGTTTTCCTACAAGTGAGAAGCTTTTCAAAATTTTGACATGGGGTTTTTGTTTAATTAGAATAAGGCCTTATAGTAATTATCTTTTAAGTAGTGAGAAACATGATTAGTTTATGCAAAGTGACAATGTAGTACCTAATTTCGATAACTAGTTATGCAATTTGCCACTTGAATCCATGTTTTGTACAAGAATATACATAATCCCCATGTAATGATTTTGTACACAAATTAGAATCCTAGACTCAGAATTAAGAGAAGTAATGTAGTTAGGATACTTACAATGATGTTATCTTGATGATTAATGGGTGAGAAAGTCTCAACAATGAGGTAGGTGTGTTGTTGATGCGTTTTGGTAAAGTGGGTTGTGAGGAAGAAGATGTTTTGTAAGTAGTATTTTTACTCTGTTGTCACTATGACCGACGACACCAAATTTTGGTTCCGTCCGTGTTGTCGTTTGGTCCGTGTGTGTGATGTGATTTAAGCTAATTTGTTTTGTTTTGTTTGTTCTAAGGTTTAGACTATGTTTTAACTACATGTTTGGTTCCATTAACCTAAGCCAAGTCTAAGAAGATTAAATGGTTCTCGTTTGAGAGGCTTAGTTAGGATGTCGGCAATGTTGTCTATGGAGGATACTTTCTCAATTGTGATGTTTCGCTTTTGAACATTGTCGCCAAGAAAGTGATGGCGGATTTCAATATGCTTTATGCGAGCATGTTGGACGGGATTTTGTTGAGATCAATAGCTCCTTTGTTGTCATAAAGTATAGAGATATCGTTGAGATGAATTTCGTAATCCACGAGCATGCTTCATCCAAAGAGCTTGTTGACATGCTTTTCCTACCGAGACGATTCGGCTTGATGAGTTGAGATAACTAGAGCCGTTTGTTTCTTTGCAAACCATGAGGTGACACAATGTCCAAAAAAGTACAAATACCACTTGTACTTTTGTAGGATCTTTATTTATGTGTTTGATGATTCGGGTGGTCTTGGGAGATCAAAATAAATGTTTGCCATTAGAGAGAAAGTTAGAGAGTTGGGTGTTTTCTTGGTAGAGAGTTACTCACAAAATGTAGAATATTAGATTGAAGCACCACCCTTCCATGGATGGAAGGGTATTTATAGTTACATAAGACACGACCTCTATCGGCTGTGGATCGGTATCTGATGGGTAAAGACCGTCCTTCCTCCACGGTGTTGCACTAAACTATTTTACGCTCTTGACTAACTAATTAACTACATAATAACGTAAATAACGACAAGTCTACGAGCTAATTTATGCTAGATAATATTTGGGGTGACCGACTCTTCACTATGGAATTTTCTAATTCCTAACAATCTCCCCAAGGAGGTCACCCCATGTTTACATTTTGAATCCTAGCATTCTTTTCTTGACTTCGTTCTTGAGCTCGTAGACTTTAATTCTTCAACATCTGCATCTTTGTGCTTTAGCGATGATTCTTCAAAGTCCGATTATATTGTACTTTCGGTGGAGGTCTTTGGTGATCCACATCATTGATGATCTTGAGCTTTCATTGAGATCATCGACCACGATAAATCTGGATCACCCTTTATTGTGTGGCCATCATGTGAATTTGTGACTTTTGGACCGACATGCTCACACTTTTGAATCATGACATCATTCCAACGAGTAGCGGAAGCCTTCGGTTCATGATATTTGCGGCGTAGCAAAAGCATAGTATAAAATTATCGAACCGTGTTATGTAGATATGCACGGTCATGATTTCTTCAATTAAGTGTGGTTCTTTGTGAACATGCGGCATTGGATTGACTCTCAATTCGATCAAGCGCAATCGTCGGGGTGTACCGCATACGACGATTAACAATAAAGCGCACGAAAGTGTCTTTGATCACTTCGTTGAATTGAGTACACGCCCACGGTTCTCCGTTGATCGATTACAAATCTTTACTGTGATCGGGTAGGATTCCTAAGAGTCTCCTTGACGGGGTTTCAGGTATTCTAATTTGTTCTCAAACCGAACGTCTCAAAGAAGACAACACGGAGTGAGTGAACCAAACAAATTGAGATTCACCGATTGATGAAAAATGATTTGAAAAACAATCGCGTATTGCTTGAAGAAAGAGTTTTGCAATACAACGAAGGTTTTATGAGAAAGATCAATTTTCAAAAAAAATACTTTTGTATTAGATAATGAGTACACATTCGACGTGCTAGTGAAAGAAGAGATTCGCACATCGAACGGTTTTTCTAAAGTATTTTTCAATCGAGATATTTTTGAATTTTGAAAACATAAGTACATATTCGACGTGCTAGAGAAAAGAAGATTTGCACATCGAGCGGTTTTCCAAAAGTATTCGTCAATTCCATTCTGGACCAAGGTTGATTCAAGACCGAATCGCCCCATTGTTTCTATCCGGTTGTCACAAGTTTGATCTTACGAGAAGATCTCACATGTCACCCACCAAGAGCTTGTATGATGTTGGCTCTGAAGGATTTCCATCTTCATCGTGAATACTTTTACATACCACTCGGATGTTACGGCAATACCACAAGGATAATCGTAGGACTCTTAATATATTCTTACTTTCCACATTGTGTGAAACGACAAGTCTTCAAGAATAGTGTCCTAATGAGATATTGTGGATGATCTCTTGGCTCTAGACTCAATTAGTGCACTTTTGGTTCTGTCTGGGAGACTAGGAGAGGTCTCCTTCTTCAATATCAACAATCTCTAAGAAAGTCGATAGATTATGTAGGTTCCCGTGAGAATGAAACAAGCCCTTTTAAGAGGAACTTGAGTGGTTTAGGAAGTTGTAGTGCAGTCGTCCTTTGGGTCCATGACGTCTTGTCTTCAATACCGATGTTACCTTAGTAAGCACCGATAGCATATGTATTGAACCCGATTCTTGCCCTAAGGTTGAATTATTGGAGGGCTATTTCTTTTCACCCTTTCACATTCAATTCTTTTCATTCTTCAACCCCTTGATGCTTACCGAGACTTCATTACTAGAACCTGTTGGGTTTATTCCGATACTAGCTACATCTCGATCCGCACTCTTCCCATATCTCACTTTTCTCCTTTTTTCATCATACCTAAGGACTCTACACTATCTAGTGGATTGTCCTCGGTAGATCCCTCCGATTCTGGCGAATCGTGGGAACTAATACCTAACCTCACCATCCTTATAACTCCATACATAAAGTAAAATGGTGGGTCTTTTAGTGCAGTTCATTCTTCCATGAAACCAATTGAAAAATCATTTGGAAAAACAATCAAGGTACTTGTGATACGAGATCAAAGCATTTTGTACCTTAATGGTTTTGATCATTTAGAAAACCTCCCCCTCAACATGTGCATATGATTTAGAAATTATTAGCACAAGGAGGCAAGAGGACTTTGAAATATTTTCTTTGATCACAATTTTTATACGAAAAAGCCATTTGATTTTCTTTGGTAAATTCTCCCCCTCAATATGTGCATAGGATATTTGAAATCATTTTATCACATAGAGGCAAGAGTTAATTTGAAGCACATCTACAATCACAAGAGCCATTAAGAAACCATTTTGAAAACTCAATCAAGGTACTTAATAAATTACTTTAAAATCGTACCTCGATAGTTTCTTTTCTTATAAAATGCTCCCCTCAATATATGCTTCGAGATTCGAAAGCGTTTAGCACATATGAGAGCGACTGCACAATTAAATCAAAATGATCACCATTTATCTCAAATTTCATTATTAAATCACAAATTCTCCCCGATCAAAAATATCAAACCCTTTGAGATTTTGGATCCCAAGTGATTTAATCGGTTTAGAAAACATGGGAGAATATGTGGCCTGGTTTAAATACTCATCATGTTTTGGATAACTCCTCCTCCTCAACATGTGCATTGTGTATGAAATTGTTTGGCACATGGAGGCGGGAGTGCTTTAAAGGACTAAAACCAATTCCATTTAAGCAGATAAGAGATTTAACTCACGATCTCTCCTTGATAAAAATATCAAACCATTTGAGATTTGTGATCCCATCGATTTAAATTATTTAGAAAGTTTTAGGGAAAGATGTGGCAAGATTTAATTTTGAAAAATGACGAGATAAGGACCAGATTTTCGACATTAAAGATTGTTAGTGTCGGTATGATAGTTTTAAGAGACCTTTTAAGTAAAATAAAATAATTTCACAATCAAACAAAACGAGAAAAATTTCATTTTGATGATCTTTGAGTTTTAAAGAAAACCATACCATGACATAACATTAAATCTTTAGATCACCACATATTAGCGTACAAACGGACTTACGATGAAATATTGTTTGAAAATATTTTATTTTAAATCACTCTCCCCTCGATCGATGATGTAAGTCAATAATTGAGTGACTTAGGTTTTGATAACATGAAGTCCGGTGATTTTCAAAATTAGTCCAATATATTTTCAAAACAATATTTTCCATTTTCAAAACAATTTTATTCAAATTTATTCAAAATTGTTTAAAATGGTATCTGCACAAAGATACGTTAGATGGTTGAGAAGCTTGATTGTTGTTCTTTGTAGGGTTTGGAAGAAAACCGTCTGCCGATGCGGTGAGACTTCTTCTTACGTTGCATTTTGAATGCCAACCGAGGTCAAATTAAGCTCCGTTTCTTCAATCACTTAGAGAAAACCATCTGGCGATGCGGTGAGACCTCTTACGTTGCATTTATGCCAACTCTCCATTGAAGTCCAATTAAGCTCCGTTTCTTCATTTGTCAACCCAAGATATCGTTACCCTTTCCTTGCGGCATCCAATCATGTTCATTTGTGGGATCCGGATCGGGAACATTCTTATATACCAATATACCTGCATATGTTAGTGAACACACATACAAATATATGGTGGTCGACAACACCCAAACAACAATCGACTAATAAAAGTCAATCCAACATATCAATCAGATCATGTAAGGTATGGGAATAATGTGTTTCTCAAACTCTAATCATCTAAACCTAACAATCATATCCTAGAAATCTAGTCCTTCAACATAGGCAATTATAATTTTCGAGATAAGCACGTGGGATAATTAAGAAAGTCCGTTAGATGATATAAATTTGAAAACATTCTCCCTCAATCAATGACTTATTTTACAAAAGATTAAAAGCGAAGTCATTGATTGAGTTTTCAATTCACAAAACTACGAATCGATAGATTTACAAGCAACTCATTTACCACCATTTTGAAAACAACAAATATTTTTCGAAGAATTTATAGACGGAAAAATATTTGAGTAGAAATGATCCTTGACATACTTTCCTCATTTGTTTTAGGATAAGTAACGAAATATTTGAAAAATTAGTTTAGCGCAAAGACTTTCCTTTCTTTAAAAAGCGGGTTGCTATTAGAAATAATAGCAAGCCATTGTTTAACACGGGTTACGATCAAGTAGCGCAAGCCATATTTTGAAGCAGGGTTACGATCTGAAATAAGCGTAAGCCAAAGTTTTGACATGTTTAGAAAAGAATATTTACACCTCTGCTCGAACTTCATCTAAAGTCCCGTGCCATTATTGAATGACATTTCTAAGACCGTAGATGTTATCGATACCGAAGACATGTCTTTAGAAAACATATTTTTGGTATTTTGAAATTTTCTAATTTTTATGGATTTTTGAAGGTTTATATTTTTCTATTTTCTTTTTGTTGGTTTTATATTTTCTATTTCTTTTGTTGGTTTTATATTTTTGTATTTTGTTTTTCGAATAAATATTTACAAGGATAGAATAGATGATATAGTTAAAGAAGATGATGATACGAGTACTGAGAGATAAGGATATCGAGCGGCCCGTTGTAGAAGATAGAAATCATCATCTCTTAAACATTCACCACCAAAGCTTTCGAGGCTCTGAATTGAGAGAAATTGAACCATCCGAAAGTGAGACTCTGCTGACTTCCCCAAAGCGAAAATCCTTAAGATGAGCGATTCAAGCTCTATTTCAAGCTTGCTTTAGCCAGGTGCACAAGAAAGCACACCATTATCATAAATCCCGCTGCTCCATTTAAGAACGATAATCGAGGATCTCCATTCGGGGTTATATCATCAAGAAGAACAGCAACGTATCATCCCACACATAAAATAATCTTCTCATATTTCTTTTCTACTGACGTCTGAAGCGATCCATTCCAAAAGGTAGTCAAGAAACCACTTCCCCCAAGTAGACGAATTGATGCAGTCAGTCTCTTAGACTAGAGCTCACGAACCCGAATACACATATACCCAAAGACAAAGAAACTTATACCATCGAAGTAGCAGATTAAGTCCAATAGCCAAAGAATAACCCCGATGTATACTTTTCTCTCCCCCTAAAGAAAGTGTATGAAGCTCAAGAACCCGAAGTACCCGACTGCCCAAAGAGAGAATAACCGATAACATTGAAGAGGCAGGCCGAATCACTGATTATCTCTGCGGAGGACTATCTCTGCGGATCTTCAACTCCGGAATAAGTGATTATATATCCGAATCAGCGATTAAGCCCTCAAGTAAAACAGTTGAGCATCCCAATGTACAATCTCTCTCCCACGATGATTGTGATAACATCAAAATCATCACACACTTGTGTACCTCTTTCATCTTGAAACTAACTCTTCCATCTATTCTCCCACATAGTTGGAATAAGAACACTAAACGCCTTGATGAGTAAAACCTTGAGTTTTCTGCGGTCATGACATTTGTTTTCCGGGATAACTTCAATCACTTAGAAGTATTAAGTCCATCAAGTTTACTCGCCATTAGTCAAACCTTGAGTTTCTCTGCGGTAATAACATTTGTCTTCCGGGATATCTTCAATTACATAGAAGTATTAAGTTCATCAAGTTTACTCGTGTTTAGATACGTGTCTCCTTCCCCTTCTTTGGTTTTGACACTTGAATCAAGAACTCTTGAAACCTAAATACTAGAAATCTTTTGAGAAGAGCGCTCAAGTCTTTGTGAGAATCAACATCTTGAATAATGTGAGCAAGTCTAATTGGGGATTAAATTTGACATATCACTCTCCCCAATTAGTGCTCTCCCTAAACCGACAACTGTTTGATAAATGCCATGAATTAAGAAGAAGTCTTTAGATCGTTAAATGCAACTCGTCTTTAGTCTTCTAACATGTAGCGAATATGTAGAACCGATGTAGACTCGACCTTCTTCAAGATTGTCCGGTTGGGAATAGAAAGCTAACATCTTCAACTCACCAAAAACAAGAACATCACCAAAAGCATCCCAATCAACTTACATCTTGCAAATCCCTTAACTAAAATCCTCCCAATCAAACAAGAACGAAAGATGTTCATCAAGGAAATCGGCAATCGGCCGCAATGAACACGAAATGGTAATACCAAGAAAAAATCACATCAAACAAGAACGAAGGTTGTTCGGAATCATCATGTTGATGTGCACGTGAAGCATTAACCGAAGCACTTTGTCAATAAACTCATATCGACATGAAGATGTCAACTAACGGCTCATAGAAGAAACTCCATGTAACGATGACCCGATAAGAAGAAGATCGGTTCTTACATGAGTTTGGAGCCGTTGACCATTATTCTCGAAATCAACCAACCATGCGATAATTTCACACTTCTTCTCCCCCAAGAATTGCATACGGAGTTGCCATTCTTGATTAAATAAGTGAAAGTCATCCGAATGTTCTATTCACACTTCTCTCCATAAAATCAACACATGATGTCGCCATCTTCATTATAATCGAGCAAGTGGAATGAGAAAACAATCGGTGATAGCCGGTTCACTTGATGGTGACGCATGGAAAAGTATGAAGCATGTTGATGAGAATGGTCATAATAAGAAGATTTCTCTTCTTGGAAGATAAAGCGCCTTCAAGCGTACACTTTTCTTTTCATTAGAGAAGCGAGGCATGAACTGTTGTGTTCATACGTCATAAGAAGATTTCTCTTCTTCATAAGATAAAGCGCACTGAAACGTACACTTTTCTTTTCTTTATAGTACGAGGCATGAACTGTTGTGTTCATACGTCATAAGAATATTCTCTTCTTTCGAAGATAATCGCTTCAAACGTACACATTCTTTGGGTCTGAGGCACGAATCAAGTGAGCAGACGTCATAATCTCTCTTTTCGGCTCTCTTAGCAAAACACATAATCAACCCATTATCATTCAAGAGGCTTTTGTCGTGACGGTGATGGAGAAAACCCAATATGATGAATTTGACCACGAAGTAAACTACCCGAACTCGTGACTTAAACTTGCACATATGTAACAAAGAGCGGTGTCGAGACTTCATGCCCATTTGAATCTCTAAGTACTCTATACTCTTCAACCAACCAACCATCGAGTATTAGGCGTATATCACCTCTTGAAAATCCACAATTGAATGTGACACCGAGCACTACAACGTAACTCCTTTAAGTGATAGTTATTTTGTGGTGATAAGAGCCCAATTCCCCAGTGGTAAAGAAAAGGTAAAGGCACCCTACAATAACTAGATTTTCAAGTCTTCGTTTTTGAAAATAAGCTTGAACAAGGATCATGAAGAATCTTCATCCAACCATCCCGATACCTTGGATACTAAGTACACTCACCGTGATATTTCACTACAACCTCAAATAAATAATAGTGAATTAACTCCGTTGTCACATCTTCGATTAAAAACTCAACTCTAGCCTCCTTTGGCGTTTTAAGTGAACTATGATAATGGTTTCATCCCGACCATGGTTTAATGAGCATAACCCGTAAAACTTTGAAGTAACCAAACCGACATGACGAATATCCAAACACACATCCAATTCATGAAGTACACCTTTATCCCTTCTTGAGCGAAACCGTAGCACCAACATCAAATGAGATCCCGAAATACACTTTCCTTTCTCTAGGATGGTTCCATCATTACGGATTTTACAACTCTATGGTTTAAACCGAGAAATAGGTTCTTCGGGATTTTACAAAATCAAGAATAAACCGTAAGATAGATCCGAAATGTACTTTACTATTATCGGGATGTTTACCTTTATCACGGATTTTACAAGTCAATGATTTAAACCAAGAAATAGGTTCTTTCGCGGGATTTTACAAAATCAAGACAAAACCGTAAACAATGTCAGCTTGAATGTGTTGTGACAATATTGGTTTCGGTGAATATCTGTTTTAGGGGAACATGCAGGGTTCATCAACAATTCTTACCCCAACATCAACAATATCATCAATCATCCAATAAACACTTTGGCAAACACATCATTCACGAATTCTGTCGGCTAATGTTGTGACCTTCTGGTGAAGTAAACCCGATATACCAAACTTGATTATGAAGTAAAATTCCCAAGATATGTTACTTAACCTTGTACTAATCCTTGTGAAGAAGAAACGGTGTACCCAATGTACAAAACCTCTTGACATTCTCAACTGAGTGAGACACCGAAGTGATAGTTACGTTGTGAGTTAAGCGAGAAAGAATCACAACCGTAATTAAATGGCCAAGTCTTTATCACACTCTATAAAAGCCCAATCAATTCATCTTCGCGGAAGGGTAGAAAGAAAGAAGACGAAATAAGTAAACGCGTCCGGAAAACCTCACTTCACATCCAAATAAGAAATACCGTCCAAACACCCCATAGTCAACATTGTATAATCATTAATTTGGTCATGACACAATATACTACGTGAAAATGTGTAGCTCAAAGAATTAAACCTCATAACACATCGAATCTCATCATCCAATCTCATAACATCAAATCTCATATTCACAAATCATTTCAGTCACATAAAATTTCAAGCCCGGTCCAAATGACTCTTAACAATCAAAAGTGAGACTTTGGTATAATTTTTTGATGATACTTTTGGGTCTGATTCTCAAATAATACCCGATCTAAACATCCATCCGATCATAATCCCACGGCCCATGTTCGGTTTTAACTATTAGCACACCACACCGTCTAACACAAAGTACTCAAAGCCGTGAATAAAGTATCCTTCGTGAAAATATAGCATACCAAAATACCACTCTGACGCACAATTTTGTATCCAATAATTTTTTATAACAAAATTCATTTGAATACCAAATTGTTGTTTTAAATTAATGCCCACCATTGCAATCCATCCTTGCGTCCATGAGATAAAGAGTAAATCAGGTCCTCATCATATATAATATCCATCATCCCACCGAAATGAACTAGCCCAATCAAAATGAACAAATGAGATACTCGACCCATTTATTAACAAACCCGAACCACTCAAAATAAACTTCATCAAAATTCCAACTCATCAATATTCCAATCGTCACAAAGTTTCGGTCAACCCAAGTATTTTCAACTAACAACACGATTTAAATAATCACCCATCAACAAAATGAAATATTGACATACCCATACTAATTGCCACATCTTGATTGCCACATACAATTCGTTTAATCTCTAACAAAGCTCATACTAATTGCCACATGATCCAACATAGTCCATCTTGGTCCAAGAAGAATTATAAGACCGGTTTTAAAGGCCCAATCCAAGCGTATACCCAACATCCAAATACTAATAAGTGAGTAAGAGAAAACCGGTTATATAAATAAATCATCCTAATCTTTAGGTCATAGTATTAACCTAATCTCACATTCTCAAAAAATAATCGCCTACCACTTCTTTCACCTCTCACCAAACTACTCTCAAGATAATCAGTTAAACTCGTCACACATCATCAAGATCACATCTCATCTTATCATCATCAAGATCCTTATATCACGAACAACACATCACCCTTTTGATTCGATTAAGCGAGAGTCAAGAAGGCACGAATACCAAGTTGTTGTGACTTCAAGATCCTTTGGGTCTCGGGTAGGTTTATGTGATGTTAATGTTTTCGCTTTTTTTTGTTTTTAATTTGATAAACGAGCCAAAGAGAACAAATAACTACTTAGTTATCTTGTTCTTTTATGTGTTTGGAAATTAATATTGACCGTTGAGGATAACAATTCAAAGAAGAAATCTTTTTAAGGATTGAAAGAGAAACTTTGAACATTTCGAGGTTGATTTTTCATTCACATGTTCGGATAGATGTATTTGGAGTATGAGATGGGTTAGATTGGAGTATGTTGTTGAGATAGATGTATTTGGATCTGTTATAATCATGGTATCTCGTATTGAAAAAACAATGGACTGATGATGTTTTGGTAATTGAAACTGAGGTCGTGATACAGTTTTGTAGATATTTGGTTTTTGATATAGTGGTCGTGGTCTATTCTTCTTCTCATCTTCATCATTTCTTCTTTAATTACCATTTAATTATCAGACAAGTCGCTAGCTACGGCAAGTCGCTAGCTACGGCATGTCGCTAGCAACGACTTGTAAAGACAAGTCGCTAGGTAGGTTTATTTTGACTAAACTCGCTACTTGTTAAACAACAAGTCGCTAGCAAGATTTTCCGATTAGTTTTGCTACCACTTTTTCCGATATCAGCATACTTACCCAGAAACAAAATGCATATAAAGCTTAACCCATTTGACCCTAAAAGTTTGACCATAAGAATGAATGACCAGAATAACCCATAAAAACATATGGGTATTCAGTTATTTAGCCCGTTTGACCATAGATTGACCACCAAAATTTCCGATTTGGAACAACAACAAAACCATCACAAAAGTATGATATTGATAACAAAATATGTTTGGACCATAAAAGCAGACACAAGTGACAAGGCGAGATATGCATATATGAATAAAGGTGTTACTTTTTGGACCAAAGAGATGCAAACATCAAAAGCAAGTACCAAAAGCAGGTCTACATAATTCGAAGACCACAATAAATCATCAAAACACAAAACCTTGGCTCTGGTACCAATTGTAGGATCATTATATTTATTGTGTTGATGATTCGGGTGGTCTTGGGAGATCAAAATAAATGTTTGCCATTAGAGAGAAAGTTAGAGAGTTGGGTGTTTTCTTGGTGAGAGTTACTTCACAAAATGTAGAATATTAGATTGAAAAGCACCACCCTTCCATGGATGGAAGGGGTATTTATAGTTACATAAGACACGACCTCCTATCGGCTGTGGATCGGTATCGATGGGTAAAGACCGTCCTTCCTCCACGGTGTTGCACTAAACTATTTTATGCTCTTGACTAACTAATTAACTACATAATAACGTAAATAACGACAAGTCTCTGAGCTAATTTATGCTAGATAATATTTGGGGTGACCGACTCTTCACTATGGAATTTTCTAATTCCTAACACTTTTCTATCGACATAGTCACCGCATGGTCCGAGTCGGCATACACTATAGTTTCTACACCCGTTCCTTTGGGATACCATAATCCTAAACATGTCGTTCCTTAATGTATCTAAATATCCTTTTCAATGCTTCTAAGTGTGATGCTTTGGGATTTTCTTGAAAGCGAGCACATAGACAAACACTAAAAATAATGTCGGTCTACTAGCCATGAGATAGAGTAGGCTACCGATCATTCCTCTATATTTAGTGTTATCTACCGATTCACCTTCCTTATCCTTGGTGAGTTTAGTTTCGAGCACATGGGTGTCTTAGTTGGTTTTGAGTCTTCAGACCAAATTTCTTAAGCATATCTTTTATGTATTTAGATTGGTTAAAGAATATGCCATCTTATAGTTGTTTAATTTGAAGTCCTAGAAAGAAGTTTAACTCACCCATCATACTCATCTCAAACTCGTCGTGCATGATTTTAGAAAAATCATCACATAGCTCTTGACAAGTTGATCCGAATATGATGTCATCAACGTATATTTGAAATATGATAATGTGTGATTCCTTTTTCTTGGTAAAAGAGTATTATCATCGATCCCATGGTATATTTGTTTTCTACTAGAAAAGTTTTAAGTCGATCGTACCAAGCTTTTGGTGCTTGCTTAAGTCCAGTATAATGCCTTCTTGAGTTTGAAGACATGATGTGGTTTCTCAAAGTCAAGAAACCGGGAGGTTGAGCAACATATACTTCTTCGTTAATAAACCCATTAAGTAATGCACTCTTAACATCCATTTGAAATAATTTAAAGTCATAAGCACATGCATATGCAAGTAAGATTCTAATAGACTCGAGCCTAGCTACGGGTGCATAAGTTTCGTCTTAATCAATCCCTTCTTGTTGATTATAACCTTGTGCGACAAGCCTAGCTTTGTTTCTAGATACTATACCCATTTCGTTCCAATTATAGTTTGATCTTTAGGTTTTGGAACTAACTTCCAAACATCATTTCTAACAAATTGGTTTAACTCTTCTTGCATAGCATTGCATAGCAATTACCCATCATTTCTAACAAATTGCTTCGTTTATGTTTTTCGGTTCAATGGTTGATACAAAGCAAAAGTAATTACTTTGATTTTGGGCTTGTGATCTTAATGTTCTTTGATTTAGTTGTCCTATGACTTTTTCTAAAGGATGACTTTTGGATTCTTTGATGTTTATATTTTCATTATTTAATGGTTCATCTTCCTTGTCATTTTTAATTATTTCTTGACTTTCTACAAGCGAACTTTCAACTAAGTCATCATCTACTAAAGGTGATCGATGTCTTAGAGGGAGGTGGACTTTCATCGAATGTTATGTTCAACGATTCCTCAAATCTCATTGTTTCTTTGTTTAAGACAATGTAAGCTTTACTAGTTTGTGAGTAACCAAGAAATACACCTTCATAAGACTTTGGGTCAAACTTGGTGAGGCAGGTCTTTAGTATTAAGAATGAAACATTTACATTCAAACAAATATAAAATATCCTAAAGTTGGCCTTTTACTTTTATATAGTTCATATGGTGTTTTGTTTAAGAAAGGACGTATTAAGACTATATTTAAAATATATGTAGAAGTGTCAGCGTTAAACCAAAACTTTTGAGGAATGTTTTGTTCATTAAGCATTGTTTTACTCATTTCTTGAATGGTTCTATTTTTACGTTCTACAACTCCATTTGATTGAGGTGTTCGAGGAGCCTAGAAGTTATGTGTTATACCATTTGTATCACAAAAGTTTCCAAATTGTGTTTCATTGTCAAATTTACGACCATGGCTACTATGAGTTTGTTTACCAATTTTGAAATCGTCGCAAAAATGTTGGTCATATGTTAGTTTTGGTAAATTTCTAACTAGCTCTTTTGAAGATAGGTTTTGGATAAGTCTCATATTAGTGTGACCTAAGCGTCTATGCCAAAGAGTTGAGTTATCATCTAAGGTTGTTAGACAAACTTTGTCATTAGATGTTTTATCTATTTTCATGACGTATATGTTATTTTTCCTAACTCCTTTAGCTATGGTGATACCATCTTTTGTATTTTACTACCATTTTCTTCAAATAGTACTTTATACTTTTTATTACATAATTGGCTAATACTAAGTAGATAAAATCCTAACACGTCGATATGAGCAACATTTTCAATAGTTAGGAGTTATGAGCGATCGTACCTTTGCCAATGATTTTGATTTTGAGATTGCTACCAAAATGACATTACCTCCGTCATACTCTTGGTATGTTGAGAAGAGGCTTTTGTTGCCCGTCATGTGTCGTGAGCATCCACTATCTTTTATCCATTCATTAGGTTCTAACCCAACTTTCAAGCATACCTATGACACAAATAACTCAACTGTTTGGTCCCCAATATCTCATGGGTCCGTTTGGGTTAAACATACCATTTACTTGGTTCATATATGAAAATGATGGGTAAGGGTTCCATGGCATGTAATTTGGAGTTTGATATGGTCTAGAGAAGTTTTGACTCAACCGGTATTTTGATAGTTGGGTTATATGTTGTGGTTGCTTTTGGGAAAGGCGTTTGGCAATAAATGTTTTAGACCGTTGTTGAATAGTTTTAGATCTAAATTCATTTCTAGCAAGTCCTACTCCTAATGTAACTGCAGGTTTTAGTTTAACATTATCTTTGGTTTTCTTTGTTACTTTGAAAATTCACTCACGGTCCAGTATTGCAAACATTCGTCACTGCTACACATCCCCACGGCACCAAAATTTTCAACAGACGGAACCCTATTTTGGGTCCATCTCGTCCGTCTTGTCTGCTGATAGCTTTGATAGTTTGTTTGTCTTTTTCGGCCGTTTGGTTTGACTCTATGGAATTAGTACTTCATTAAAACCTAGTCCATTCATGTTTCATCGTTGTTTTTGAATTCTAACTATTTCATCGGCACAATCAATATTTTTGTTAAACCTTTAAATTTAGAGTTATGTTCGATGAGAACTTCTTGTGTGAGTTTTAGCTTTTCTATTTCAAGACTAAGCTCTTGACATGATTTACAATCATTGTCATTTGCTTTCCTTTTTCTAATCGTTTTGCCTTTTCTTTTAACTCATAAATTTCATTTTCTAAAATTCCTTTTTAGTCTTTAAAACTTGTTTTTAGCTATGATTTTAAGCTAAGCTCACACAATTGATTATATTGTTTTTGCAAGGTGTCATCATCAATAGAAGAGTAAGATGAGTCGGAATGTACCTCATTTGATTCATGTGCCATTAGAGCGACCTCATCCTTGCTTGATTCTTCATCATCCTCGCTATCATTCAAGCACCACTTACAAAAGCTTGTTGAGTTTTGCTTTTAGGTGGCTTGGGCAATCTCCTATAGATGACTTGCATCACCGCATCTAAAATACTTTCTTTCACCTTTTCCTTTTTTGTCATCTCGGTCTTTTCGAAATGGCTTCTTTTCTTCTCGGGTTGCTTTACGAACTTTCCTCTTCTTCTAAAGAACTTTTGAAATCTCTAACGCCATAGCATACCCTCATCTTCACTACCGGAGCAAGATTCGTCATCATCACTTGATTCCGTTCTTGCCTTTGAGAGCAACGAATTTGACTTTCTCTTTTCCTTTGATGATTTCGAATCTTTCTCCATAACCATTTCGTGTACTTTGAGGTTTCCGATTAGCTCGTCTAGTGACATTTTCTAGAGATCTTTTGATTCCTCAATAGTCATTACTTTAGCTCTCCACTTGGATGGAGTTCTCTAAGAAATTTCGACAAAGTTTTTACTACTTAAAAGATTCATAAAGTGCTTTAAGAGATGTAATAATAGTATTAAGCGAGCAAAACCACAATCAATGGTTTCATCTTCGTGGATAACAAATTTTTCATATTGTTTAACAAGAAGATCAATTTTGTTATCCTTAACGTAATTTCCTTGATGTGTAATAATCAAAGATTCCCAAATGTCTTTAGCGGTTTCACACATAAAAATTCTTTCATATTGTTTTCTAGGTAAAGCATTATAAAGCATCATTTTAGCTTCATTATTTTTAGCTATTAATTTCTTTTGATCATCAATGTAAATATCTTTTGTTGTAGAACTAAAGTCTCCTTTAATTATAACAAACCAAAGATCTATATCTTTGATTTTACATATGTTTCAAAGCGGTTTTTCCAATAGATCTATATCTTTGCATAGATTGCCCTTCTTTAAAGTTTTCGAATCCATGGATCGTTTCAAGTTTATAAAATACAATATATTTTAGAAATTCTTGAGCAACGAGGCTCTGATACCAATTGTGAAAAACTAGAAGGGGGTTGAATAGTTTACCGATTAAAAAATTTGTTTTGAAACTTATTGAAATGTCAATTGATATTGATCTTAGATATGCTAGTGAATGATAATCAATATGCAAGCAATATATATAAAGAGTAAATAAGGAAAGAAATAATCAAACCACGACAAGTTGTTTATACTGGTTCGGTCTACAAGGATTCTTTTTCCTTGCCTACTCCACTTCCCGAGTCTCACACTCGAGAGTTTAACTTCACCGGTCAACAAGCTCCTTTCACCGTGGAGAAACCATTACACTTCGCTTACACACTATTTCCGACACTAAGCTAGATGTCGAGTTTTTTCAAGGCACAACCACTCCCACACACAATGTATTTTAAGGACTAATATACTAACCACTCACACTCACAAGTTTATGATGGTTTGGTACAACGATGATGTATGAATCAAAACTAGATCATACAACAATAAACAAACAAGACTTCCAACTATTTGTTGAAGCTTGAATATGCCTTGATCTTCTTTGCTACAAAACAGGATCACTATAATGATATGAAACTGCGTTAGAAATGTTAGAGAGAAGTAATGTATGTGAATATGCTAGAAAGGGATGAGAAAACAACTTGGTTTGGCTTTGCTATTTATACACGGACCACGTAACCCATAAAAGGGTTCCGCCTGTAAAGTTTTGGTGTCACGGGTGCGAACAAACAAGATCACCAAAATCTTACCAAAGTCAACCATATCTATCCAATATTGTGTAGAGTCTAAATCTACACAAAACATCTAGTGAAATCTTCTAGAGATTTCAATGATGCACTACATGATGTCATGTGTTGTTTTATATTTTAGAAATATGTTAAATTTAAATACATATGTAATGTTTTGTTTTAAGAAACTAAAACATGCTTGATCTAAAAATGTTAACATACATTATAGTTTAGAGTCATATCAATAATATGATTAATCAAAATGTAAATGCTTGAGTGATGAAGATATTACTTGATGAAAAGCTTGTTTTAATATCTATTAAACATGACAAGCTTTAAGTTTTATAAAATTAAATTTACTTTTATCGTTAACAAAACTTAGGTAAAGATCATAAAATATAAATAACGGTTAATGACGATATTTGTATTAACAGATAGAACATGCAAAATAGGTCGGCCCTTGAATGAGTGTTGTCAAGTGCGGTTGCAACTCTAAGTAGTCAAAGGTCGACCTTAGGTACTCATCGCCCATTTGGCCAACTCGTGTGGATTCTTCTAGCGCTTTAGACTTTTAATCAATGGTTCACTTTCAAGCTCAACCGATTTAGCAATTGGTGTAGTAGTGAAGAACACGTTGCCTAGGTACCTGGTGGGAGTAGTGGGATTAATCTTGATCGTTCATATTCCTAGAATTTGTTCGCTTCCAAAACCTTAAATCTCATACAAGAACTTCTCAAAGCGGTTGTTCACTTGCATCTAAACATACTTGCCAATGACATACTTCTATCGTTGGTTGGGCTTGGTAAAACATATATGGTTCCTCGCATAATATGCACTTTGGTATCGTTGCCCGTATCCAAAGTCCGCATCATGTGCGTGTAGTCTAATCCAAGCATTTATGTTTAAGTTCGGGCTAGCAAAATAACTAGGTCCACGAACGAGAGCAGACATGCCGGTTGTACCTCAAGGTAATCAATAGCCGATCTCGAATAATCATTGTCCATTTTGGTCAATGTGTTGTGAATCGTTTTGATGTTAACGATCCTTTAGTAAGATTTCGATTTGTCGATCGGGGTGGCGATAAAGACTACGTTCCCAAGGTAGCTCGGTGGAAGGTGAGGACTTAATCTTGACCGTCCATCGTGGCTACATATAGCTTAGTCAATTGGTCATGGGAGACCTCGAGCCTTGCAAGCACAACACCATATGTGTGTTGCTAGGTTTCATATGTACTATTGTTGTGACGCTTTCACCTTGGCTTTGGCTTTGAGTGTGTTGAGTTGTTCTAGTGTAAGTTTAAGCATTTGGTGGACGATTTAGAAAGCGAGCCCGATTTTTGTGTGATCGTGTTCATGGATGGAGGTTGGTGGTATTCGACATGGTCATGTGTAGGAGTAGGTGGATCACGTGCATGTAAAGAGTTTGTTCAATGAAGGGTGGGATGGATACGAAAGCCCACGAGCCACATCGGACCATGTGTTTATGAAATGGGTGAGGATAGACCGTCCAGAAAGGGTATGGAACACACCACAACCTAGAGCGACTCCGCCACATTTGAAATGAGTTACCCGGTGAACAAAACACAATTAGTATTCATACAATTCGAGTTGTTCTTAAACCAACTTTATTTAAAAAAATACAAAAATCAATGTCAAAATCATTATATTATTCCTAATGGTAGTCCTAGTTCTTAACATTTTCTCTATTCTATTATATGTGACTTTACGTGGTGGCATATTGTGCGAGGGAACCATATGTGTAAATAAATATATGAGATTATAGATATCTGAACGACTCATGTTGTTCATATTTATGAGATTAAATGAGGATATTCGAAAAGAATATTTTTGCTATTTATATTCAATAATGACTCATATTATTCCTTTTTATAAGTTTAACTCCGCTTACACATGTTTAAAAATTAAATATGGCTAAACTTATGTAATAACATAAATATAAATACAAAAGTTAAGGCATGACCCACGTGTTACTATGAGATTAAACTAAGCACATGAGATTGTATATATAGCAACGACACATTTTGATATGACGCATAACTAAAAAAAGGATTGTACATATAACAACGACACATTTTGATAGTATAACGGGTAATAATATTTCAATAAATGTCGTTGTTATATGTACAATCGTGTATTTGTTTTCATTTCATAGTAACTTGTGGGGCTGAGCCTTCATTTTGATATTAATATTCATGTTAATAATAAATTTAGCCGTATATAATTTCTAAAACTTGTGTACGCACGGATTAAACTTATAAAGAATAATACTATCAGTCGTTATTGAACACGAATAATAATTTTGTTTTTACGTATATATACAATTTATTTGCATAGCAAATTAACGCGTGCTTTAACAAATATATAATAAAATAACCCTAAATACGATTCTCTCGGTGGCGGCTTAATCCCTTTACATTCGATAAGCGCTTTCCTACGATTCCATCTAAACCTTCAATTTTTTATTATCCATTCACGTGGGTAGTTTAATTATTATTGGTTTGTTTAAATCGTAATTTGGTGTGCGCTTCTTTTGTTTTTTCGTTGGTTGGTGCTGATTGATTTATTACGGTATTTTATAATCGATCTCATATATCGCAACACATCTTGGTGATAATTTAAGTGCGATATCCATGATGGGTTAGTAATTTAATTTCCTAGTGCTTTAATCATGCCTTAGTGATACTAAGGCTATCGTATTGAAGATTGACGTGGATCTTCTTGCTCTCCGGTGGTTCGTTTTATTAGGGTTTCGATTACTTTACGGTTTTCGTTTTTAGGGTTGCTTTACTTTCTTGTTTGTTGTTATGAACAAGATTGATGAATTAAACGATGATGAGTCTCATTGTTAGTCAATCGACAATGAACCCTAATAGTAGTGATTCTCGTTCGATGGACAAGTGGAGCCGGTTCTACTTGGTTCAAGCCCCAGTCATGTCGCGCTAGTCATGACAATCTTGAGGTCGGGATACTTTATTGAAAATTGTACTCTTGAAAAACAAATCTTTGAGGAAAACTTGTTCTTATGGGTGATGATGGGCAACCATTAAAACCGGTGTGACGATGAGATACTACTACTTCTGGGGCTAATTTTGAGCATCTTAAGGTACCGCAGTCGCAGAAGGAGTTTGAGGAGATGCTTACTGCTATTGGGTATTATTCGAATTCTCCTCAAGATACGAGTGGTCCTATGGCTTCTAATGTTAATGGTCATAATAACGCTAATGATAAGGTTGATACGAATGCACATGGGGCTGGTGGTATTGAGAAGGTTGGTGGTTTGAAACAACCTTCTTCATCGTATGCTGGTGTTACTTCTTCTGAACCAAAGAAACACACTTCAAACTTTCGTAGGTTGGAGTGTAGTAAAACAACTGATGGTGTGGATCTTTACGTCCCGATGAAAGTGGTTGAAGAGGTGAACACTAGGTTTGAGAATACTTTGTATGGGTATTTCCTTGGTCAACGCCTTGCTTTTCCGGTTGTTGATTACTTTGTACACAACGCGTGGGCTAAGTTTGGTATACACAAGGTAATGATGAATGCAAAGGGTTCTTCTTCTTTAAGTTCAATTCGAAGAAAGGTCTTGATGATGTGCTTGAAAGCGGTCCGTGGTTGATTAGAAATGTTCTATTATTCTTAAACCATGGACCTTGAACACCAACTTACTCAAAGAGGATTTGACCAACATCCGGTATGGGTTAAATTCCATGATGTTCCTCTGGCTATGTTTTTCGATGATGGCCTTAGTCTCCTTGCCACATTGATAGCACGCCTAAAAGGTTAGATGCTTTACTAGCCAAATGTGCAAGGACTCGTGGGGCCGTAGTAGTTTTGCTAGATGCATGATTGAAGTAAAATCGGATCGGTGCTTAGGGACTTCCTTCTTGTTGAGATACCGTTACTTGATGGATCGGGTTCGACTATTGAGAAGATACGGGTTGAATACGAGTGGAAACCACCGCATTGTGATAAATGTAAGATTTTGGTCATACTCTATTGATTGTCCTAAAGTTGTTGAACCTCCCTTTCGGCCTTCTCAAAGATGCTAATGATGGTTTCAAGATGGTTAATAACAAGAAGAAGGAAAGCAAGGTGGGTCTTCTATTCCGGTCGAGGAGGTTTTCAAACTGTTGTAAACAGTTTCAATACCAACCCAAAAAGACTCCTCCTGAACCTAAGAAAGTGGAAGTCAATAAGAATAATGCTCCTGATGTGGCTAATTCGAGTGGAACAAAGATCGCTACATCTAACCAGTTTGATGCTCTTAATATGGAACATACGGATGCGTCTGGTACTCCTTCTAATGACACTATCAAGGATGTGGATTCTGGTCGTACTATGGAAGTTAATGAAGATAAGTCTACTAAGACAGGTATTGCATCACAAGATCCCCTTGTGAGTGATTTGAAAGAGATGGAGTCGGTAGTGGCTCCTCAAACTAGTGATTCGTGTATACCGCCTGCCTCTTCTACTAAGAGAGTTAACCCTTTTCTAAAGTGGGAGAGATTGAGGTGTCGATTACGAAGATGAGGTTGTTGCTAACCCATTTGATGAGTCTGCTAATATATTTGGTGGTGGCCAAGAGTTTGAAGATGAGTATGATGACTATGACTTCGATGACTATGCGAAGCAGTGTTCGTGATCTTCCGGAATTTGGATGCCTTTAATGCTATGTATGGCACAAAGTTTCAAGGTCCTAGGAAGTAATTTTATTTCGTTGTGTCATATGTTATCATTTGAGTAGTGGTTTATTTTCTTGATTAGAAAATAGGAAGTATCTTGTTATGTAAAACTTTATGCCTATGTAATGAAATTTGAGATATGGGATTTCACTCATATCCATTGTACTTAAACGTTTATTTGGTTAATATATTTACCGAGTGTGGGATTACTCCCTTTACCAAAAAAAAAAAAAAAAATTAAGCGTGCTTTCATTTTCTATTTATAACTCCGTGCATATGTATTAATTTATATAAAACGATAATGATAATTATAAATAACAACAATATATGTCATTTTTATTTTAAAAATATAGAGTTTAGGTGGTATAACTTACGGGGTATTTATTAACTTTATTCAACTGTTAAAAATAAAAACAACTACTTAAGCCCTTATAACTTATCTAAAATATAATAACTAACTGTTATTAATTGTGGTTTGTTTAATAAAACAACTCATGTGTTTTTATATATATTTATTTTTGTCAGATGAAATTTAGATGAATTTAATTAAATTGTAGCATATTTTGGCTTTCATTGATCAATAAAAAGACTTAGATTTCATTTTGTATCTTCTCTTATTAAATAAGAGATTCAATTTAAATTTTACATCAAGTAATATACAATTGATTTATTTCTTCTTAAGTAATTGAACATAAATAAATAAATAAATAAATAAATAAAAATTTTGGATTAGCATCTAGCACTTGTTAACATGGCATGGCAATAACTTCTCATTTGAGCCACACGGGTGCCACATCACTTCAACAAACCTAAACAACAAACCCCTCTTACCATAACAAACCTCAACTTACTTATTTGGGTCCCACCACTTACACTTTATTTTTTTGCACATTTCCAAATATATCTAATTCATTTAATTAAAATTAAAAATACAATACATCATATTAAACAACCATATGAAACATAACTAACGATGCGAAAAACAAAAGGCGATACCGGAAAAAAGCCACGATCGTAAATACTAATAAAATATCTTTGTTAAACATTTCATTCGTGAAACTCCCATCCGTCTTTGGTTTCTCAAAACCTCCCACACGTGAACATATAGATTTTCTCCCACCAAAGCGTTGTTCAAAATGGTTTCTGCTGATAACACAATATGATCAATGTCATTTTTGTTGCTTGTACGCTGCAACTGTTTATAAATTGTGTTGAATTTTTGACAATGTTAATTCTTGCCCATTTATCTGTGATCATATTTTTGGTACGATTGACACCGTCAGACTGATTGTTAAACATTTCCACAACCTGGTTCCAAAAGGCCGCATTGGAATGGTTATTTACGTTATCTTGTGAAACTACGACCCAAACTCCCGCTAGAAACATTTCTTCTGCATTTGACCAACGAGTATTCATTTCTGATTTTTGGTTAGATAAACAAGTGTTTGAAAAATAGTGTGTTGTACATTGCTATTTATAATGGATGATGAGGATTTTTTTCAAATTTTAAACTATAGGATGAGCGGAATATTTTTCAAATTCAAAATTTGGGATAAGCGGGATATTTTTAACATTCAAAAATTAAGATGAGCGGGATTGTTTTCAAATTCAAACTATAGGATGAACGGGATTGTTTAAAAATTGAAATTCAAACTTCAACCGGGATTTTTTAGATACCTATATATACACGCATCACATACATCAAACACACAAACACACATCCAACACATATAAATATGATAACATCAAATTAGCCTGATATTTTATATATCAAATTCCCCTATTTATGGCCTCATTTGTATTAATATGGTACTTAATTCGTTCATATTTGTTCATAATTGCATTTCAGGATAAATGAGGCGTCGGAGCGGAAAGATGATATAAGGCCAAATATATGTTCGAAGATAGATTTCTGAGGGCCTATGAATTCAATGAGAAGATTACGCCAGTAACTCGTTAATAATGTTACGTCGTAAATATGATGCTTTGATGGATCTGGTAACCAATTCTTATGATTACGTCGTAATTAATTTTGTGAAGGTTAAGGCGTAACATGGCAATTTAGTTCGTAGTAGAGATAATTCGGAGTGGATAAGTATGTGCATACGAAGAATTACAGGCGTAACCTAGTGATTTAGTTACGTCGTAATTAATTACTCAAGCAAAGTTTTGAAGTCCGTGGATTGGGAAGCAAGTTAATATTTATTTTATTCACTTCAAGGACCAAGTATAAAAATATCAAGAACGATTTAGGGTGAAACCGTAAATATCTTATAAGTATTATTAAGGCTTTTGGACTTGATATGAATCCAC
Organism: Chrysanthemum lavandulifolium; assembly: GCA_022545495.1. NCBI lineage: Eukaryota > Viridiplantae > Streptophyta > Magnoliopsida > Asterales > Asteraceae > Chrysanthemum > Chrysanthemum lavandulifolium. The sequence continues at coordinate 17,256,894 of CM040238.1, read as the reverse complement.
GCGCTACTTGAGGGGCCTAAGTCATATTGAAGGCTAGTAAAGTTTCAAATATTAGAAAGGATGATAAAAGTACAGTAAGATAAGTTACTGGCGTAATTCTAATTTAGTTACGGTAACTTTGAATTCTGACGTAACTAATATTTAATTACGACGTAATTGTTCGAGATCTGGATTTCTTTGCGCCTTCATTAGTTGCGGCGTAATTAGCCCTTAAGGTTACACCGTAACTATGTCGCGCCTATAAATACAGCCCTAAATCTGCATTTTGAAGTATCTCTCTTCACCCTCTCCTAGGGGTCGATTTGGGCACCACTCCAGGGTAATTTCCAGCAGTTCCAAGCTATCTTTGAAGGAAGAATTCACTCACAATCATCGTTATTATTAGCTCTACATCAAGTAATTTGTATCAAACATTATGTTCAATTCAATTAATGTTTTATTCATTCTTGTTGGTATGATTTACTACATGTTTGGCTGTTAGGAATTGGAAATTCCATGTTAAAGTGTCGGTCACCCCAATAATGGTCTAGCATATGTTAGCTCGTAGATTTGTCGTTGTTTACGTTATTTAATAGTTAATTAGTTAGTCAGTAGCGTAGAATAGTTTAGAGTAACACCGTGGACGAAGGAAGGGTCTTTACCCACTGTATGCCTGATCCACAGTCCGATAGGAGGACATTTCGTTTGTAAGTATAAATACCCCTTCCATCCATGGAAGGGGTGTGGCTTGGCAATCTAACCTTTCATTTTAAAGAAGCAACTCTCTACCAAGAACACCATCTCTCTACTTTCTCTCTCTACAATGTTTAACATGTATTTTGATCATCCAAGACCACCCGAATCATCAACACAATAATTTTATCGATCCTACAATTGGTACCAGAGCCAAGGTTTGTTGTGTTGTGTTGATTTGTGTGGTTTAGTATCATGGTTATGGTGGTTTTGGTTATTGTTAAAGCGGTTTTACATCATTTTAGTGGTCGAATAATGTTTTTGGCTTACTTCTTTTGAAACGCCTTTAATGTTATAACTGATTCTTTTGTGTCAAGTTGTGTCAAAAGTCTTGCTATTCAAAAGGTCCTGATATTCTAAAATTTGCTTTTGTGTCAAGTTGGTGTCTAAACTGAATTTTATGTCATTCATTCATAGGTCTTTTCGTACCATTAACTTGTGGTCATAAGTCGGTTTATTCGAGGTCAAAGCTGTGGTCAAACGGGCAAAAGTCATGTTTTTATATCCGTGTTACGGTTTTGATGCTCGGGTTCATCATTGCGAGTTGGGTTTCATTTTATCCGTGTTCTATGTATCCACCGAGTAGCGACTTGACACTTTATGTAGTAGCGACTTGGTTATTCGTTGACTTTATTGAAAGTCAATAGCGAGTTATTTATAAAGCTAAGTAGCGACTTGATACCGAAAATGACCCAGCGACTTGCTTTTGAGCATAGCGAGTTGTGTGACTTAAATGACCTAGCGACTTATATTGATATGTTAGCGACTTAAAAGATGGAGATGGTTAGCGACTTGACACGATTTAAAACATGTAGCGACTTGCTTACTAAATGTGGTAGCGACTTGTCATTTTTAATGACAAGTTGTTGGTTTTATAAGTTTAGCGAGTTGACTGTTTTTAACAAAAAGGTAGCGACTTGATAAAGGATTAGTTAGCGACTTGGTGACAGAAATGATGAAGAAGAGTGACTGAACCAAGACTACGACCACAAAAAGACTTAAACCATATATCAAACGACTCACCACAAACACATCACCAAGTACCAAATGACTCCGACCTCGACCATTGCTTCATCGGGCCCCGGTCTACATCTAAGATGGTCATGTTTCATTCGACTCAATCAATACCAATAACCAAACCCTTCATCTAGACTCACCAAGACCTCACCATCCTTTCCTTAACTCTCATTTAATTCCAAGACTCAAAACAAAGACGAAGATAGATCTCGTAATCATTATTCGTTGGTTTCAAAGAGATATCATGCCTCAAAGGCCGCTCCACACGAATAAATTAATCGTCACGGATCTATTGTGAAACTTTGTTTCATTTACTATATTGAATCAAGAAAGAAAAGACTAATAACAAAACCCATATTCCCTTTTCTTTGGCTCGTTTAATGACCAAAACACAACTAAGACATAAAGAACCTACCTTGAAGTTATCTCAAAGAGCTTGTGCCATCTTCGTGGCGACCTCTTAACCTCCATACCATCCATGTGGTATTTACGAGCTCAAGCCAACTCTATGGCGAGCACGAATGGAATCGTTGGATTCGATTAGGGTTTGGAGAGTATATGTGGTTAATGATTTAATGAAGGGCGGATTTGTTTTGATATGTTAGAGAGAAGAGAGAAAATATTTTGTGATGGGAGGCGGATTAGTTTGTTAGAATGTATGTGTTAGGGTTTAGGTCAATTGTGAAATATTAGGCTATCCTTATACTTATAACCGTGATATTGAGTTGTTTATGGATCAAGTATCTATTTCGTATGAAATTTGGTATAACACAATACATGGGTGATTGGTCGGTAACTCTCGTGGGCTTTTTGGCTTCTAGACTAAATTTGGGTTTCACATTCTTGAATCCAAACGTGGGCTTGACGTTGATTGGCACTAGACCCGGGCTTCATGGGATTACTATCAAAATAGTGTTTATCCGAGTTTTTCTCAAAACTTTGGATATATATTTTGTCACATTGTTAATCAAAGTTGGTATTTTGGTACGACAAGTTTCTCGGAAGGACACATAATTCACGGCCTAAGCTAAATTTCACGGATGATTGGATTACACTTTCTCGGGACACACATTCAATTGAACTTGAATATTCTTGAAAAATGTTGAATTTTTATGAATCCAAAATATTAATGATGGTAGGAGTTGAATTGGATTTGGATTGGTATGGGCGTTATGGATTATTGGATCGGATGCTTATTTTTGATAATGAGACTGAAACATGAGATTTGATGATTTGAGTTGATGTTGAGATTTGATGTGTTGTCTTGGCCGATACTTTGGTTTATACACTTTCATATAGGACATTATGTCACGGCTTGAATTGATATTGGAAGTAGGGTGACTATAGGGTTGTTTAAACTGCATTTTATTGGGATATGAAGTGAGGCTTTTTCGGGCGCGTTTACTTATTTCGTCTTCTTTCTTTCTACCATTCCGCGAAGATGACTTGTTTGAGCGTTTATAGAGGGTGATAAAGACTTGGCTATTTAGTTACGTTTGTGATTCTTTCTCACTTAACCCACAACGTAGCTATCACTTCGGTGTCTCACGCTGTTGAGGATTAGTCAAGAGGTTTTTTACATTGGGTACACCGTTTCTTCTTCACAAGGATTAGTACAAGTTTAAGTAACAAATCTGGGGAATTTCTCTTCATGGTCAAGTTTGGTATATCGGGTTTACTTCTCCATGTGGTCACTGCAATAGCCGACTGAATGCGTGAATGATGTATTTACCAAAGTGTATATTGGATGGTTGACGATATTGTTGATGTTGGATAATGGACCATTGATGGACCACTGCATGTTCCCCTAAAACTGATATTCACCGAAACCAAAGTTGTCATTTCACATTTAAGCTAACATTGTTTACGGTTTTGTCTTGATTTTGTAAAATCCCGCGAAAGAAACTATTTCTCGGTTTAAATCATAGACTTGTAAAATCCCGTGACAATGGAAACTGTTGGGTTCGAAGAATACCCAAACCCCTTAATCTAGGATTTGAATAGAAAATAGCTCAAGTGTTTAATCAGTTAACACAAACTCAAGATGAGGCGAAGAAGAAGTCTCTACTCAAGAGAGGCGAAACTCATCTGAATCCCAAGATGATGGATTCGGAGTGATGGATTCAGGAGTGATGACAATAACTCACCGAATCCCCAAGATTCCTCTCCAACTTCTTACATCAAGACAAACCAAGTAGAAGACGGAAGGATGAAAAGATCGAAAAAAGAGCGGGACAAGGCGGGAAAAGGTTGAATCGATAAGACAAAGTCCTTATCAACCAAAGTCAACTTTCCTCAAGGGCAAAAGATCGTGCTCGTCATCATCGAACTTAGGAAAGTAGTCTTGTCTCTTACCTAGAATAGTCTTTGTAAAATGAGACAAAATATATCGAAGATTTTGTCTTACAGATGATGTCGGTTGTCACTTAGGAAAGAGTCAAATATCATACATGTATAAATAGCATAAGAGATGGAGTGAAAAGGTTAAGCTTGTGAATTGTAAAACACACATACAGCATGAGCCATCTTTTCACTCCTCCAAATACAACTTAGTTCCCGAGATAGCTCAAATGAGCTCTAAGAGTTGTGCTCGAGATTTCAGCCCGAGCTTAGAGAGTCACCCAACTTTGTCCTTTCAATCCCAAGTACTATTCCAAGTACTGGGTAACGTATTCTTTGTGGATTTATTTCTAATAAGAATATGATGTTGAAAATTACTTAGTGTGTTTTCTTATGTTAATTTCGGTCATAGTTCACTAATAACTTGTTTTATATACTTAAACTGCTTTTAAAATATAGTGAACGGGAACAATGTAAACATCTGGTAAAAGTAAAGTGCATTTCGGATCTATCTTACGGTTTATTCTTGGTTTTGTAAAATCCCGCGAAAAAACTATTTCTGTTTAAACTATAGAATTGTAAAATCCGTGATGATGGAACCACCTGGAGAAAGGAAAGTGTATATCGGGATCTTATCGATCTTCGGTGCTATGGTTTCTACTTCAAGAATGGATAAAGGTGTACTTCATGTTCGGATGTGTGTTTGGATATTCGTCGTAGCGCTTGGTTATTACATGGTTTTACTGGGTTATGTGCTTTTAACCATGGTCGGGATGAAACCATTATCGAGTTCACTTAAAACGTCAAAGGAGGCTAGAGTTGAGTCTTTTATCACAAGATGTGACAACCGAGTTAATTCACTATTATTTATTTGAGGTTGAAGTGAAATACCACCCGTAGCGTGTACTTAGTATTTGAAGGTATCGGGATGGATAGATGAAGATTCTTCAAGATCCTTGTTCGAGCTTATTATCAAAACGAAGACTTGGAAATCTAGTTATTGTTGGGTGACTTTACCTTTTCTTTTACCACTGGGGAACTGGGCTCTTATCATCTCAAAATAACTATCACTTTAAGGAGTTACGTTGAAAAGTGCTCAAATGTCACATTCAATTGTGGATTTTCAAGAGGTAAAGCACGTCTATTACTTGATGGTTGGTCGGATGATGAGTATAGAGTACTTAGAGAGTACTTAGAGATGCTAATGGAAATCGGCACCGCTCTTTGTTACATATGTGCAAGTATAAGTCACGAGTTCGGGTTAGTTTACTTGTGGTCAAATTCATCATATTGGGTTATCTCCATCATTTGTCCACCGCAAAGAGCCCTCTTGAATGATAATGGTGATGATTACATGTTTTGCTAAGAGAGTTGAAAAGAGAGATTATGACGTATGAACACAACAGTTCATGCCTCGCTCCTAAAGAAAAGAAATGTACGCTTGATGCGCATTATCTTCAAGAAGAGAAATCTTCTTATTTATGACCATTCTCATCAACATGCTTCATACTTTTTCCATGCGCTGGGTCATCAAGTGAACCGGGCTACCATCGATTGTTTTCTCATTCCACTTGCTCGATTATAAAGAAGATGGCGACATCATGTGTCGATTTTATGGGAGAAGTGTGAATAGAACATTTGGATGATTTCATTTTATTTAGTCAAGAATGGCATCTCGTATGCAATTCTTGAGGGGAGAAAGTGTGAATTCTTTGCATTGTTGATTGATATTTGAGAATATAAATGGTCATCTGGCCTAAACTCATGTAAGAACCGAGCTTCTTCTTATCGGGTCATCTTTACATGGAGTTTCTTCAAGAGTCATTGGTTGACATCTTCACTCGGATTGATGAGTTTATCGACAAAGTGCTTCCGGTTAATGCTTCACGTATACATCAACATGATGATTCCGAACTATCTCTGCTCTTGTTTGATGTGATGAGTAGTTTGGTGTTACCATCTTGTGTGTTCGTTGTGGCCACGATTCTCGATTTCCTTGATGAGCATCTTTACGTTCTTGTTTGATTGGGAGGATTTTAGTTAAAGGGTGTAAGATATAACTTTCACATACACATCAAACCATAACACAAGGTGGCTTAATAAGATGGAATTCTAGAGAGAAAGTTAGAGGTTTAGGAACTTAGTGAGAGAAAGTGAAAGATATTATTATGAGCTCCAACTCTACCTTGAAAGGTAGAGTATTTATAGTCTTACATAACTCGCCACACTTTGGGTGTGGATCGTGCATACAGGTGGGTAAAGACCGTCTGTCCTCCACGGTGTTACTAAACTAAATTACTACTTAACATAGCAGAACTACGACTACGAGCTTAACGATTACATATACTTGAGGTGACCGACTCTTTAATACCGGAATTTCTAATTCCTAACAATCTCCCCAAGGGAGGTCACCTCAATTATACACCAAAATTACATTGAATACAAATAGATATTACATTAACAGTTGATCTTGCATTCTTGATGTAGTCCTTTGCTCATAAGCTCGTAGTCATTGATTCTTCACATTGCATGTTTGGTTATTCCAAGTGGAGGTCTTTACCGATCCACGCGATGATGAGTTTGAGCCATCTTTGGAGATCATCGGCTATCAAAAATCTCGAGACATCCATTGTGGTGTTGTGACTTTGGGACCGACATGCTCACATTACGATCATGAATTCTTCTCATCGAGTAGCGGAAGCATTTGTTGAATCACGATATTGGCGCAGCAGTAGCGAAGCATGGAGTGAAAATATCGTAGTCATTGATGCACTAATCATGATTTCTTTTGAGTTGAATGTGTTAAGTGAGCATGCGGCTATGGATTGACCGCTTCATTCGATCACCGCAAACGTCGAGCGTACACATACAACAATGATTAGTAACAAATCGCACGAAAGTGTCTTTGATCACTTTCGTTGAATCGAGGTACACGCCCACGGTTCCTCGCTGATCGAGACAAGTCATCGCTGATCGTAGGATTCCTAAGAATCTCCTTGACGTGGTTTCGCGAATTGCTCTAGCGTTCTCAAACCGAACATCTCAAAGAAGACAACACGGAGTGAGTGAACCGTAATATTAAGTCCACCGATTGATGAAAAGAGATTTGAAAACAATCGTGTATTGCTCAATAGAAATTGTTTTGCAATACAAACAAGGTTTTATTGAAAATCAATTATCAATCATAAAATACCTTTTGGTTTGAAAATGAGTACACGATCGATGTGCTAAAGAAAAGAGTTTATAAGCACAAAGACCGGTTTTCAAAGGTATCAAATCAATCCTTAACTCGAACTGTGTTTGATTCAAGAGATTGAATCGCCCATTGTTTCGTTCATTGTCACATGGTTGATCTATAAAATAGATCTCACATGCCACCTACCAGAGCTTGTTTGATGTTGGCTCCGTAAGGCTTTCCATCTTCATTGTGAATATGTAAACATATCACTCGGATGTTACCGCAATACCACAAGGATAATGCGTGGGACTCGAGTTATAATCTCTTCCACATTGTGGAACAGAGAGTCTTCATTGAAAGTGTCCTAATGAGATTTATTGATGATCTCGTGGCTCTAGACTCAATTTGTGCATATTTGGATCCTATAACGGAGACTAGGAGAGGGTCTCCTTCTTCAATATCAACCATCTCTAAGAGAAAGTCGATAGATAATGCCTGTTCCGTGAGAATGAAACAAGTCCTTTAAGAGGAACTTGAGTGGTTTGGGAAGTTGAAGTGCGGTGCCACCTTGGGTCCATGACGCCTTGTCTTCAATACCGATGTTACCATCAAGAGTATATGAATTGAACCCCAGATCCGCTCTAAGGTTGAATAAATGGAGGCTATTTGTTTTCACCCTTTACATTCAATTCTTTTAATTCTTCAACCCTTCAAGGCTTACCGAGACTTCCTAGCTAGAACCTTGTTGGGTTTATTCCAAGACTAGCTCACCTTAGTCCGCACTCTTCCCATATCTCATTTTCTCCTTTATCATCATACCTAAGGACTTCTACACTAACTAGTGGATTGTCCCTCGGTAGATCCCTCCTGCTCAAGCGGATCATGGGAACACATACCTAACCTTATCATCCTTATATCACCGCATATGAAGTAAAGTTGGTCGGTCTATTTGGTATTGTTCATCCGCCAATGGATCCAATTGAAAACCATTTGAAAATCAATTCGATACTTGTGATATATTATCAAAGCTTTTTGTACCGAATTGTTTTTGATATTTTAGAACGAGAACTCCCCTCAACATGTGCATCAAGTATTGAAAATGTTTTGCACACTTGAGGAGGAGAAAGAATTAACTTCTTTGATTACCATTTTCTAAAAGATATCAACATCACTTCCTCAACAAATCAAGTAGATATAGCAATTCCGGAAAGATGAGGTTTCCATAATTTGCTCCCCTCAATATGTGCCTCGAGGTTTGAAAAGAGTTTTGCACATACTAGAGGAACCCACATTGGGATAAATGATCACGCTTTAAATCAAAGGTTTTAAGATAGATGCTCCCCTCAACATGTGCATTGAAAAATTGAAATCGTTTGTCACATGTGGTATGGATAGCATGTATATCCTATTATAACCATTTACCTAATTATCGCTTTAAACCAATTTAAATCACATTCTCCCCGATCACAATTATCAAATCATTTGAAATTTGTGATCTCGATAGATTTAAATTGATTTTGAAAGCTTTTAAGGAGAATTGTGACTTGATTGTGAAAGTGTTTTAAGCGATACGGATCGGATTTTGAGACTTTAAACCCATTTATAAAACATGCATGTATATCTTTTGAAAACAATTTTAATGCCAAATAACTTTTAATTTAATTGAAATCATTCTCCCTCAATCAATGACGAGGTTGTTGATTGAGAGATAGAGATTTTGACAAATAAGTCCGGATGATTATCAAAATAGAGACCGAGTTATTTTTCAAAGCATTTGGTTTCAACAGATAAATGTTTATAGAATCGAGCATAGAATTTGAAAACATGGTAAAACATGGCTCGTTTTCTTTAAAACCGGTTATTGCTCGAAAATGACAATAAACCATTTCTCTTTCTCCCAAAATATTTTTGAATTTTTTTTTTTTTTTTTTTTTTTTTTTTTTTTTTTTAAAGAATTGAACAACATCTAAAGACCGTGTCATTCTTTGAATGACAAAGACAAAGACCGTAGATATTATCGAATCGAGAAAAACATGACAAAATGACAATATTTTTGAAGATTTTTCAATTTTTTCGTATTTTATGGATTTTGAAAGTATTATAATTTTCTATTTGATTTTGAGGTTTTATAATTTTGTATTTTGTTTTCGAATAAATATTTACAAGAGATAGATGAAGATAGACCTTTACTCCTCGCCTTCCTCCTCAAGACGCTTGAGTTTCGGTTGAAGGCTTTTCAAACCAAGTCGTGGAAGAATAAACTCAAAACGTTCTCTTGGAAGAGCTTTCAGTGAAGATGTCGCTAACCGATATTCGCACTCACAAAATATAGTTCCACCACACCTTTTTCCACATTGCTCCTCGATGAAATGATGTCGAATGTCGATATGTTTTGCTCTTGAGTGTTGAACGTTGTTGCATGAGAGAGCAATAGCACTTTATTATCACAAAGATGAGGATTTTGTTGAATTCAAAGCCATAGTCGATAATTGAGATCTCATCCATAAGATTTGAGCACAACAAGATGACATGGCTATGTATTCACCTCTGTAGAGGAAATAGAAGTACTATTTGCTTCTTTGAAGACCACTCACAAGCTTATCACCCAAAACCGAGCACCTCCGCACGCATTCGACGCGTGTATCTTGACAACTGCATGATCGGCATCTGCATAGGCCGTTAGTGACATACCGGTGTCCTTGGTACCATAGTCCCATATTGATGGTTCCTTGAGATACCGAAGACCCGCTTAATCGCTTCAAGGTGCTTTTTAGTAGGCTTAGCCCGGTATCTAGCACACATGCACACGAGAATAAGATGTCCGGTCTACTAGCAAGAGATACATCGTGATCCAATCATACTCCTATATTTCGCTTGGTCAATCATGATCCCGAGAGGTCCTCATCTAGTTTGGTTCGATCAATCATGGGGTGTCAGCAGGTCACTTGAATCAAATCCAAATTCTTTAAAATCTCATTGCATATTTAGATTGATTTATGAAAATGCCTCCGGACTTTGTGAAATTTGTAATCCCAAGAAAATGACATTTGTCCCATCATTGACATTTGAAACTTTGAACTCATTTCATTTGAAAACGATCACATTCCATTGGGTCACGAGGCAAAATAATATCATCAACATAAATTTGAACATGAATCAAATGTTTGCCTCGACTTCTGGTGAATGTTGTAGGATCAATCGCTCCTTTGATGAATCCGGTTGATAGAAGAAACTTTGTGAGGTATCATACCATGCCCTCGAGCTTGCTTTAAACCAGAAAGAGCCTTCTTCAAACGATAAACGTGAGTAGGATGCTCTTGATTCACAAATCCTTCAGTTGTTGGCGTGACGACTTCTTTAAGATCTCCGCTTAGAAATGCCGCTTTACATCCATCCGATAAACCACCATGTTCTTGCTAGCGAAGATTAGCTGTAAAGATTCGATGGCCTCGATTCGAGCAAGCTGGAGCAAAAGATTCTTCAAAGTCTATACCTCCTCTTGACGATATCCTTTAGCAACTAATCGAGCCTTGTTCTTCAACACATCACCATGCTCATCAAGTTTTACTTTGAAGATCCATTTTAGAGCTATAATCATAGCACGCCTCCGGAGGTGTACTAACTCCCATACATCAAGTCGATCAAACTCATGAATTTCATCTTGCATAGCATTGAACCGCCTATCTTCATTCATAGCGGTTTTAACATCTTTTGGTTCGATCTTAGATAATACTGGAGTTGAAGAAGCACCATAAGGCATCGGTTGCGAAGTTGCTTCGGGTTGATACAGGACGGGAGGGATTACCAATGATGTTGTCTAATGGATGATCGTGAGTCCATTTTCTCGAGGTGTTCATGTGGCATTTGTTGAGGAACCGAGGTAGTGAGTCGATGTCTCTCAAGAAGATGGTTCTCACTGATGATTCGGGAGTAGCAAATATGTTTTCAAATGGAGCATCTTCGGAGTTGCAAAGGGATTAACTTCATCATTGATGCCGTAAACATTTCCATGATGTACATTCAAGAATGATGATTTGTTGATGAGATCAAGGATCGCCAGCAGTGCTTCTTGACTTACGATATTGAAACCGATGGATTGACTTCATTCAACGGAATCGAGCATCCTCTACATTTGTGAGGATCGATACCTCATTAGTAGTAGACTCATCAGCTTCATCAAACATTGGATCAAACAATTTCTTTACATCATCTTGATGGAGGTACATATGGTGTTTCTTGAGAGGAGATGGAACAAGGGATGAACCAATAGGATCAGTATGAAGCGGGTCCCGAGTGGAGTGTCCAGAGCCATTTGACCGGTCACTCATCAAACGAACGTGAATTGTTTCCATGATATTTCGGTTCTTTTGTTGTAGATTCGGTATCCTTTTGTTTGGTGCATATCCTACAAATACTCCAATGTCACTTTAGCTCTAAGTTTACCCAAGTCTCGACCCTCATTAGTTGGATAGCACAAGGCACCAAACACACGAAGGAAAGATAAATTAGGTTTCGTTGTGGATAAGTTCGTATGGAGTTTTTCCATGAATGGTGTGAATCAGGAACGATTTTGTGTGTAGCATGCAAGGCAATTGCTTCACCCGAGAAACATTGGAACCTTTGAGTAGATCAAGATTGTTCTAGCACTTCAACAAGAGTACGATTTTGCCTTTCAACTACACCGCTCATTGAGGGGTTCGTGGAACACTTCTTTGATGGTCGATTCCAATGCTTTCATAGAATTCACTAAGTTGTTTGTTGACAAACCCGCCCATTGTCCGCTCGATGATTCGATAGCTTTGTTTAGTCTAACTCGCAACTGTTTGATGAGTTTGATGATGATATCGAGTTTCATCCTTTGTCCTTAAGAACTTGACCCTGTGAATCTAGAATAATCATCAACCACAACTAACACATATTTCTTTCCAAAGATATTCGCACCTCATTGGTCCACATAAATCCATATGAATCATATGAAGAACTTCGTGATGAGTTAGTAGGTTTGGGTTTATGGGCATACTTCTTGCTTTTTCCCAATTGACATGCTGAACAAAGATGATCCTTTTCATACTTTAGTCTAGGTAGACCTACAACTAAGTCCTTTCTGGAAAGATCGTTGATGGTGCCGAAGTTCAAGTGATTGAGACGACGATGCCATAACCATGACTTTGTTTTAGAAGCCTTTGATAATAAGCAGATTGGTGAAGCTCTCATCATGTCATCGATAGAGATAGTGTAAAGGTTTGAGCCACGAGTTCCTTTCAATGCTTCTTTTCCATTAAGATCTCTAACAAAGCGGTATGTTTTCAAGGCTACTCTAGGTCGTAATCATGAATTGACCAACAGAGAAAAGATTATGACCTAAACCTTCCACATAATACACTCTAGAGATGACACTATCACCAACAACATAATCTCCATAACCCATAATAGCACCGAAATGATCATTACCAAATCTAATAAATTCCGATGAATTTGCTCACGGTTCATGAGCGTGACCGTCTCGAATATATGCTTGGAACATACTGAGTCCGTGTACCACGTAATCCATTTGAACGATCCGCAGTTGAACATGCATAAGAATGGATAATCGATATTTGGGATCCCCATGCAAGAATGGGTTCCATTTGGTTAGTAGCAAGCAGTTGGACCACCCACATCGTAAATAGAAGCATTCATATCGACGGTGAAGTAATGAAATCATTGTGAATAGATGCAATACTAGTGTCTCAGATAGCCCTATTTACAATGTGACCACTTCTTAAGGGAATAGTTCTACCAAGAGGCATCCATTTTCTAGTGGGCATTATCGATTAGTCTTATGACCAACAGTATCCAATAAGAGCCTATTACTCGTGAATGTTCTTCCCGTGGGTTTCCATTGTTTTCTAACTCTTTCGCTTTTGCCTTTTAGCCTTTTTAGCATGAATTTTAGCATTAACAACATTAATCGACAATTAACATCATTAGCGTAACATTAACATCACATTCATGATTAGAAATGTAATTCAAGCAATCATCAAGACAAGGTTTGCAAATAGTATCGAATTCGAATTAATTACAAGACGCCTATGGCTAATACTAGAATCAACACGATTCGCTTTATTCAATTCAAACTTAAGGTTCCTAGATTGTTCTTCTACTCTCTTCCAAAGGCACATTCTTAGCTTGAGAGGTCCTATCATTCTTTGTATTGTCTTGAGACTTTGACCGCTCCCTTTAATGTCACCGATTACTCTCTGTAGAGGAATGGGAACATTAGTTTGTTTTACTACTCTTTGCACCACCTGCTTAGATGTGCCGATCTCGAACTACATGCGGTGCACTAAGGTTCACTTTCTTAACATTAGAGGTCTTGAGATTAGTACTCCTAGAAGGCACATTTGAGTTCACTTTCCTAGTATTGACAGATCTAAAATCGAACTACTCACCGGTGCACTACCTCACATTCAAACCATTGGGAATCGAGTGCATGTCATGTTTGGCCTTAGGCATTGAGCATGGAATCAAGGGGTTAACTCTCTCACCTAATGTCTTTGGGCATATAGTGATCAAACATTCTAAGATTTCTTGAGATCGTTTGGCATATGAGCATGCATGTCCAATTGCATTATCATGAGGTTTCTCAGCTTATCCTCTTCAACAATCTCACGCAGCATTCTAAGCAATCCTCGAGGGATGAGAAATATGTTTGAATGGCAAGTTTGTTGTTCCTTAGTGAGGGGACATATGTCATGATAAAGCGAGATGTATTACCGAGTGAACCTTAGATACAACATTCTCCGCATTGATCATTGGCATTTTCCTTTTACCCGACTCTTGATTCTCAATTTCCTTTTGCAATGAAGTTATTTGTTCGTTGTTTTGTTACGAGTGACTTTAATTGATTCAAACAACTCATTGAAATGACGTTTAACCTTTTCATTCTCTTCTAGGAAACTTTCGCTTTCCTTTGTAAAGCATTTACTAGGTTTTGAAGATGAAACGCTTGAGAATTCCGAGAATCTAAAGAAGGAGGCATTGGGAACTCGCATATTGTTAGTTTGACCCTTTAATTGAGAGATTTGGACTTTCAACTTTCTCGATCGTGTTGCATCGAGCATGAATCTGCTCATCTCGCTTGTTTATTTGAAAACTCGATCAAACTCGAACATCGAAGATGTCTTGAAATTTGAAGTTTTGACATTTTCTTTGAGATGTTGATATTTTAGTTGTAGATTAAAATACTCAACTTCTAGTTTAGAAAAATGTTTAACCAAATTGTCATGATCATCCGTTCAATTTTCTCATTGTTTAGAATTAGCTTTTCAAGCTTAATGACACGATCATGGGAGACTTTCAGTACACAGATAGTTCATGAAATTTGGAAGCATTAATAGAGCAATTTGAAGCAATGAAAAAGACATCTTGAGCAACACATTCAAGAATAAGATTCTCATTCAATGTATGCAGTGTTCTTCCTCTCGATCTCATTATATTTTAATGCACGCCATAATCACTAATTTCAACTATTATTGCATCAAATTCCTTTTCCATACCCTTAATGTCTGCTTTATCCCTTTTAAGACTCTCAAAGTGATCCTTTAAAAGTTTAAAGAAGGGCATGACCTCGCTAAATAACATTCTTTCATTTGTTCAAAACCCTTTCTCCTTGATTATGCCAGCAGTGTGATCCTTTTCTTGCAAGTTTTCTCAAAATCAACAAATAGTTGAAAATAACGATTGGCTAATTAAGATATTGCTTTTAGTGGCAATTGTTCTAGGAACAAGATGCATTGTGTGTTAGGAGGATACAAGAGTTTTAGGCATTTTCCAAAGGGAGGATTTGTTTCTACAATATTTTCGGCTTTTCGCTTATCTAAACCATTTTCCGTAAGACTTGTTCGGAGTCAACAAAGTCCGAGGCTTAAACTTGTTTAATGCAATCCGCTTTTCCTTCTTATAATCATGAGGAGTGATATTTATGTTCTTCTCTTTGCATTTGGGGTCATCTAGTTTTTGTTCATCCTTTCCTAGTGACTTCATCCGATTTCTTATCTTCCTCGCACTCAACGCAACTAGGTTTCGCCTAGGCTTAAGAATTTCATTACCATCATAAATCACCTTTGAGCATTTCTAGCCTTTTGATTACCTCGGATTTGGTTCCTCAACAAGGGGAATGCTATGCTTATCGCTTAAGACTCGATGTTTCAGTGACCATGCGAGCAATCAATGGTGTTTTTTGTACGCATAACTTGTTTTCAAGTTTGTTTTTCAAAGTTTTCAGATTAGAAAATCTCTCAAGAGTTTTGATTCTTTTGCATTAAATTCTTGCTTAATCATTTTCACGCTTTCTTGAAGTTCTTGTTTTTGCTTAATGCTTTTAGAAGTTTTTCTTGCAAAGATTTTAATTTTGTTTCAATACTTTTCTAAAGTTACTTTTTCTAATTATCAGACGACTTGGTCATCCATTTCCTCGCTCACGAGTGGTCAACTCAAATTTCAGACGTTGTTCATAAATGGCAACACGTTCCTTATAGGCATTTAGTTCGTAGATAATGGAATCATCAGAGCACATGCAGTGAATTCATCAAAGACATAGTCATTGTTGATCGCAGAAGATGCATCACTAGGTACAACTTCACTTTCACTGCTTCACGATTGATCATACGGGACAATATTGATATTACCCGTATTTTCAATATTTGATTCAAAAGTTTCGTAGGTTGTACTTTGTCATGCATCCGTTGCACATCAAGATCATCATATAGCTTTAATACCTCGTAGATGAGTTTGTCCTTGGATGGGCCAGCTTGTGGTGAAGAAGAGATCTGGGAGAAGCCATTGAGAGATGCTAGCCATAAAGATTGTGTGTGCGAAGAGGTCCATCATCTACATCGTAATCGATGCATCACGGTCGCCGACTTGAAAGGCTCGATGATTGTGACCTATCTCCGAACAGTCGCTTCATCCACATCCGCATCATAGGTCTTGGCATTGCCCTCAAAGAAGAACAAAGAATCCTCTTCATCCAACGCAGACCATTGTCCCGAGCCAGGCCAAGAACATCTTATCTCCTCATAATCGATTCTCGGGCGCTTTGAGATGTGCGCCTTGCAATGTGTCCTTCACCACCACGCTTGTAGCATTTGATTGTCTTAGCTTGACCTTGGTTACCATTTCTTCCTCGATTCTCGTTGCCCACATATCCTCTACCAAAGACCACCCCTTCCCCGATCATACCGCCTTCCCGAATCCTGCACCACAATCCTTCCATCTTTAACAGTTGGCTTGATTATGTGGGTTAGATGCGCTCGAGGTTGTTGTTGGTTTGTGGAGAGAATTCATGTTTTGACTAATGAGAAGAGCAAGTTGATTAATGATGTTACCCATGTGCGCATCAAAGATCGCCTTGTTTGAACCGAGGATCGTGGATGAGTTTGTGATTACCATTACCCAAGGGTATGACTTGTGATGCTTTGTCAGTGATTCCAATGTTCGAGTAGAAAGTCGTTGAGTCATTAGACTAACTTGTCTCACCCTCGTTGGTTTTGAACCGATTGAGAATCAACTTTTCAAACATAGCATGTCTCTCATTCTCAAGGAGGAAGGCATAGAGTTGCTCATAGTTTGTATGCTTCAATCCTTTAGTGAGTTTCACAGATGTAACAAACTTGTGCCATTCGGGATTCATGTTGTTCACAAACTTTGAGTTCAACTCAATGTTAGGCATAGTCATCTTGATGTTCCTCATGTCATTCACTAACTTATGAAATCTCACATAGTACTCATAGACACTCTCATCCGGTTTCATCTTGAAGTGCTCAAATTCATCATAAAGTTGGGATTCCCTGCCTTCCATAGTTAATTTCAACCGTAGAGAAGCATCTTAACGTTATCCCAAACAATTTTGCATCAAGTTATGATTGATCACCTAGATGTCTTTAGAAGACCTTGAAGAACAATGTTCAAGCCCCGATATCTCGTGATCGAATCTCTTTTTCTCCTCATTATCAAGCTCATTGTACATCTTAGGTCGCCCATCTGTAGATGGTGAGTACCATCTTCATTAGTATCAAGTATGTCTCTAGTCGCTTCAACCCGATATGGTCCTTCATCAATGGATTTGAGAATGTTTACACCATTTTCCTTTCCAAGGCAATACAACTGATCTGCTGAGCCCAAGAATCGTAGTCGCCTGGCTGCATCAGCGGACGAGTATCCGAGCCACCGCTTGAACATCCCAAGAACAGCTGGAGATGACAGGGGAACATGGGAATGTTGGTAGACATGTTAATGATTATACGGATTTTATAACTCTATGATTAAACCGGAAATAGATTCTTTCACTGGATTTTACTAAATCAAGAGAAAACCGTAAACAATCACTCAAGTTGTTAGATGATAACGTGCTAACTCGCTACCAAATAATGCACTAAGTCGCTAGAAATTAGTGCACTAAGTCGCTAACCCTTAATTCGCTACACGCCTAAGTCGCTAGAGTCCCAAGTCGCCAATGTAAAAGCAAGTCGCTAATAGTAACTCACATGCACTAAGTCGCTAGCCAAATTTGTGCAAGAATTGCCACACAAGTCGCTAGATATGCAAGTCGCTAAAGAGCAACTCACATGCACTAAGTCGCTACCACAAGTCGCCAACCGTAGTGGAGATTCCACTTTGTATTTTAACTCGCTAGCTCTAACTCGCTAGCTTTTATAACCTGTAAGTCGCTACAAAACAATGAAGTAAGTCGCTACCAAGAAAACAAGTCCGAGAGCTAATTCGCTAGCTTGAAAACCAAATAACCTTCACTTTTCAATCCAAAACAACCCAACCAAGATGATTCAAGCTTACCAAATGAAAACCTAAACACTTTTGATGATTCTAAACATAAAAGTACCAACAAAATTCAAACTTTAACACAAGAAATCAACCAAATGATGCAAAACCACTAAACTTTTTCAAACTCAAAACCACCTAAAACCACTATAAATCCAAAGATGCAAGATATGATCTAACCATGGCTCTTGATACCAATTGTAAGATATAACTTTCACATACACATCAAACCATAACACAAGGTGGCGAATAAGATGGAATTCTAGAGAGAAAGTTAGAGGTTTAGGGAACTTAGTGAGAGAAAGTGAAAGATATTATTATGAGCAACAACTCTACCTTGAAAGGTAGAGTATTTATAGTCTTACATAACTCGCCACACTTTTGGGCTGGATCGTGCATACAGCTGGTAAAGACCCGTCTGCCCTCCACGGTGTTACTAAACTAAATTACTACTTAACATAATGTAACCACGACTACGAGCTTAACGATTACATATACTGAAAGACCGACTCTTTAATACCGGAATTTCTAATTCCTAACAAAGGGATTTGCAAGATGTAAGTTAATCGATGCTTTTGGTGGGACGCTTTTGGTGCGAGTTGAAGATGTTAACACTCATTCCCCAACCGCACAATCTTGAAGAAGGTCGAGTCTACAACTGTTTCTACATTTTCCGCTACATGTCAAGACTAAAAGACGAGTCAGATTTAACGATCTAAAGACTTCTTCTTAACTGGCATTTATCAAACAGATTGTTCATTAGTGGGAGAGCACTAATTGGGAGAGAGCTATAATTCGATTCAATCCCAATTAGACTTGCTCATATTATTTAGCAAAGGACTCGAGACGTTATTATTGACTATTTCACGATTGACATTCGACACAAGTTGATTACTTCGAGTTAATCATTTATCACTTATTCGAGATTGAAGTCGACTTTCACAAAGGCGTGTTCTTATTTGATAACTTGCTCGGGCTTAAGAATTTGAGTTGAAGACTTGGTTTATCTAGTTACCAGCAATGAAAGGATGGTCAAGACCGTTAACTATCACTATTAGAGTTACTTTGTTTTACCGGTCACAAGCATATGACTGTGGATTGATTTAGGGGTTGTTTTTCAAGCCAAACCGGCTTGCCCTCAAGGAAAATGGGAACGAAGAAGCTTAACAACATCGGTAGGACATTCTTGTATTTGATGGTAGATGCAATCTTGTTAAACCATCGAATACGAGTACGAGGATCATCCCTCTCAAAACCATAGAATTGACTTCGAGGTTACAAGATTCAAGAACCCGGCTTTGAGTTCAAAATTTTCACCACAATGGTCGGATAACAATAGCATCTCCATACCCGCCGATGGTGCTCGGAGAAGCTCACACAGGACGCTCTTCCGCCATGACAATGTAAGTATGAGAGTATTCCGATCTCGATCCGATCGACGAAGCGTAAAGTTCACTGACACGCCTTCTGGAATCCTCGACAAGCTCACTAAATGGGCTTACGATCTAGAAGAGCGAGAAAAGATATTACTAGAGTTAACTCTAAGAGATCTCGTAGTTAAGGAAAGGAATTATGAATTTGGTGAAATGGGGTGTAAGAATCTTTTGGGTTTTCTCGTTCGATAAGTAGATATAACAACAAATCCAATTAAAACAATATCGAGGCAAAACAATAGTGAACTTAAACCAATAATCACAAGATGAATGGCTTCTTTGAAAAGGTACACCAATCACAAGGACACAAAGGCAAGTTTTAATCTTTGGTTCGGAACTTATTATGGTCGCATTCCCCGCTAGGTAGTACACCGCCTTGGTTTCATGTGGTAATCTTTTATGTTGTTTATTTATTAAAGAAAACGACAAATCTTTTGTATTTTTATCTTTGATACATATATAGAAACAAAAGAAAAGTATTTTTGTGTTTTATACGCTTTAAGTCGTTGGTTTTGGATTTTTATAAGAATATATATATAGATATAGATAGATGGTATGAACAAGGAGTGAATATTCAAACCTTAACTGCTAAACGTAAGATAATTAGCACAACTCAAGAATGGCGCTAAAATTTGATTCGCCCTTGACATGTCAAGTTTTTCACACAAGCTAGCCACTCATGAATGGCTAACCGTAAGAAACTTAAAACAACCGAAACAAATGCAATGAAGATCGAGAGTATAGTGTTTCCTGTGTCGTTATGTCCCAACGAGGCATGTAGAATAATCAAACGGTAGTGATCGGTAAGATTCGAACGGAAAAGGATTTTGATTGATTATACTAAAAGAAAAGTATATAAACTATGTGGGCTTAAACGCAAATTAAAGAAAATTAAAAGATAAATTTATTAAATAAACGCTATCACTATTTGCAAATGATGTTTTTGATTTTTCTTTTATAAAACTTAAATTAAAACTACGCGACGCATAAAAGAAAATGTGAAACCAAGCAATATTAATCCTAAAAATATGAAATGACATTTTACAAACCTAATGATATGAGAAAATTTTAGAAAAGAAAATTATTTTAAAACTATTTATCTAATTATTATTAATTAAAACTATTTTTACTTATTTAATAATACACTAAAATACAAGAAAATATGAAATAAAGCTAGAAAATGAAATTATGACTTAGAAAATCTAAAATAACTAAAAAGAATTTTCAAAACTATTTTTATATTTTTCCGATTATTTTCTATTTTCTATGAATTAAAACTATTTAAAACTACTTAAATTGCTTAAAAATACAAATTTAACTAAGAAAAATGGAAAAATATTTTTTGACTTTTATATTTATCTTAACCTAGGAAAATGAAAACTTATTTTTGAAACTTTTCTCGATTTATTTGTATTAAAAGTTAATTAAAAAGACTTAAAACTGCTTTTAAATCAAGAAAATGGCAACCGACCTAGAAAATGTGAAAATTCAAGAAAAGTCTAAAATGATATTATGGATCTAAGAAAAATATAAAACAGGGGTTGTGTGTAGGAAATTGAAACTGCAAAGCAAAGTGCCTAAGAATAAGCACTCAAATTAAGCCAAAGAACACAATAAGCTACCAACTGATTACAGAAGCTGTGATAAGCTAAAACTACCCAAATGCAACTAATATCCACAAGCCTTAACCTCTGAATCACCAGCTACACAGATTTGAGGTTTTGAGCTTATGTGCTAAAATCAGTTTGAGGCTACTACTTTAAAGCTTAAGCACAAGCTACTAAATAAGCTGAAACTAGAAAACAGAAGTTGGATCCTACACTAGACCTGGGTGACTACTCATAAACCAAAGATCAGACCTAGATAAGCTCTTATGAGCTTGATACAAGTTTCAAGATAAATCAGGCACACTCAAGATTCACCGAGTTTGGCATTGTGGAAATAAGACCAAACCAAGTCGCTTTAGAGCTTATAGAAAATTGACAAAATCTACAAAATTGATAATAAGAAAATAGACCACCGAACTTTTAAACCCCAAGTTTCACTTGATTTGACCCAGAAATGAAGCAATCAAAAATCAACTTAGGTTGGGCTACAACTGACTTTTCAAGTTTTGACTTTTGAAACAGTTTTGTTCATTTGACTTTTATGAACTTTGAGACCAATTTGTGGGATGATTGTGATGTATTATGATGAAATGAGACTACTGCAAGCTACCTCTATGTAATGCAAACACAAAACAAGCTTTTGAATTTCCAAAATTACAACAGTTAGGAAAATTAAGACAGTTGAATGAGATTTTGACTTTGAGCTTTTGCAGGTGCAATTTTAAGACGGATATGAGTATAATTAAGCTACACAAGCCTAAAACAACAAGTCTCAAACACTGGATAAACCTCTAAAACAGTTAATGTAGCAAATCCAAACACTATTTTAAATAACCGACGGTAATTTAAAAGAGCTAACCATCGATCTAGCTCGCATAATTGATTAAACCGAGCCTAGCTAACCTAAATAAAACTTAATCAACCAATAAAACCAATCTAAACCATAAGTACAGATTATGCAATACTTGAAAATAACTTACAATTGGTCCTTAGCCACAATGGCTTGCCAAAGAACAAAGGAACCACTAGCCTAATCTAAACCATAACCTAGCTCATTATCAACCCAACCAAAGACCGCATCACCCATATCCATTTCCATTTCAATTTTTGGCCCGATTGACTTATGTTGACCAAAATCCAAAATTGCTTGAAATTGATATATAAGCTTACAAAAGCTATGAAGTTTATATAAGCTTATTCGAGCTTAGAAATAAGCTATTTGAAACTTTAACATCAGAGTTTGAAATTGAAATTTGCAACAGTGGCATAAAAATATGAAACTAGATAAAACTTTGAATTGATATTAGAAAGTAGGTTACACTGATGAAATAACTTGAGTTTAGTACAACAAAACAAAAGATTACAACTTAAGAGTTTAATTTAAAACATAATCATAAAAACGCGATACATAAAAATTTTTAGACTAAGTGCTCCTCTCTCTATCTCCTCCTTCTTTATATGCAAAATCTCTTCCACGTGTCCTCCGAGCGAATCCCACCTCTAAGCTCGACCATTGACGACCGAATCATTTTGGCCTTTGATGAAATTTGGCGCCAAAATGGTATGCGCCAATGAGGGTCGAGTAAGCATTTAATGCATCTTGCTGGGTGTTTGGAGGGCAGGAGAAAGTGTGTGATGATGGGGTCGAGTATCATAGGGTGATGATGAGGGAAAGGAGACCTGAGGCGGTTTATTATTTAAAACCGCAAGGGTTTGGTTTTTTTTAAACCGGTAAAGGGGTCGGATCGGGTCAAAGGGTGTTGGACCGATCGTGCATATGGTTTGTTTGGTGTTGGGCTTATCTTGGGCTTAGGATTAGATATAAACCCAATTAAGACTCTAGGACTAAACCGCCACAATGAAACTTCAGTGACCAATGTCACAACTGATTTTTGAGGAGCCAATCATACACATTCGAAAATGATCCAAGGGTTGGTTTTGCTACCATCAATAATATATGGTCATTTTTGTCATTTTCAAACCCTGGACTAAACTTGTAAATTCTCAAACTTTTGATATTTTCACCAAAGGACTAATTTTGACAACTTATGATTTTAAAAGGACCTTGGTGATTTTTTCTTTAAATTAAGTGCTCGTGGACTATTTTTGACAATTTTGAAACTGGGGACTGAACCGCCAATTATGCAAACTTAGCTCATTTTTCATCCGATTGGAACATTTTGCATCCGAAACATATAAATGCAATTTTGAGATATTTTCAGATTTTGATGCATTTTCGAGCATTTTAAACGCTATAGCTCAGATTTAATAAAAACGACGAAGATTTACACACCATCAATCCCCACACTAAACTATTGCTAGTCCTTAGCAATCTTTGAGAAAACATAATGGATTTGAATCTCTTTAACAAAAGCCATTACTCGAGTAGCTAAATGTTTCAGCTCAAGTAAGAACCATGGTACACCGATAACCATGTGATTTTGAGCAAACCACCGCCTTCCAACTGATTTGATTTGCCTTTACCGTGGCCGCTTGCTCTGGACTAGCCAACCTTAGATAAATTATCAATATTATCTTTGGTGAGTCGATTACCAATTATGGTTTTTCCATCGCTTTACCACAAGCCATAAACTTCATGGCTAGCCAACTCTTCACTAATTAAAGATACGCTAGAAATAACACCATACAATTTTCGGGCAAATTGCAAGTCGTCAACGGATTTGAGATATCTTTACCAAGAGCCGCTTGCTCCTCGGATTAGCCAATCCTTTTGTTTATTAGACATGGTGGATCGATAATATAAGTCGAGTAAGTGTAAACACTTACTCCAAAAAAAATTTGGCCAAAACGGGAATCGGGTGGTATAATTACATGATAAAATTCGCGAGAATTTCCCCACACTAGAAATGAATATTGCCTCAATATTCAAAGTACCTACGGTTATGCCAAACCGAGAACGAAAAGGAAAATACTACGCCATTATTTTGAAAGAGATTTTTTTTTTTTTTTTTTTTTTTTTTTTTTTTTTAACATGACTTATATACAAGCGCTGGTGCAACTCCCCCACACTAGGTGGTAGAAAGATAGAAAGAAGTCGAAATACGGGTGAAACCCATATGGCATGCTATCTTTTGATTCCCGAGTCGCTAGCTCGACTCGATCCCCGCATTCATTGGTTCACGGGAAAGTTTGTAGATCCGGACAATCATGTGAGGAATGTCCCTCCAAAATAATGCTTCAACCGATGACCATTCACTTTAAAGTTTGGACCATTGGGTTGAGATAACTCAATGGTTCCATATGGAAATACTTTGGTGATGGTAAATGGTCCGCATCAATGGATTTTAGTTTTCCCGAGAAAATCTTCAATCTTGAGTTGAAAAGAAGGACTCGATCACCAACGTTGAAAACGCGGTTTTTGATTTTTGAGTCATGAATCTTCTTTGTCTTTTCTTTGTAGATCAAAGAGTTCTCGTAAGCTTGATCACTTGAGTTCATTTAATTCATTCATTTGAACTTTCCTATGATCACCACCGTCTCGAATATCGGTTGGCATGTTTTAAGGCCCAAGATGCTCATATCAAGCTCAACCAACAGATGACACGCCTTCCGTGATACAAGCTTAGATGGAGTGCACCACGGGTGTTTTATAAGTCGCACGGAAGGCCCGTGAGCGCCATCTAGCTTATCCGACCAAGAGGCACTTTTCGCCAACCGCCCTCTCAAGAATTCTTTTAATCCCTGTTGGAAACTTCCACTTGCCCACTTGTTCGGGGTGGTACGCAGAGAGACGTGAGTTACACCATACTTTTGCATGACTCTATCAAACCGGTCATTGCAGAAATGCGCACTACTTATCATCGATTATAGCTCGTGGAGTTCCAAACCTAGCAAAAAGAGATTTTAAGAATTTCACAACAACTCGGCATCGCTGGTAGGTAGAGCTTTAGCTTCAACCCATTTTGACAAATAGTCAACGCCACGAGTATGTATTTGTTTCTCGAGATGATGGAAATGGCCCCATAAAGTCAATCGCCCTGTATGTCAAAATCTCACACACTTGAATGGCGCTTTATGGCATTTCATTTCTTTGCGAGATATTCCCGTGACGCTGACAAGCGTCATTGTGTTTTGACAAATTCACGGGCATCCTTGTAAATCGGGCCAATAGAACCGAATCAAACACCTTCGGGCGGTGTAGTTGGGCTATGATGTCCCCAAGAGGTCCGTAATGGCAAGCTTGAGAATGTCAATAGCTTCCCGACCATACACACATCGCCGGATGACTTGATCCGCACAAATTTTCAACAAGTAGGGTCGTCCTGTAAGTAATGTTTCACATCTTTAAAGAATTTGTTTTTCCGTTGGGACGACATCCCTTTCACTACAAAGTTACCCGCATGGTAATTTGCAAAGTCAAGAAACCACGGGTAGAAGAGTCTCCACTTAAAAGAAACTACATTGAGTGTTTCAGAGGAAATGTTTCGCTTATTTCCTTTTCTCTAACACATCTTCAGTGAGGGTTTTCTAGACGGACAGATGATCGCCACTGTGTTCTCACCCTTTTTATCACGATAATGATATCAAATTTTGCAGAGAGAACCCAACGGAGCAATCTCGCTTTGCATCTTGTTTTGCAAAGAGATATTTCGAGAGCCGAGTGATCCGTGATACACCACGATTTGGTCAAGATGAGGTATGGTTTAAATTTTCAAACGCATACACCACGCCTAATAATTCTTTTCTCAGAGTGGTGTAATGGGTTTGAGCTTCACCATAGTTTTACTTATGTAGTGGATAGGCTGAAAATGCTTGGTTTTTCGTTGCCCCAAGACCGCACCGATAGCAAAATCACTTGCATCGCACATGAGTTCAAAGGGTAAATCCCAAATGGGGCAACTAGAATGGTGCTTCCGCAGTTTTTCTTTAATGTTTCAAAAGCTCGATGCACTCAAAGTGAGAAGATAAAAGGAGCATCTTTTTCAAGAAGATGGGTCATAGGTCGAGCGATTTTAGAAAATCTTGTATGAATCATGATTAAACCCCATGACCTAGAAAACTCCTAATACCTTTGACGGTAGTAGGATGAGGCAATTTAGCAATAACATCAACTTTGCTCTATCTACCTCAACTCGCTTTTGGAAATCTTATGGCCAAGGACTATGCCCTTCGACCATAAAGTGGCTCTTCTCCCAATTTAGATGTAGATTGGTGTCTTCACACCGCTTTAGCATTTTATCTAAACGGGAGAGACATGTATGAAACGAGTCCCCAACGACCGAGAAGTCATCCATAAACACCTCCATTGTTTCCGATCATGTCGTGGAAAATTGCCATCATACATCATTGAACGTGCTGTGAGCGCTACATAAGCCAAAAGGCATACGTCTGAGGCAAAAGTCTCCATGGGCAGGTGTGAATGTGGTCTTTCTTGATCCAATGATCAATGGGGATCCGAAGTAACCCGAGAAACCATCAAGGAAACAATAGTATTCGCCTCGCTAATCTCTCAAGCATCCGATCCATGAAGGGTAGAGGAAATGGTCTTTACGGTGGCTTCGCTTAACTTGCGATAGTCAATACACACACGCCATCCCGAACCAATGAGTTGGAATTAACTCGCTTTCTTCATTTGTGACAACAGCTTATACCACCCTATTTAGGAACACAAAGAATTGGGCTAACCCAAGGACTATCGAGATCGGGTAAATTAAACCGCATCAAGAAGTTTGAGAACCTCTTGTTTGATAACCTCATGAATCTTAGGATTCACCCTTCTCTGACATGTCGATCATTGTTTGAAGTCATCCTCCATTAAGATTTTGTGAGTACAAAACTCGTGGTTGATACCTTAATGTCGGAGAGTTTCCAAGCAATTGCTTGCTTGTGTGACTTCAAGACCTTTATGAGAAAGCGCTTTCCTCCCCGCTAAGTCTTTAGCAATTATGACGGTAATTATCATCACCTCCAAGAATGCATACTGAGATGAGGAGGTAGGTCCTTAAGTTCAACCTCGAAATTCTTCAAGAGAAGTTTGTATCGATTTGATTTCCTCAATCGTGATCTCTTTGAGGAGTGAAGGTAATGGATCTTCATTTAACAATTGCTCAAGATAAAGGATATCTCCTCCGAAGTCATAAACACCATCAATTCCAAAGGAATTGATTCATCAAGAGCAAGAAATTCATCGATCTCTTCCGAAGAAGTCACCTCCTCAAACCGGAGTGAGAGGGGAAGAGCTCGGCAATGATTGGTTGAGAAGATGTGGTGGAATCCCACCACGTAATTATGAAGATAACCAAGAAACTCGAGAGTACCTCTAAAGCAATATCAATTACATCGACTGATTAATTGATTCAAGATCACAATTGAGGAGTACCTCAAGTTTGATCAAGGTTGTAAAAGTTTTCATTACCCACAAGTAATGTGATTTCTTGCTCAAATACATCAATGAGAGCACGCCCGCCTCGTGAATCCTCTTCCAACAATGAGGGAACCCGAGGATCTAAGATCGAAATCAACAACCACAAAGTCACCGGAAAATGGAACTTTCCTACTTTCACAATACATCCCGGCGATGCCAAGAGGACGCGAGATAGAACGATCCGCAAGCTCAAGAGTCATGTGTAGAACAAGTTCGAAGAGAAAGTTTCTTCCATATCGAATAAGGCATCGATCGATGCTTGCACCAAGATCGGCAAGGCAAAGCATTCAATCATCCTCGTAAAAACATAAGGAGAAGAAATTTTCCAGATCTCCTAGCTTCTCGAAGCTTTAACAGAATCGCCGAGCGCGCTCGCTCAAAGGAGTTTTGGCCATTTCAAACATGCCTTTTCCTTGTTGCTCAACATGTGTTTGAGAGTTGATGCAAACTTGGGCATCAACATGATAGCATCCGCAGTTTATGTCAAATGAAGTTCTTGGAAAATTTGAAAGAATTTTCCATTTGATGACCGGCCTTTTCGTGAGCTTTTGCTCATTTAAACGCGATAGGTAAGGAATATAAGTTTTGATTGGGGTTACCAACCGGAGGTTCAAAACAACCTGTGTTTGGTTTTGGGTTTCGGACAACCCGAGGATGGACATTGCCGGTACTTCCGTTATTAGTAGGAAGTTCCTTGTCCTTTGTCGCCTCGTGTTCACTTTCCACTACCTTCGGGAGAAGAAGAAGAGTAGGAATAGCGGGTCCACCATATGGCACCACTTCGTTGTGATCGCTTTGCAGACGCCTCTGATTAGCGATCGTGTTGCTAGATAAAGTACATGAGCCCGAGGGTCGATCATTTAAAGACTTCTTAATGTCGTAAACCGCTAACCAACAACCTCTCATTTCTCTCGATTTCATGAATTGTTTCAACAACTCATCGATGATGGTCCAATGGAACAATGGCTTGATTTTGCACAGAAAATTCTCGCCTCTATTGTTTGATTAGGGCCTTGATTTTGAAAATTTCCTTGATTATTACCATGAAAGTACCTGTGGTTGAAATTTCCCGACCTTGGTTTCTATTGAAATTTCCTTGGTGTTGGAAATTTTGACTTTGATTTTGAAAACCGTTATTTTGACTAAAATTACCTTGGTTTTGAAAACCTTGGTTTGGTCTATTCGATTTTGATTACGGTTTTGGTTTTGTTGAAACCGGTGGTCCAGGTAGTGGTTAGACGGTGGTTCGGTCCATAGGAGCACGATATTGGTTGCCTCCTGAATTGGAAATCCCGCCTACGTTGTTTGTTTCAAAGGGTTACCCCTGCCATACAAATGAATAGGCATGGGGCCACCACAAGTAACACGACTTCCACTTTCTTAACTTCAAAGAGGTGAAGTTTCATGGAAAGGAAACTTTCTTTCGTTGGAGAGAACCAAAGCTTGAATTGCTTCCGCGAGTTTGTCAATCTTAGCATCGGTGCTAGATCGACTCACGGGTGATGAAGAAGAAGGACCAACACCGACTGGGAAACAACCGGTTTGCTTTGCGGCAAGGCGGACTTTAGACTTGTTTTCAATTATTGTTAAAGCTTCTTTGACAGCTTTGCTCAAGAAATTTCCTCCCGCCGAGGAATTGAGAGAATCATGATCGATCGACTCACCCATTATAGAAAGTATCGAGTTGCATTAACTCTGAGAAACCGTGGTGAGGACATTTCATGGCAATTCCTTAAAACGATCCCACGATTCACCGAAGGTTCATCAAACTTTTGTAAACTTGATGATTTCATTTTTAAGACTCGTGGTTTTTGAAGCGGATAAAACTGCTCACAAATTTCTTCACCGTGTCTTCCCATGTTTCGATTGATTTAGGGGTTGTTTTTCAAGCCAAATTCGGGCTTGCCCTCGGCGGAAAATGGGAATGTAAGAAGCTTAACAAAGATCGGTAGGACATTCTTGTATTTGATGGTAGATGCAATCTTGTTAAACCATCGAATATGAGCACGAGGATCATCCTCTCAAAACCATAGAATTGACTGAGGTTACAAGATTCAAGAACCCGCTTTGAGTTCAAAATTTTCACCACAATGGTCTGGATAACAATAGCATCTCCATACCCGCCGATGGGCGCGGAGAAGCTCACACATAGGACGCTCTTCCGCCATGACAACGGAAGTAGTGGAGCACCGGATCTCGATCCGATCGACAAGGTGAAGTTCACGACACGCCTTCTGAACTCGACAAGCTCACTAAATGGGCTTACAGATCTAGAAGAATGAAAAGATACACTAGAGTTAACTCTAAGAGATCTCGTAGTTAAGGAAAGGAATTATGAATTGGGTTTTCGGTTCGACAAGTAGATATAACAACAAATCCAATTAAAACAATATCGAGGCAAAACAACAAAGGAACTTAAACCAATAATCACAAGATGAATGGCTTCTTTGAAAAAGGTACACCAATCACAAGGACACAAAGGCAAGTTTTAATCTTTGGTTCGAACTTATTATGGTCGCATTCCCGCTAGGTAGTATAACGCCTTGGTTTCATGTGGTAATATTTTATGTTGTTTATTTATTAAAGAAAACGACAAATCTTTTGTATTTTTATCTTTGATACATATATAGAAACAAAAGAAAAGTATTTTGTGTTTTATACGCTTTAAGTCGTTGGGTTTTGTATTTTTATAAGAATATATATATAGATATAGATAGATGGTATGAACAAGGAGTGAATATTCAAATCACTAACTGCTAAACGAAGATAATTAGCACACACCAAGCAATGGGGCTTAAATCTGATTCGCCCCACGACAACAAGTTTTCTCACAAGCTAGCCACTCGTGAATGGCTAACCGAAGAAACTTAAAACAACCGAAACAAATGCAATGAAGATCGAGAGTATAGTGTTTCCGTGTCGTTATGTCCCAACGAAATGTGCATGAGAATAATCAAACGCAGTAATGATCGAAAGGATTCGAACGGAAAAGATTTTGATCGATTATACTAAAAGAAAAGTATATAAACCATGCTGGCTTAAACGCAAATTAAAGAAAATTAAAAAGATAAATTTATTAAATAAACGCTATCACTATTTGCAAATGATGTTTTTGATTTTTCTTTTATAAAACTTAAATTAAAACTACGCGACGCATAAAAGAAAATGTGAAATCAAGCAATATTAATCCTAAAATATGAAATGACATTTTTACAAACCTAATGATATGAGAAAATTTTTAGAAAAGAAAATTATTTTTAAAACTATTTATCTAATTATTATTAATTAAAAACTATTTTTACTTATTTAATAATACCCTAAAATACAAGAAAATGTGAAATAAAGCTAGAAAAATGAAATTATGACTTAGAAAAATCTAAAATAACTAAAAAGAATTTTCAAAACTATTTTTATATTTTTCTGATTATTTTTCTATTTTCTATGAATTAAAAACTATTTAAAACTACTTAAATTGCTTAAAAATACAAATTTAACTAAGAAAATCTGAAAATATTTTTTGACTTTTATATTTATCTTAACCTATAAAAATGAAAACTTATTTTTTGAAACTTTTCTCGATTTATTTGTATTAAAAGTTAATTAAAAGACTTAAAACTGCTTTTAAATCAAGAAAATGGCAAACCGACCAAGAAAATGTGAAAATTCAAGAAAAGTCTAAAATGATATTATGGATCTAAGAAAATATAAAAACAGGGGTTGTGTGTAGGAAATTGAATCGCAGCAAAGTGCCCAAGAATAAGACTCAAATTAAGCCAAAGAACACAATAAGCTACCAACTGATTACAGAAGCTGTGATAAGCTAAAACTACCCAAATGCAACTAATATCCACAAGCCTTAACCTCTGAATCACCAGCCACACAGATTTGAGGTTTTGAGCTTATGTGCTAAAATCAGTCTGAGGCTACTACTTTAAAGCTAAGCACAAGCTACTAAATGTCGAAACTAGAAAATGTAAGTTGGATCCTACACTAGACCCGGGTGACTACTCATAAACCAAAGATCGACCTAGATAAGCTCTTATGAGCTTGATACAAGTTTCAAGATAAACTCGGCACACTCAAGATTCACCGAGTTTGTGCATGTGAAATAAGACCAAATCCACAAGCTGTTTTAGAGCTTATAGAAAATTGACAAAAATCTACAAAATTGATAATAAGAAAATAGACCAGCTGAACTTTTTAAACCCCAAGTTTCACTTGATTTGACCCAGAAATGAAGCAATCAAAAATCAACTTAGGTTGAGCTACAACTGACTTTTCAAGTTTTGACTTTTGAAACAGTTTTGTTCATTTGACTTTTATGAACTTTGAGACCAATTTGTAGGATAATTGTGATGTATTATGATGAAATGAGACTACTGCAAGCTACCTCTATGTAATGCAAACACAAAACAAGCTTTTGAATTTCCAAAATTACAATGCTAGGCAAATTAAGACAGCTTGAATGAGATTTTGACTTTGAGCTTTGCAGTGCAATTTTAAGATGTATATGAGTATAATTAAGCTACACAAGCCTAAAACAACAAGTCTCAAACACCGGATAAACCTCTAAAACAGCTTAATGTAGCAAATCCAAACACTATTTTAAATAACCGATTTGCAATTTAAAAGAGCTAACCATCGATCTAGCCCGCATAATCGATTAAACCGAGCCTAGCTAACCTAAATAAAACTTAATCAACCAATAAAACCAATCTAAACCATAAGTACAGATTATGCAATACTTCTTGAAAATAACTTACAATTGGTCCTTAGCCACAATGGCTTGCCAAAGAACAAAGGAACCACTAGCCTAATCTAAACCATAACCTAGCTCATTATCAACCCAATCCAAAGATCGCATCACCCATATCCATTTCCATTTCAATTTTTGGCCCAGATTGACTTATGTTGACCAAAATCCAAAATTGCTTGAAATTGATATATAAGCTTACAAAAAGCTATAAGAAGCTTATATAAGCTTATTTGAGCTTAGAAATAAGCTATTTGAAACTTTAACATCAGAGTTTGAAATTAAAATTTGCAACAGTGGCATAAAAATATGAAACTAGATAAAACTTTGAATTGATATTAGAAAGTAGGTTACACTGATGAAATAACTTGAGTTTAGTACAACAAAACAAAAGATTACAACTTAAGAGCTTAATTTAAAACATAATCATAAAAACGACATACATAAAAAATTTTAGACTAAGTGCTCCTCTTCTCTCTATCTCCTCCTTCTTTTATATGCAAAATCTCTTTCCACGTGTCCTCTGAGTGAATCCCACCTCTAAGCTTGACCATTGGATGACTGGAATCATTTTTGGCCGTTTGATGAAATTTGGCGCCAAAATGGTATGCGCCATTGAGGGTTGAGTAAGCATTTAATGCATCTTGGCTTTGGGTGTTTGGAGGGCAGGAGTAAAGCGGTGTGATGATGGGGTTGAGTATTGCAGTGGTGGTGCGGGGGTGATGATGAGGTTCAAGGAGACCCATGAGGCGGTTTATTATTTAAAACCGTCAAGGGTTTGGTTTTTTTTAAACCGGTAAAGGGGTCGATCGGGTCAAAGGGTGTTGGATCGGATCGCATAAGGGTTTGTTTGGTGTTGGGCTTATCTTGGGCTTAGGATTAGATATAAACCCAATTAAGACTCCAGGACTAAACCGCCACAATGAAACTTCAGTGGACCAACGCCAACTCGATTTTGAGGAGCCAATCATACACATTCGAAAAATGATCCAAGGGTTGGTTTCATACCATCAATAATATAAGTGGTCATTTTTGTCATTTCAAACTCCGAGGACTAAACTTGTAAATTCTCAAACTTTTGATAGTTTTCACCAAAGGACTAATTTTGACAACTTATGATTTTAAAAGGACCTTGGTGATTTTTTTTCTTTAAGTTAAGTGCTCAGTGGACTATTTCGACAATTTTGAAACTTGGAGGACCTAAACCGCCAATTATGCAAACTTAGCTCATTTTTCATCTCGATTTTGAACATTTTGCATCTAAAACATATAAAATGCAATTTTAAGATATTTTCAAGATTTTGATGCATTTGAGCATTTTTAAACGCTTTTATAGTCAGATTTAACCAAAACGATGAGATTTACACACTCATCACCGATTCCAAGTATCAAAACCGTAGTGGGCAAGAGACACACATCTAAACACAAAGCGAGTAAACTTGATGAACTTAATACTTCTAAGTAATCAAGATATCCCGGAAGACAAATGTTATTACCAGCAGAAACTCAAGGTTCGACTCATGGCGAGTAAACTTGACGAGCTTAATACTTCTAAGTGATTGAAGATATCCCGAAAACAAATGTCATGACCGCAGAGAAACTCAAGGTTTTACTCATCAAGGCTTTTAGTGTTAGTATTCCAACGACGCTGGGAAGTGATGTAAAAGAAAGTTTCAAGATAAAAGAGGTACACAAGTGCGACATATTCGTGGGAGATAAATGTGTAACATGAGGAGGTGTTATCGCTATTCTTTCGATGAGAATGTGTACTGATTCTTGAGCTTCATACACGATCATCGTGGAAGAAAATGTGAACATGGGAAGGTGTTTTCATTCCCTCATGATGTGTATTCTGGAGAGCTGGGTATTGGTACTTGTGTTCTCGAGCTTCATACATGATCATCGTGGAAGAAAAATGTGAACATGGGAGGTGTTTTCATTCCCTCATGATGTGTATTCGGTAGAGTTCTTGAGCATTATACAAAGAGACCGACTACATCAATTCAACTACTGGGGAATTGTTCTCTTGACACCTTTTTGGAATGGATCGCCTCGTACTTCAAAGCTGGTATGAAAATCGAGAAGATTATTTAAATGTGGGATGATACGAGTCGTTGTTCTAACTTGATGATATAACCCCGAACGGAGAATCTCGATTATCGCTCTTAAAAGGAGCAAGGATTTATGATAATGGTGTGCTTCTCTGTACCGGCTAAGGCAAGCTTGAAATATAGCTCGAATCGCTCATCTAATGGATTTTCGGTTTGGGGGAAGTCGCCAAAGTCTCTCTTCTCAAAGGCTCATGTTCTATCTTCTATTCGGAGCCTAGGAAGCTTTGGTGGTGAATGTTTAAGAGACGATGACTTCTATCTACAACGGACTGCCGATATCCTTATCTCTGCATCAGATCATCATCTTCTTATACTATATCATCTACTCTATCATTGTACATATTTATTCAAAAAGCAAAATACAAAATATAAAACCAACAAAAGAAAATAGAAAATTATAAAATCTTCAAAATCCAAAAAATCGAAAATTTGAAAAAGACCAAAAATATGTTTTCTCAAGACATGTCTTCGGTATCGATAACATCTACGGTCTTAAAATGTCATTCAATAATGGCACGGGACCATAGATGAAGTTCGAGCAGAGGTGTAAATATTCTTTCCAAAACATGTCTCAAATATGGCTTATGATTATTTCAGATCAGAACTCTGCGCTCAAAAATGGTTTGCTATTATTTCGATAGCAACCCGTTCTTTAAAGAAAGGAAAGTGATGCGCTAAACCAATTTTCAAATATTTCGTACACTTATCCTAAAATATATCGAGGAAAGTATGTCAAGGATCATTGCTCCTACACAAATGTTTTCCGCCTAAAATTCTTCAAAAATATTTGTTGTATTTCAAAATGGTGGTAAAATGAGTTGCTTGAAAAATCAATCAGATCGTAGTTTTGTATTAATCGCAAAAACTCAATCGATGACTTCAAGACTTTTAAAACTTTTCAAGAAAAAGAGTCATTGATTGAGGGAAGAATATTTTCAAATTTATATCATCTAACGGACTTTCTTAATTATCCCACGTGTTTATCTAAAAAATATAGTTGCCTATGTTGAAGGACTAGGTTTCTAGGATATGATTGTTAGGTTTAGATGATTAAAGTTTGATGAACACATAATTCCCATGATTTATATGATCCGATTGACATGTTGAATTGACTTTATTAGTCGATTGTCGTTTGGGTGATGTCGACCACCATATATCTCAGATGTGTGTTCACCAACGTATGCGTATATTGGTATATAAGAATGTTCCCGATCCCGATCCCACAACCGAATATGATTGATGCCGAAAGGAAAGTGGTAACTATATCTTGGGTTGACAAATGAAGAAACGGAGCTTAATTGGACTTCAATGGAAAGTTGGCATAAATGCAACGTAAGAGGTGTCACCAGATCGCCAGATGGTTTTCTTCTAAGTGATTGAAGAAACGGAGCTTAATTTGACCTCGTTGGCATTAAATGCAACGTAGAAGTCTCATCGCATCGCAGACGCTTTTTCTTCCAAACCCTACAAAGATCAACATAAGCTTCTCAACCACCTAACGATCTTTGTGCAGATACCATTTTAAACAATTTTCAAAAACTTTGATTAAAATTGTTTTGAAAATGGAAAATATTGTTTTTGAAAATAAATTGAACTAAAATTTGAAAATCACCGACTTTTTTATCAAAACATAAGTCACTCAATTATTGACTTCGTCATGGATCGGAGGGGAGAGTGATTTCAAATTATATATTTTCAAATGATATTTCTTCATAAAAGTCCGTATGTACGTTAAAATGTGGTGATCTAAAGATTTAATGTTATGTCATGGTATGATTTTCTTTAAAACTCGGATCCATCAAAATGAAATTTTTCTATTCTTGTTTGATTGTGAAATTGTTTTATTTTACTAAAAGATCTCTTAAAACAATCATACCGATACTAACAATCTTTAATGTCTTAAATGGTCCTTATCCGTCATTTTCAAAATCAAATATTGCCATGCCTTTTCCCAAAATATTCTAAATGATTTGTTAGTTGGGATCACAAATCTCAAATGGTTTGATATTTCGATCGGGTAGAGATCATGATTTAAATCTCAAACTGCTTTTAAATGGAATTGGTTTTAGTCCTTCAAAGGCACTCCCGCCTCCATGTGCCAAACGATTTCAAATACACAATGCACATGTCGAGGAGGAGGATTTATCCAAAACCGGATGAGTATTTAAACAAGGCCACATTTTCTCCCATGTTTTCTAAACCTAATTAATCACTTGGGATCCAAAATCTCAAAGGGTTTGATATTTTTGATCGGGGAGAATTTGTGATTTAATAATGAAATTTGATAAAGGTGATCGCTTTGATTTAATTGTGCAGTCGCTCTCATATGTGCTAAACGCTTTGAATCTCAAGCACATTTTGAGGAGGAGCATAACTATCGAGGTACAAAACTTTTTAAAGTTATTTATAAAGTACCTTGATTGAGTTATCAAATGGTTTTCTTAATGGTCTTTGTGATCGTGGATGTGTTTCAAAAGAACTCTTTCCTCTATGTGATAAAATGATTTCAAATATCCTATGCACATATTGAGGGGGAGAATTTACCAAAGAAATTCAAATGGCTTTTTCTAAGGAAATTGTGATCAAGAAATTATTTCAAAAAACTCTTGCCTCCATGTGCCAAACAATTTTAATATCATATGCACATGTTGAGGGGGAGCATTTCTAAAATGATCAAAACTATTAAGGTACAAAATACTTTGATCTCGTATCACAAGTACCTTGATTGTTTTTCCAAATGATTTTTCAATTGGTTTCATGGAAGAATGAACTGCACTCAAAAGACCGACCATTTTACTTTATGTATGGAGTTATAAGGATGGTGAGGTTAGGTATTAGTTCCCACGATCCGCCGTAATCGAGGGATCTACCAGGGACAATCTACTAGATAGTGTGTAGTCCTTAGGTATGATGAAAAAGGAGAAAATGAGAAATGGGAAGAGCGGATCGAGATGAGCTAGTATTGAAATAAACCCAACAAGGTTCTAGTTATGAAGTCTCGGTAAGCACTTATGGGTTGAAGAATGAAAAGAAATGAATGTGAAAAAGGGTGAAAAGAAATAGCCTCAAATAATTCAACCTTAAGGCGTAAACCGGTTCAATACATGTACATCGGTGGTTACCAAGGTAACCGGTATTGAAATCAAGACGTCATGGACCCAGTGACGACCGCACTAAACTTCCCAAGCTACTCAAGTTCCTCTTAAAAGGTCTTGTTTCATTCTCACGGGAACCGACATTATCTATCGACTTTCTCTTAGAGATTGTTGATATCAGAAGGAGACCTCTCCCAGTCTCCCAAGACAGAACCAAATATGCACAATCGAGTCTAGAGCAAGAGATCATCCACAATATCTCATTAGACACTAAATTAATGAAGACTTTCTTTTCACAATGTGGAAAGTAAGATTATATTAAGAGTCCCACGCATGATCCTTGTGGTATTTCCGTAACATCCGAGTGATGCGTAAAAGTATTCACGATGAAGATGGAAATCCTTCTAGAGCCAACATCAAACAAGCTCTTAGTGGGCGACATGTGAGATCTTCTCGTAAGATCAAGCTTGTGACAAGTGGATAGAAACGATGGGAGATTCAATCTTGAATCAACCTTGGTCCAGAATGAATTGACGAACACTTTTGGGAAAACCGCTCGATGTGCAAACCTTCTTTTCTAGCACGTCGAATGTGTATTCATTTCAAATTCAAAAGTATCTCGATTGAAAATACTTTTAGAAAACCGCTCGATGCGCGAATCTCTTCTTTTCGCTAGCACGTCGAACTTGTACTCATTTTAAATATAAAAGTATTTTGATTGAAAATTGATCTTCTCATAAAACCTTCGTCAGATTGCAAAACTCTTTCTTCTAAGCAATACGCGATTGTTTTTCAAATCAATTTTCATCAATCGAATCTCAATTACCGGGTTCACTCACTCCGTGTTGTCTTCTTTGAGACGCCGGTTTGAGAACAAATAGAGTAATGCAAACCCCGTCAAGGAGATTCTTAGGAATCCTACCGATCACAAGATTTATACCGATCAACGGGGAACCGTGGCCGTAGTACTCAATTCATTTAAAGTGATCAAAGACACTTTCGTGTGTTTTATTGCTAACTCTTGTCTGCAGTACATTTGGACAAGCTGCACCGATCGTAATCGAGGAGTCAATCCAAAGCCGCATGCTCACAAAGATCCACACTTAATTGAAGAAATCATGAGTTGTGCATATCTACATAACTGGCTCGATATTTCATACTATGCTTCGTCATTCCGAAATATCATGAACCAAGAAGCCTTCCGCTACTCGATGGAAAGATGTCATGATTCTAAAGTGTGAGCATGTCGGTCCGAAAGTCACAACTTCACATGATGGCAACACAATAAAGGGTGATCCAGAGATTTTTCGTGGTCGATGATCTCAAAGAAAGCTCAAGATCATCAAAGATGTGGATCGCTTAAAGGCCTCCACTAAAAGTACAAATTATGCGGACTTTAAAGAATCACATCGATGCACAAAGATTGCGGAAATGAAGAATTCAAGTATACGAGCTCAAGAACGAAGTCAAAGATAGAATGCTAGGAAGCAAAATGTATTTCATGGGGTGACCTCCTTGTGGGAGATTGTTAGGAATTGGAAATTCCATGTTAAAGTGTCGGTCACCCCAATAATGGTCTAGCATATGTTAGCTCGTAGATTTGTCGTTGTTTACGTTATTTAATAGTTAATTAGTTAGTCAAGAGCGTAGAATAGTTTAGAGTAACACCGTGGAGGAAGGACGGGTCTTTACCCATCAGTATGCTCGATCCACATCCGATAGGAGGACGTTTCGTTTGTAGTATAAATACCCCTTCCATCCATGGAAGGGCGTTTTGGCAATCTAACCTTTCATTTTAAAGAAGCAACTCTCTACCAAGAACACCATCTCTCTACTTTCTCTCTCTACAATGTTTAACATGTATTTTGATCATCCAAGACCACCCGAATCATCAACACAATAATTTTATCGATCCTACATTGGCTAAGCACCCTGGTGCAAGCCTAGTTAGAGTGTTTCCAATTACACTTACAGGTGTAGCCAGAAGATGGATAAACAAGGCTTCCTGCTGGATCGATCAATACATGTAATCTTTTGGAGAAAGCATTTATTAGAAAATATTATCCTCCTTCAATGATAGCCAAGAAGATGGAAGAAATAAGGAGTTTCAGACAGAAGATGGATGAAACACTAGATGAAGTTTGGGAAAGATATAATGACCTTCTTTACAGATGCCCAACGCATGATATCAGCAACCATCAGATGGTCCTTATTTTCTACAAAGGTTTAAACATCCCTTCCCACCAAATGCTCGACTCTCAAGGACCTATCCCTACAATGTCACCTGCACAAGCCCTTAGATCAATTGAAAATATGGCTGACCATTCACGAAATTGGCATGATGGAGCAACCACTTGGGCCATAAATAGCAATAGCTTGGATGACATTGGTGATATCACCAAAAGGATTAATAAACTTGGATGTGATATGAATATGGTTAAGGAATACATTCATGCTATACAAAAGCATTCTCTCCGAGATGAACGCAAAGAATATGAGCAAGTCAGGTACATTGAGTCATTGGAGGAAGCCGTCAATAAATACTCGGATAATTTAAAAAGGATGCATGACTCGAATGACGAAATGATTAGGAAATTCAAGGAGGGCGCGACTTGAACTTAAAGAAGCTTGACGCTAGAGAAAAGCTCGAGGCTAAGCTGAAGAATTAAACCAAAAGGTCCCGGAAAGTAAAAGAATGCGGTTGGAACTATCAAAGCAACGGTGGGAAAGATGAAGGAAGTCAACAACAAGCCGGTTCCTGGTGATTTACCATATATCGGACCTTATGTTCCACCTATCCCATTTCCAGGACGTTTGAAGGTTATGAGAAATGAAGAAACAAGCAATGATCAATTGAAGAAGATGGAAGCAAAGAGCTTACAGGGTGATGAAGTAATTCCACAAGCTAATGAGGAATCAACCACAACGCAAAACGGTATGGCTTCTAGCTCTTCTTTTATTACTAACAATCTTGCTTGTTTTTCTATACATGTTGATGAAATTATGGATGAAATCGTGCAACCCATCACATCACCCGATAATGGTTATGTAGCTTTGGCTACTAAACCAATTCTAGTTGATCTTGCAATGGAATTAGAAGACAAAATCTTGGACACCTCAGTGATTAACAAGGAGACATACGAGCCGATTAATCAGCCACATCACAAGGTGAACCAATCATCAATGCCATCAACTAAAATGGGTAAGATATGGAGGAAAATGACATCTCCTTTAAGGTATGATCATAGTTCATCATTTCCCCATCTCATAGCAAATTCACACCCTTATGGTGGTTATTGCTATTTTCACCCACACTTGATTTTAAGTGAGGGGATGAACACCCTTTTACGTAATAAATAAGGGTGGAGTCAAGCTTGTGACTCGGACAAAAACAAGCGCTTCGTGAGAGGCACCCCATGCCTATCTTTTCTTTTTCACAGTAGGGTTTTGTGTTTTTAACCATTTTTGCAGGAATCGGAGAAGATTGCATCAATAACTTAAACGGGACCCGACTGTCCATCGCCACTGGCAGAACCCATCCTAATGATTACGCCGTGAACACATCACAAGTAGCGATTCTCCGGATCATTACCGATTATGGCGTAATCCCGTGCTATGGTTACGCCAGTAGCTACCCTCCAAAGAGCGATCGCTGTGTTTTGCTATAATTACGGCGTAACTCCTTCAATGAGTTACGACGTAACAATCCTCGCTTCAATTTTTTCTATAATAACACAATAACCTTGCATTAGTTTTAAATGAACTTTATGGGTGTGTTCCTCAGAAACCTCACGAGACTACACTCGTCCGCTTGGGACACCAAGTGGTTTAAAAGGCTTGTCAGATATGCTAAATGCAACCGTGATTCCTACGAAGTGAGTTAGGTTTTCATTTTCTTTTATTACTTGTTGTTTTTCTAGTATGATGCATTTGGTTGTCTTAAGTGAATTCAGGTTATTAAAGTTTGCTCATAGATCTCAAAGCGGGACATGTTTACTCGTGAGTCTTCGATCATGCCGAGCAAATCCAGGGGAGTTTTATGTTTCAATTCTAAACCTTCCTATCTCTTAATTATATGCTTAGTATGACCCAAGTCGGGGGAAAGGGATTAGACATAGACACCCACTTGATTTTACTTGCTTTTATTTTTCTAGTTTTTTGATGAAAAGTGTTTCATTAGTAAAATTTTGACATTTTTTTCATTACTTAACTGGATTAATCTAGACTGAGCACACCTAACCTATATTTCCATTGTGTGAGGATAAGCATTTTCATTTTTCCCTTATACATAATACCATAAAATGAGTGTGCCCGTGGCTGTGGTAGACTTTAGAACTTGGCCTTGCATATCTTTTCGAGACCATTATCATGAGCATTACACTGAGGAAACTTGGTGTGATCGGTGCATCTAGAATATAAGGCAATTTTAGGATTAAACCCAAAAAGCCCATCCATTTATGTTTGTGTATATTGACTTTTCACATCGATTAGTCAATCCCCCTGTTAAACCTTTTTGTTTGCACTCATCATTAGTGCAAAATACCCATAGATACACCCTACAGAACCATCCCTTTCATTTTGTTCACTCTATATATGTTTGTTTCGTTACACCCATCGCCTAGCCTACCCTGTAGTTTCCTTATGTCCATGGTCCGGGCGTTGTTGGTTAATTTTGGTTCCTCTAGTGAAAGTCGCGGGTTTTGAATAAAGGGTTTTGAAAGAAGATCGAGTTTAGATGATAGTTGATCTCAAGTGGGGGATGCTTTATTTGTTCGTATTGTTTTATTTTTATTTTTATCCATGTATACCTTGTCTTGCATAAAAAAAAGTGAAAAAAAATAAAAGAATGCAAGCAAGAGTTTGTTAGTTTGTATATAGCTGGTAATATAAATCAGCTTATGTGTCGTATTGTGTTGAGTATTCTCGCCTTATTTTTACAAATCCGTTTTGTCATACGGATAAATTAGAAACCTGAACATTTCTATCTCGCCTTTCAATTTTTAATAAATATTCGTACAATGGGGACATTGTACATTTCAAGTGGGGGGATGGGAGATAGAAATGGTTGATTTTGGTAAAATTATGTGCTAAAAGTACCCAATTTTTTTTATAGCACATACTTTTTTTTCATTGATGATGAAAGTCGAGTTAATGCACTTTATTTGCCTAGTTTATGGTGATTATGAGGCACTTCGCTACATTTTATATGCATTGACTCGTGTATTGATGACCCCTTGACTCTCGACCTCGATTTTAAGCTGGGTTGAATGTGACTTGTCACAAGGGCGATTTGTGGACTTAGGAATTTATTTGTTTCGTGTCTTTTGTTTACAACCATTAAATGTTTTCCCATGTCTTATCCTACCCTTAGTCATGAATCGAGTTTAGGTGAGGAAGCGAGAAATCATTGGTGTCTTGGCCATGGATTTGGTCATGTACCATTAGTTTTGTCCCTTCACAGAACTCGTTAGTAATGACA
This sequence comes from Chrysanthemum lavandulifolium, assembly GCA_022545495.1. Lineage (NCBI taxonomy): Eukaryota > Viridiplantae > Streptophyta > Magnoliopsida > Asterales > Asteraceae > Chrysanthemum > Chrysanthemum lavandulifolium. The sequence goes on along the minus strand of CM040238.1, from coordinate 17,213,946 downwards.
AAATAAACCCATAAGCTTATGTTGTGTAAACCCATTGCCTTTTAGAATAGCTGCATCTATAGATTCTAGTGGTGCATATTAGTATCTTTGCCAAGCCTATGATAAAATACTCGCCATAACTGAGCAGTTGAGTGATCACCCTTAAAATAAACACGTGAATTATGAGAGAGTGTGTGATTTCAATTCTCTTTTCGTGAGGTGCTCGGTTTAGAATTTTCTAGCTTAGGTGATTTTTAGACTCGTATCTTCCAATTAATCTTGGGAGATATCTTTTTAAGAATTATTTAAAGGGTCTACTTGAGGACAAGTAGAGTTCAAGTGAGGGGATATTTGATAACATCAAATTAGCCTGATATTTTATATGTCAAATTCCCGTGTTTATGGCCTCATTTGTATTAATATGGTACTTAATTCGTTCATATTCGTTCATAATTGCATTTCAGGATAAATGAGGCGTCGGAGCGGAAAGATATGATATAAGGCCAAATATATGTTCTGAAGATAGATTTACGACGGCCTATGAATTCAATGAGAAGATTACGCCGTAACTCGTTAATAATGTTACCAAGATAAATATGATGTTGAAGGATACAGCGAACCAATTCTTATGGTTACGTCGTAATTATTTTTAGAAGGTTACGGATAACATGGCAATTTAGTTACGCCGTAGAGATAATTTCGAGTGGATAAGTATGTGCATACAAAGAATTACTACACCTAGTGATTTAGTTACCGTAATTAATTACTCAAGCAAAGTTTGAAGTCCGTGGATTGGAAGTGGCAAGTTAATATTTATTTTATTCACTTCAAGGACCAAGTATAAAGATATCAAGAACGACGTAAATAAACCAGTAAATATCTTATAAGTATTATTAAGGCTTTTAGACTTGATATGAATCAACACGCTACTCAGGGCCTAAATCGTATGAAGGCTAGTAAAGTTTCAAATATTAGAAAGGATGATAAAAGTACTAAGTAAGATGTTAAGCGTGAATCTAATTTAGTTACTACAGAACTTTAGTTACGACGTAATTAAAATTTAATTACGACGTAATTGTTCGAGATCTGGATTTCTTTGCGCCGTCATTAGTTGCGGCGTAATTAGCCCTTAAGGTTACGCCATAACTATATCGTGGCCTATAAATACAGCCCTATATCTGCATTTTGAAGTATCTCTCTTTAACCCTCTCCTAGGGGTCGATTAGGGCACCACTCCAGGGTAATTTCCAGCAGTTCCAAGCCATCTTTGAAGGATGAATTCACTCGCAATCATCGTTATTATTAGCTTTACATCAAGTAATTTGTATCAAACATTATGTTCAATTCAAATCATGTTTTATTCATTCTTGTTGGTATGATTTACTATATGTTTGGCTAAGCACCCTGGTGCAAGCCTAGTTATGATTCCTTAATTGTTTTGTTATGTTTACAATGCTTTCGTATAATTATTTCTAAGTGTATGCATGCATAGTTAATTTGTTGGTAGCTACCCTTGTTTCGGTAGTTTTGAATGGCGGTTGTGGCTTGTTACTTAGGAGATATGACCAATTGACCCTAACTAGGTAGACTGAGTGGGAAGGGTAAGATATGACCAACTAACGACCCTTTCTACTTGTGCGATTTGACGAACTGATCACCTACCGTTAGGATAAACTTAAAAAGTCGGGGATGAGTGTTTAAGATGCTAGCGCCCGGGCACTCATTGTTACAAATCCTGCTTGTAGTTGTACTTAATGAGTTGTCTTAGGGGACTAAGAACAATCGAATTACGACGGGTCACCGATTTCTCAGCTGGGACCCTTTGTTGATAGGTTAGACGAACTCGATCAAATGTCGCTACTAGCGACTTTGACCCCAATTCAAGTAATTGGAAGTAATTAAACGTAAACATAACTAGTTAGGATGAATAACTAGGTTATTACCCCTCCTCTATTGATCATAACCTCGCCTATTTGCTTTCTTTTCGTATTTTATTAGTAGTTAATCATTCCCACCTTAAATCATATTAAAATCTGCTACACCTAGACTTAGTTTAAACCGCACACATAGCTCTTGGGACGACCCAGGCCACCGAATACTACACTACACACGACCGGGTACACTGCCCGTTAGTGCATTAGGGTAGACTATAGGTATAACGAGAACTTATAAATATTAAAACATGTTCAGTAAAACCTGCATCAAAATACTTAGCAAATTATCTCTTCAATGTCTCACCAAAACGATTTTTCTCAACAATTTCCTGATGTAAGAGACTTCTCCCAACATTATCCGGAGAATGTTGTCAACACCGCACCGGAATATCTCTTTCCGGTGTTCCCACCCAATGAGAACGTTGTCAACACCCTACCGGAAGATATCTTTCTGGTATTACCATCGGGAGGCAAAGCTCCACCGGCTGTGATCTTGACTCCCCAACCGGCTGTGAACGTGTTGAATACTCCACCGGGTGTGATACGCGGGCACAATCCGGGATGGTTAACTATGGATCAACTTCAACAACTTAAGCTGGATGAAGCTCGTGAGAAAGCTGCTCATAGGGAGCAGGAAGCGAGGGATGAAGAATACCTCCGGAAGAACTGGTTTTACATTGCGGAACGCGACTATTATGACGAGAAGTATTATTATCCATATTCTTCGGATTATAGCGAGGGATACAACTCAGACTTTTTGTTGTAATTTGTAATTTCATTTTCATTTCCGTATCGTAGTTTGTGTGTATCATGTAATCAGTATTTTCAAGTTTAAATGTTTAATGTATTTCCATTTCCATGTTTGTATTTTCATTTCTAAGTTTTTATTTTTACAAGTAAAAATATTACCAAGCCAAAAAAAAGGAAGAACTTGAAATTAAAAAATGTTTAATAGAATATGACCCCCACAAATGTCAGACAATTCCCTTGCCGTGCAGGCGAGGCGTTTGAAAATGAGGAGCTCGTGGCGAGTTTGGGGGTGCGGTGGCGAGGGCGGCGAGGCAGCCACGTCAGACGGCGAAAAGAGGCGGCGAGCCACATCGACTGCTCATCTTAGCATACTTAGAGCACTTGTTACCATGGCATAGCAAAAAAAATCCTCATTTGTACCTCACGGGTGCCACATCACTTAAACCCGAAACAACAAACCCCCTTACCATAACTAACCTCAATTTACACATTTGGGTCCCACCACTTACACTTTATTTTTTTCACATTTCCAAATGAACCTAATTCATTTCATTAAAATTAAAAATACAATACATCATATTAAACAACCATACGAAAAATAACTAACGGTGCGAAAAACAAAAAACGATACGGGAAAAAAATCACGAAACGGAAATACTCATAAAAGACTGTTAAACATTTCATTCGTGAAACTTCCATCCGTGCTAATTTCTCAAAACCTCCCACACGTTAACATATATGAATTTTCTCCCACTAAAGCGTTGTTCAAAATGGTTTTTTGCAGATAACACAATATGATCAGTGTTATTTTCGTTGCTTATACGCTGCAACTGTTTGTAAATTGCGTTGAATTTTTGACAATCACAGTTAATTCTTGCCCATTTAGCCATGATCATATTTTTGGTACGATTGACAGCGTCAGACTGATTGTTTAACATTTCCACAACCTGGTTCCAAAAGGCCGCATTAGAACGGTTATATACGTTGTGTTGTGAAACTGCGACCCAAACTTCCTCTAGCAACATTTCTTCTGCATTTGACCAACGAGTATTCATTTCTGATTTTTGGTTAGATAAACAAGTGTTTGAAAAATAGTGTGTTGTACATTACTATTTATAATGGATGATGATGATTTTTTCAAATTTAAAATTCACAAACTATAGGATGAGCGAGATATTTTTAACATTCAAATATTAGGACGAGCGGGATTGTTTTCAAATTCAAACAATAGGATGAGCGGGATTGTTTAAAAATTGAAATTCAAACTTCAAACGGAATTTTTTAGACACCCTATATATACACACATATCACATACATCAAACACACACACACACTTACACACAAAAACACATCAAACATAAATAAATACTTAGCAAATTATCTCTTCAATGTCTCACCAAAACGATTTTTCTCAACAATTTCCTGATGTAAAAGACTTTTCCCAACAATATCCGGAGAATGTTGTCAACACCCCACCGGAAGATATCTTTCTGGTGTTCCCACCCAATGAGAACGTTGTCCACACCCCACCAAAAGATATCTTTTCGGTATTCCCACCGGGAGGCAACACTCCACCGGCCGTGAACTTGACTCCCCAACCGTTTGTGAACGTGTTGAATACTCCTTCGGGTGTGATACGCGGGCACAATCCGGGATGGTTAACTAAGGATCAACTTCGACAACTTGAGATTGATGAGCAAGTACGAAGAGAAATAGACGAAAATAGAGCTCGTGAGGAAGCTTGATAACGCTACACGCCGTCGGGGTCAAGGAAACTTCCTTTCTTCGAGCAAGTTTTATAACACCCTAGGCGTGAACCTAATCGCTGTAGTGTAGTAATTAGGGTAAGCCACGGGTATTGATATCGTTTCTGGGGAATAGGAATGCTAGTGAGAAGTTACTACGCTAAGGTTGAGGTCGAGGAAGATTATTTTGTATTTTTATATTTTGTAGAAATGGAAAAGGTACTAATCTCGGTATTGGATTGGGGGTTGGTATTGCTACCGATTACTCTACTATTATCTAATTATCTAAACTAAGGTTGTGATAGTCTATGTCTAATTGATGTGTACTGTATGATAGTTTAAAGATGTGTTTACTTAGGTTTTACTACTCCTTAATTATCTCCTATTGATGGTTGATTTGTCACGCCCTTATTCCTAGTTGCGTTGTGATTCTAAGGATATAGGGCGCGGCTTATTTCTAACTCTTTGAAATTACCAAAGTGGTCTTGTTTACAAATCCTCTAGTGATTTATAGACGCCTACTCTACGGTTGTGTCTTGAATACTTTATCCTACAATTACCTAGATAATTATATTCTAAAGTTCACAAAGAAATTTCAAGCATTATACACAACTAATAATCTAGCGACTCTAGATCATTAGTCAACTAAGATAAGTATCAACCAATCAATATTCAATAATTAAGTTTCATATTCCCTAAGCAAACACACAAATAAATTAGCTTGACATGGAGAACATGCAAGCACACACAAATAATCAAAGACATAATTAAATTAATGAAGTAAATACTTATCTTGATGTATAATAGGTTTAGAACCCTAAAATACCGCACAAGAAAGCCTTGGTTCGGTTTTAGGTTTTACCCAAAAGACTACCCACAAAACCGAAAAATTCGGATTCTATATATAAGATTACATCCGCGACGCGCCACCTTATGTTAAATGACGCCGTCCGGTCGCCGGCCATTGGGTTTCGCCTTGGCCACGAACCTTACGACGGCGCCACCTTATGACCGTGACGCCGTCCCTTCACCGACGCCGCCTTGGCCGCATCTAGGCCGTCTCGAGTAACGACGGCCTACCTTTAGAACCCGACGTCGCCCTTGAAAACATGCATTTCGCCTCGACCCGTCAGAAATTCCTTCCCGACGGCGTCATAGATATGCAAGTGACGCCACACCTTATGTTTCAGCAGACTTTGAGTGTCTCGATTCGACTTTGGCCATTTTCTTCAGATATTCGCCTTTTCGTCAAATAAGCATCATTCCAAGATTTTGCCTTCAAGAGACCTAAAAGTGAAAAGGAACGATATTAAGCAATAACGGATATGTATGATCGAATAAGGCTTAAATGACCCCTTAAAAGGTACCTTTAAAACCTTATCAAATATCCCTACACTTGGTATTTGCTTGTCCTCAAGCAAATGTGCTTTTAGCCAATTAATTTATAAGTTGGGGTCATGAAGCATCCATTCAAAACGGTCCACAACACATATAAGCCCCAGAAAGTCATAACAAGCACGGAAATTACATACTAGCACCTCACATGGGGTGTTTGGATACTCACATCTCTCTCGGTGTATATATGAAATATAACAAATCGAAATGGAAGATAAACACTCATTAACCTGTCCTAGTACATAGATTACCATAGGCTCGAGAATAGATCAAACCTCCGTCGCTTTGGCGTAAGCACCTAGGAAAGACTATCAAAGAGGTATTTTAAAGGGTTGTAATGTTAGGCTTACGGTAGGAAATGAAGGGTTTGTGGGATAGGCTATTTAGTGGTGGATAGTCAAAATCTCTATGTTGCAAGTATATTTAAGAATGGCGTTGCTAAGCCAAGACTCGACACTCTAAAACTCTAGGCAACGAAAATAAACAAACATAATTTAAAAGATAGATGTAGGATGGTAGCCCGTATGGTTTTTTTTTTTTTTTTTTTTTTTTTTTTTTTTTTTTTTCGAATTTGTTTTTTTTTTTTTTTTTTTTTTTTTTTACATACACTTTTACTCTACCATCCTCTACGGTACATCAAAATGATAGGGATTTATAGACACATCCCTACACTTGAGTTTTTATTACTCTAACACAAATTTGACCCGAATTGAAAAGATCAAAACACTTGGAGTACATTATTATGCAAACAAAGGAATTTGAGTTTAACGTTCTCTTCCTATGTTTCATAAACTTTAACTTTTCCCATGAATCCCAATCATCCCAAAATCAGATACAAAGGATATGACTCGACTTAGCAACTCATGCAAGCAACCGATAATTGAACTAAGGGTTTTGGGTGATAATATAAATTGCACTAAAAGCGAGTGCAATAAAGGTAGGCTAAGGCGATTTGGGTGTATATTTGGGGGGGGTGTAAATAATGTTTTCATTGATATTCCGGATAAACCAAACATCACGAGAACCGCGAAAAGGATAGGCCTCGAGGGGTTAACTAGGGTATCGTACTAAAGATGAGTACATCGCAGGGTGTGGGGAATTACTCAACCGAGGTGAAAGAAGTAATTATATTAAGGTATCAAACAAGTGGTTTATCCTAATGCCTCTTATCATTTAGTTATTCCTAACTACACAAGTGTAGTCTCACTAGCAATCTCGGAATGCATCACAAAACAAGTTCTAGAATCTAATATACTACCGGTTCACACTCTAAGCATTAAAGATGAATGCTTTAATTCCTACTAATCTAAGGGCGATCCTCACATTTTGGTGGAATTTAGGTGGTAAAGGGTTTTGTGCTAGTCATGCAACTTCCTATCCATGAGACGCTTTTGTTAAGACTAATGGCCCACTCTTATACGCCATGAAAAATTTTAAATTTGGCTAAAATTACCCTAACCTACATTTTCTCATGGTTTATTACACAAATACACTCGACAAAGCAAATAGTCAAGGATAAGCATAGTTTCAAAGTTCCGCTTTATTTTCCTCCCTACATTTAAACCGAACATTGTCCCCAATGTTCCCTAAAGTATCAAAGTTATGATAATAGAAGGTAATTAAAACGAAAGAAACTAATACTCCCCGATTAGCTCGGTAGATCCGTAAAAAGTGGTGGTTAAATCTTTTCCAAGAAGAGTTTTTGCGTGAAAGGCTCCTTCCAAACTTGTGTAACTTCTTCTTGACAAACTAAACCCGCACACTAGAAGAAAACAAACGAAACCTTCGCAGAAATCGGTGGTAATAATATACATAAGACTCGATTTAAACTAGGATATAATGCTTGTGGAATGGATGTTTACGTAATTTGTTTTGAAAGTTAAGATCCGGAAAATTCCAAAATTTTACAAGTAGCTCGTAAAACGAGAAAAGTAAGTCGATGTTTTTATTCCTTCCCGACGCCAGTTGCAATCTCGACGACGTCAGTTATCCCGACAAAACCGGTCGCGATTTTCGGAAAAATTCGAAAGTTTGCATCTTTAGAACTGAAAACTTTCAAAAAACATCCATTATGACTCGATACAAGCATTTGACTCGAACAAACACACATGTATATCTTTTAAATAATTGTAATTCTCATGTTCACGTTTCTTTTGAAAACGTGTGTAATCCTCCCTACACTTATCCCTTATGTAAAATACCTTTATATGCAATTAAGACGAGGTTAAAACAAAATAAAGCATTTTTACAAATTCAAACATGAGAATAAACAATCAATAAAAGATATACGACACACAAATAAAATGAAAAACAAATACATGGGTTGCCTCCCAAGAAGCGCTTGTTTTTGTTCGAGTCACGAGCCCCGACTTCACCCTTATTTAACAGATAAAGGGGAAGTTTTCCTACACTTAAGTTCAAGTGCGGGTGATAGTAGCAATACACACCCTTAGGGTGGAAATTTGCTACGTGAGGAGAGGATGATGGGTGATTTATATGCTCAAAGAAGTGTGCTCTATTCATTATAACCTTACCTAAGTCTATTGGTGTAGTGAGAGAATCAAATTTCTCTCCTAAGAATGGATCATTTTCACCAACTTCAAAAGATTCATGGTTAAGGATCCATCTTGACCTAATAAACCCGGTTTAAACCCATAGTGTTTCTTGTTATCAACCATGAATGGGTGATATAAGTGTAAGGTCATGGGTTACTCCTATATCGGCTTCTACTCTACATGGCCTAGAATCTACCACCTTTATCAAGCAACCACCGGACTATCTATTTTGATGGGTGGATTGGGGCCTAATTCAATTCCAAGATTCACATCTAAAGACGGAAAATTGGGTAAGGTTTTTAAGTGAGGCTCCTGCTCATCAAAATATGGAACTTCCCTAGGACCAAGAGAGAGGTCATGACAACAAGCATCTAAACCTACATTCTCTAATGGCGCTTGGTACAAAGGTTCTCTAATTGGGGTTCCTATAGTCTCTTCTACTTCTTCCGGTAAGTTATAGGCGATGTGTATTCCTCAGTGATGGTAAGACTTGTGGGTTATCCGATGGGTTGGATTTTCTACTCTATCCTCCATCTTATCAAGATCACCTATGTATTCATTTTGTATTGTGGTAGCGCCTAACCATGACATGCACCTTGGTACCTCAACTCTAATCATCTCCTTCCTAAACAACCTTCCAATCAAGTTTCCAAATTGAAAATAGGTCTAAAATTCGTTTTTGGGTCCCATGTTCCACTTCTAAATTGGCTGAATCTCAAAGGTTTCCATGCAATCGAGCACCACGTCCCCAAATATCCCCATCCGCTACATAGTCAAGTCTCCTTTGGGTTTCATGGGTATACGAGTGTAAAAGAATTGTAGTGGAAACAAGAAGTCAATACCATGATAAAGGACTTTTGCAATAAATATTTAATGCGAGTCCAAGCCTCGTGAAAGGATTCATCATGATGTTCTTGGAACCTCGTGATCTCATTTTGGAGTGGAAAGGGTAGATTATGTAGTGGATTTCGCTGATGGGTGACAGTTTTGGCGATTCGCGTTCTCCATAACCGCTAACGGAATAGTTAATGAAAGTGGTTACAAACAAAGGTCACGAAGAAGGGGATAGATTATGAGAAAGCTAAAAATGAGAAAAGTTTACTTGATAGGAATCAAGCAAAGAAACCTAAACGAGGTGGACTACTAACTAGCTATTCTATTCACCGCAGCGCGCCAAAAACTTGATAACGCCACACGCGTCGTCGGGTCAAGGAAACTTCCTTTCTTCGAGCAAGTTTTATAACACCCTAGGCAAGTGAACCTAATCGTTGTAGTGTAGTAATTGTGGTAAGCCACGGGTATTGATATCGCTCTCTAGGGAATAGGAATGCTAGTGAGAAGTTACTACGCTAAGGTTGAGGTCGAGGAAGATTATTTTGTATTTTATATTTTTGTAGAAATGGAAAAGGTACGAATCTCGGTATTGGATTTGGGGTTGGTATTGCTACCGATTACTCTACTATTATCTAATTATCTAAACTAAGGTTGTGATAGTCTATGTCTAATTGATGTGTACTGCATGATAGTTTAAAGATGTGTTTACTTAGGTTTTACTACTCCTTAATTATCTCCTATTGATGGTTGATTTGTCACGTCCTTATTCCTAGTCACAGTTGTGATTCTAAGGCTATAGGGCGCTTATTTCCTAACTCTTTGAAATTACCAAAGGGTCTTGTTTACAAATCCTCTAGTGATTTATAGACGCCTACTCTACGGTTGTCCTTGAATACTTTATCCTACAATTACCTAGATAATTATATTCTAAAGTTCACAAAGAAATTTCAAGCATTATACACAACGAATAATCTAGCGACTCTAGATCATTAGTCAACTAAGATAAGTATCAACCAATCAATATTCAATAATTAAGTTTCATATTCCTAAGCAAACACACAAATAAATTAGCCTGGACATGGAGAACATGCAAGCATACACACAAATAATCAAAGACATAATTAAATTAATGAAGTAAATACTTATCTTGATGTATAATAGGGTTTAGAACCCTAAAATATCGCATAAGAAAGCCTTGGTTCGGTTTTAGGTTTTTACCCAAAAGACTACCCACAAAACCTAAAAATTGATTCTATATATAAGATTACATCCGCGACGCGCCACCTTATGTTTCGTGACGCCGCCGTGTCGCCGTCATTAGGGTTTCGCCTTGGCCACGTAAACCTTACGACGCGCCACCTTATATTGTGTGACGCCGTCCCTTCACTCGACGCCGCCTTGGCTGCATCTAGGCCGTCTCGAGTAACGACGGCCTACTCCTTTAGAACCCGACGCCGCCCCTTGAAAACATGCAATTTCGCCTCGACCCGTCGTCAAAATTCCTTCCGACGGCGTCGTAGATATGCAGATGACGCCGCCACCTTATGTTTCAAAGAACTTTGAGTGTCTCGATTCGACTTTGGCCATTTTCTTCAGATATTCGCGCCTTTTCGTCCAAATAAGCATCATTCCAAGATTTTGCCTTCAAGAGACCTAAAAGTGAAAAGGAACGATATTAAGCAATAACGGATATGTAGTGATCGAATAAGGGCTTAAATGACCCCTTAAAAGGTACCTTTTAAAACCTTATCAAAGCTGCTCGTAGGGAGCATGAAGCGAGGGATGAAGGATACAGCCGGAAGAACTTGTTTAATATTGTGGAACGCGAGTATTATGACGGGAAGTATTATTGATTCTTCGGATTACAGCGAGGGATACAACTCAAACTTTTCGTTGTAATTTGTATTTTCATTTTCAGTTATGTATCGTAATTTGTGTGTAGCATGTAATCCGTATTTCCAAGTTTAATGTATTTCCATTTCCAAGTTTGTATTTTCATTTGTAAGTTTTTATTTTTATAAGTAAAAATATTACCAAGCCAAAAAAAATAAAAATAAATAAATAAATAAATAATAAAGGAAGAACTTGAAAGTAAAAAAAGTTTAATAGAATATGGGCCACATCAGACAACTCTCAGCATGCAAGGTGCGGGAGTTTGCAAATAAGGAGCTTGTGCGTAGTTTGGGGTGCGGTGGCGAGGCGCAGGCAGGCACCACATCGAGGACGGTGAAGAGAGGAGGCGAGCCATACTTGCTGCTCGCTGAACATCATTCTTTGTACAATATGATGATGGTATAAGTTTTCATAAAAGTTTACTATGTTCATATTAGCTTTATTTTCCAAAAGGTGAAGATCGATTGCGATCATCACGATCCCACGATCCTAAGGATGTCAACCTGACCTCCCCGAGGACCCAATTCAGCACAATGAAAGACTCGTCCAGATTCATATTAGCTTTATTATTAATTATTCTCTGTTTAAACAATTGTTCACACCTAAATTCATTATAGAACAACCAAAATATGGAAAAAATAGTTTGCATGACACCCTTAAAATATGAAAGGTCATAGTGATTGTGTAGTTGTGTTTTTAATGGATATTTTTATATGCTTTTTTTCAAATCACAGTTCGATCTAAATTTTGCTACCTACGTTATCTTAAAAATCTACATTTCTTGACACTATCAAATGGACATCTAGGAACCACGTTAAATATTATTACTATTACTATTACTATATATACTATTAAAGAAGACGTGTGTTCACATCAGTGTGTGTGAACATTAATCGCCAACTCGCATGATTGGCAAAAATAGCGAAGTTTAAATGTCGTTTGCAGTAAGTTCAAGTTGGCAAAAATAGTCCCTAAGGTTTAAGTGTGTTTGCAAAGTAAGTCCTTTATAGCAATTTGGCAAAATAGTCCTATCCAAATTCATCGCTCTATAAAAGCAATCTCATTGCGATCGCGCGGTTTCACTTCAGATATACTATGTAAGCAAGACGTGTGTTCACACTTGCATACTATTAGGCAAGACGGTGTTCACACTGCAGTGTGAACACATTAATTGCCAACTTTCGCAGATTGGCAAAATAGCCCCCAAGTTTAAGTGTCGTTTGCAAAGTAAGTCCAAGTTGGCAAAAATAGTCCCTAAGGTTTAAGTGTCGCCGCAGAAGTAAGTTCTTTATAGCAATTTGGCAAAAATAGTCCCTATCCAAATTCACGCCTACAAAAGCAATCCCACGATCGCGCGGCTTCACATCATATATACTAGAAGCGAGGCGTTGTTCACACTGCAAGTGCGAACACACGCAAGCGTGAACACACGCCTGCCTATATAGAGACGAACATGAGCGATGCGGGATGACGCATGAGACGATGACGGTGATAGACTTGCAAATCAGCAGAAGACTTTATTAGCCGACACTATTTAGGACTGAGTTGCTGCAATTGACAGCAACCACACTTAAACTTCGCGCTATTTTGCCAACTCATAAAGCAGCACTAACGTGTTCACACTGCGCCAACACACGCCTTGCCTATATAGTATTAATTGCCAACTTTCGCAAGTTGGCAAAAATAAATTTCAAGTTTAAGTGTCGTTGCAAAGTAAGTCCAAGTTGGCAAAATAGTCCTTAAGGTTTAAGTGTCACCGCAAAGTAAGTCCTTTATAGCAATTTGGCAAAATAGTCCCTATCCAAATTCACGTCTACAAAGTTAATCCCACGATCGCGGTTTCACACTCGTTAGAATTAAAAGATAGACATCTAGTGATAAAGAAAATAAAACGGTAAGAGTGAGAAATATTCTAACACATATTTCAAATAAAAAAATTTAAAAAGAGATCGATCTATATTCAGAGCAAGATCCGAAATGCTTATTATAATTTCTTTTCATCATTCTCATTTTAATTTTATTTTTCATTTGATTCTTCCTCTTAAAAAGGTATCAAACATGCACACATTTCCTGAAAACAATTAAAAAGAAAAGTAGCTAGCTAGTAATTGTTGCTACAACTGTCTCAAGTTCATTTTTTTCGTTATTTATTAGGTGCTAAGCTTTTTTATTTGGAATAGTCAACACTAAATATTGACAATGTGTATTTTAACGTGATCATTGATCCCATTCCCATGTGACCTCTTTCTCAACTGATTATATTTTTTATTGGATCTATAGTTATTCAATTAATAAAATTTTCTAGCTTTTCACAACCATGTAAAAACTAACCAAAATCATGTTCAACGATTGGAAAATAATAGAATATTATTAGTACACAACAAAACAATCAAATATCGTTTGAGTTGGTATTATAATACTCCCTCCGTCCGAAATTAAAAATCCATTTTCATTTTGTACAAAGTTTAAGAATTTTCCACTAACTACTCTAATAAACAATCAAATACCATCTCCCTCCATTAAAATCTCTTTTGATTGGTTGGAATATAAAAGTGGACAAACATTTTGGGACAATCAAACATAGCAATATGGACTTATAATTTAAAACGGAGGGAGTATATGTTAACGGTAAGTCGGTAATTATAATAATGAAAAATATGTCAATAAGACATAAATAACTATATATACTTTTCCTTATCATTTTTTTTTTCCATTTGTCAAACCATAGTGGAAGAGTTAATTAAGAAGAGGTTTAGTGGAAACGGATCGTTTTTTTTTCTTCAATTTTTATAGATGGTGAAATATAAACGGATATAGATTTTTCTATTCAGGTTATTCGGAAAAAGTAATTTTTTTACTTAAATGCAAGTTAACTTCAAACCGTTTCTGATTTTTTTTTGAGCACCCAGCACCCTCGTACACGTAGCGAGATTTGAACCCTAAACATCTTGTGAGAAAATCAAAGGCTTTACCGCATTCGGCCATTTGATGTAGGGATGGCAAAACCCAACCGACGGGAAACCCAAACCCGAACTTATTAGGGAGGGACGGGCATGCTTATCCGGTTTGAGGCGGGTTTGAGGCCTTAATAGGGATTCTTATCGGGTTTGGGGGCGGGGACGCACACTATCTCCGCCTGCCCACCAAACATATACATATACATATACATATATTTATATACCTTAAATATTGTGCTAGTATTTATGTACTAAATATAATTCTCTAATTTTGTTAATTTTTATCTTTGTAATATTTCAAAGTGTGATCATAAAATCTTGTTTTGTGTCATAATATTCTAAAAAAGTTAAGATTTATTCGAATGCCTAATATATTATTAATGGGTTATCGATTCTTTAAGTTATTCCGTAAAATCATATTGTTAATAGCGTAAAAATAAGAATATCCGGGGAAAGGCATGAGTATGATAGAGGATCGCGCTCAAAAACAAAACCCCGATAAGATCTCAATGGGGAATGGGGCGGGTTTGGGGGAGCATCTCGCCCCAATGGGGCGCCCCGATAAGATCCCAATGGGGTTTGGGGCGGGTTTGGGGATGATTAGATGTCGGGTTTTGGGATGGGGACCGGCCCGCCCAAACCCGCCCCATCGACATTCCTAATTTGATGATGGTTGATGTAAAAATAATGAATTAATATATTACTAAGAATTTTTAACTTTTTAATTTTTATAAACAAAACAATATATTGTACTTTCCTACAATATTTCCAGTGCACTTGATCTACATAGAAAAATAAAAATAGAACATGTAACACTTTTATACAAAAATTGTGACGACTTGTCTATTTTTCTAATACCGACCTAGGTTTAAGAGTGATCAAGTTGTCAATTCTAAATTTTAACCAAATATATCTCTTGCTCCAATGATCTTGGCTGCCTTTATACACAATTTGTATAAACTAATTCCTTTACATGTATGAATGAACACTACTTGTCAATAAGTATATTAGTACTCCTTACTATTTAAAGGTATTAAGAGAATACTTTGCAATTATTCTACAAAAACTAACCTAAACCACTTATTGATTTATATTAAATTCTGGAAAACCTCCTAATTAATTTGCTACACCTCAATCTCTCTGTCTTGGCTGCCGCAGCCACTAAAGTCTTAAAGTCCTCTTTATTTTTTCTTTAACTTAAAATATAGTAGTATTTTATTACACTAGAAAAAAAAATTACGGTGTTTGCGGTGGGAAATCAGAAGACCGACTTGTACATATGTGGAGGTGATAAAAAAAAGGGTCATTTGCATATATATCCCTTTAAAGATGCAAAATTACATATATATCCTTTGCATGCATAAAAATCATTGTACTATATGCATCAAAAACTTGTAAGAAGGTTATATACGGAATTATTCACCTTTGGAGGGATATAAATACAATTCCCCCTAATAAAAATGATAACAAACGGTTACATGAATATATCCGTCATGTCACGTTAGGGTGTAAATGAATCGAATCAGTTCGACCTTCGACACTGTTAGAAATTAGGGTTAGGATGTGATGATAATCTTAGATATTTTCTTAAATCATGTATGAAGTATTTTGACCCTATTAATGTCTGGGTATCATAAAATCCTTATCAGAATAATTCAAGAATAACACTTAGTTTGTAGGAACAAGAAAACTAAGCAAAAACAAAAAGGAATTGTATTAATTATCCTATGTTAGAATGAGACCAAAATATTTGTCATATAACAGACACGTTAGACAGATGCAGGTGGTTAAAATCGAAGAGACACAACTCTTCTCCAACAGACATATTGGTTTTGGGTGGAAAATATGTTAAGTCCTCCAATACATGATTCATTAAATCGAAGAGACACAACCCCAACAAAGAGGGCGCAACCTTCTTGACTCCTGCATTTTTGTTGTGATGGAAACATATTACAGTAAAACCTCTATAAATTAATAGTGTTGGGACCGGGATATTTTATTAATTTAACGAGATATTATTATATCGATAAATTAATAATTTATTAATTTAAAGAGGTTTTACTTATGATCATTAAATTTTTAAGTCTAATATACTAGTTCGTTAAATGTATACTATTAGAGACTTAAATAAATTTGAAAACAAGTTTCAATTAACATTTTATGAATTAACATTCACACTTTATGAAAATAAAATTAGGAAGACAACGCACCAACTCTTTAGTGTAATAAGGAGATTGTAAGATAAACAATATAGATTTGAAGTTCAATAAAAACAAGTGATTATGGATTCATTTTTACTAAACAATCTTAGGATTTTACACACACACACACACATATATATATACATATATATGAAATTTTTAGTAATTATTAATTTATAGTTTCGTTGGACTAATATATATACACACTGGGGTTTCAAAAAATTATTATCTTATTATTTTATCGACGTGTCTAATTTGTCTTCGTCCCAAGTTGGGACCTGACAAATTATTAATTTTATCGAGGTTATTAATTTATCGAGGATTAATTTATAGAGGCTTTTATCAGAATTACTTTGTGAGTTCAAGACTCATAAAGTTTGACTCGAACGAGCTCGGTTATATAACAAAAGCTCTATTTGTTTACACTCTTAAATTACATACATTTAAGTAAAAGACCTGGTTATCTTGAATAACTAATGAGCGAAAACATCACTTCCATTTTAAGCCAAACCCGATCTTGAACTAGAAGAGTTGGGATCACAAGGAACAAAATCATTTATTGTATACATTGCATATTCAACTAGATTAGACTTATAACATTAAAACCCTAGTTTCTCTCTCTAAAAATGGTGATTTTCATGTGCCTTGATCTTTTAATTTCGATCGGTTTCTTCCTTCTACCACTCTAGTCCTTATAACGCCTCTTCATCGTTGTTTTATCATTTGGTAATGATGCTTTGATGATTCATTATTTGGATGCGATCGTTAGGTTTTGGCACCTGGTTCTCTTTTGTTTCTAGGGTTTCGCTGGTAATTGTTGTGTTTTAATTGCGCGTTATTGTTATTATCATTACGTAATCATTATTACTTTGTGTGCTTTAATGGAGGCTGGTTAAGGCATAAATCGTTCGTGTTTTGAAACCCTAATTTTTTTAGAGTTTCGTTGTTTTTACTTTGCTTCTAAACGGAGTTGTTAAGTGGTTGTTTATTTGTTTGTGGGTTATGAGAGTATAGTGGTTTGGCTGCGCGAGCAAAGAACATTGATGGAAAAGCTTTAATGAAGGACGGTGTAGACGTATCTAATAAGTGTGTGGCTGCACCTGCTAATTCAAGTGTTCATATTGGTGGTGATCAAGTCGTCAACCGCCGATTCAATGCCTAAGAATGATAATATGGGTTCACCGTTAACAAACAATCACCACATGGAATTAAGAAGGAGAATGTAAATACATCCGAGGTTGCCCATGTTGGTTTTGTAACGCTTTTAACGTGGATGATGTTAATGTTATGGGGTCTTGAGGATGCGCCTAAGAATGTCGGTTCATATGCATGTATATTATATTCTAAAATGTGATCAATAAGATCAATTTTAGAACTCTTATTAATGAAACAAAGGTGGAGAGTTATGATTATGCTCTTCCACAAGGTGTGGTGATGTGGTGAAAAAACACATATGAGAACACTCTTGTAGGTTAATTTTGGAGAAAGTTTTGCATTTCCAATTGTCCAAAACTATGTTAACAACACCTAGAGAAAATTTGATTTCAAAAGCTCATGAGGAATGATGAGGTATTTTCTTGTTCAAGTTCTCATCTAAACCGAATGGAACAAGTGTTAGAAAGGGGACCGTGGATGATTCGTAATCCGCCTTTTATTCTTAATAAACAGTCTACTGGTTTATCATTGAATAAAGGCGAGGTTACTAAAATACTAGTTTGGGTTAAGTTGCATAGTGTGTCGTTACTTGCTTATTCGGCAGATGGTTTGAGCTTGATTGCTACTCAAATAGGTAAACTTTTAATGTTTTAGTCTTTTACTAGCTCTATGTGTGTTAAAGGATGGAGAAGAATAAGTTTTGCTCGTGTACTTATAAAAATTAGCTCGATTCTGCTTTTAAAACCAAGTGGTTATGGCTATTCCAAATGAGAAAGGAATGGGTATACTAAGGAAGTTATACATGTGGAATACGAGTAGCAGCCACCTCCTTGTGTTAAATGCAAAAATTTTTGACACAGCTTATCCTAATGTCCAAAACGTGTTATGGAAGCTGCTACAAATAGTAATAATAATGTGGCAGCAAGTAAGTATATGGATAGCCAAATGGATGGATTCACTATGGCTACAAGTCGATAAAAACAAAGAGAAAAAGACCAATGGCAATCAGACTACGCCGTCAAATCAGTGGTTTGCGACTTAACAAACCAAAAGTGAACTATCAATATCGTCCCATTACGAAACCGGCTGATGACAAAGGGGTTGATTCTACATTGGCTTTTAATGATAATGAGGTGACGTCTTCACCTGGTAATGACGATGGTGATGCTCCTAATTTAGAAGCGAAAGGTTGTAAGAAGGGTTCTACATCTCAGCCATCTAGAGTTAAGTCTCCTTTAATGGAGAATCTCAACTTTGTATCTATTAAAAATTCTTTTGCAGCTCTTAAAGATTATGATAGTATTTTTGAAGCAAATCAAGATACTCGTACTGATCTTGGTGGTTCGCAAGTCAAAAGTGCTTGCAAGAAGTAATTGAACCTGATGATGATATGGCTAGGTATATGTCCTCGTTTTGAGGAGGTCATTAGCTAGAAGCTGATGATTTTTTTTACGGATATGTAGGTCAGGTTTATCACTTACCTGGGCAAATGGATGCTTTTGTGATCAGTTTGATATCCGACTTAAGAGTCGTGTTAGGAAGTAGTTGTTCTTTCTTTGATTTTTCATAAGATTGGCTTATCTTTCTTATATAGTGTGTAGGTTTGCAGCTCTATAGGTGTTTGATTTTGCCAATGTAATGGGCCGTGATGAGAGACTTCACTTTCATCCATTGTATTTAAATAATTTTTTTGAGTAATATATTTTATCGAGGATTTCCCTTTACCAAAAAAAAAATTAAAAAAAAAATAAAAGTAAACGAGCGAGCGAAAAACTCATTAGAGTTTTCATTATTCTAGATCTGAATGTTTTCATGTTTCTTGTTTATGCTTTTGGGGCAATTTCATATATACCTAACTTAAAAAACATAATTTGATACTTAGATTGGGTAAATAAGAAATCATCTTTATCCTTTTAAGCCAAGTACTAGATAAGCAATATTTTTTTCTTTTTATAGCGGTATATTCGCTAAGATTCACATATTTACATTTTTGTTTCACAAGCCTTCTAGAACACTGGCCTTTCAAAACAAAATTGTCACAAAGCTTGATCGTTGATAGAGCACTGCATAGCGAGTTCCACTTAAATGTTTTCCACTTTTATCCGCGTTTTATAAATTTAAATTATTATATCAGCTTTAGTTGTATTTCTATAGTTTCCGACATTATTTATTTAGGATGTCAAAATCATAACAGGAAGAAAATGAGCGTGGAGACGTGATGATCATTTTGGCTTTTGCCTTTTTATGATATTAGTTTGTCGTTGTTGCTTGAAAAATATAGAGAAAACATACCTAACCGCTCTTTAGTAAAGAAAAAGAAAACCTTCTAGAAGTTCATGTTATTTTTATGAAAAAAATGTCCAAAACCAGAGAAAGAACTCATGTTTTAACTTAGAGATGTAAATTTCATATTGAATCTTTGTATTTTCATACAACTATTAAGTTGAAAATTTTAAATTATATCAAAAGCAGGTCATAAGTATTAACAACTTAATAGATAACTAGATTGAATGCCAAGAAAGAATGGATATCAAATACGCAGCTTGGTCGATCTTTATCCTTAAATTGTATGTAATGATAGTGGGATATAACGGTTTCTGGGTTTGATAGTTCTAAAAACAAATGTTTGATAGTTATAGATAACAAAAGAAACGCTAACATAATAAACAAATATGAAGACTATTACTAAGAGTAAATTACACTGTCGTCCACAGATACGTTGGCCTTACAAGTTTAGTCCTTGACCAAAAAAGGTCACCGCCCATCCTTAATTCCCAAACGTTATACAATCGTTAGTCCTCCATCCAAACGGGCTACACTAACTGCCGTTAGTCTCCCAAATCTTGAGGGTATTTCAGTCATTTCCATTCCACACTACTTTCCCGCCTAATTCTACACTCCATATAAATCACATCTACCCCTTTCCACTTTATTTACTAACCCTAATTTTCCCTTCTCTCTTTCATTAAAACCCCTAATCAAAACCTACCCATTAATCAAAAATGGTGAGATGTCATTGTGGTGCGCAAGCAGTGGTGAGAACATCATGGACTAACACAAACGCGAGACGAAGGTTTTGGGGATGTTGCGGATTCATTGATTGGGTTGACCCCCCGATGTGTCATCGATCTACTTTAATCATTCCTGGAGTGTTGAGATCATTGAACAATAATCGAGCACAATTGCAAGTGGTCATGGAAGATAGAGCAAGGAATTTAGAAGTACCTTTATCTCGCTTTTTTTTTTTTTTTTTTTTTTTTTTTTTTTTTTTTTTTGTTTAGGTGAATGAAGTCAATGGGTTGTATTGAAGATGGATAGTGTTTAGGTGTTGTAATGATGTCAGTGGGTTGTAAGGATGATTGTCACTCTCTTTTGTTATCTTTGAATGAATTTAAGTTAGATTTGGTTTTGCTTTATGTTGCATATACTCAGACATTGGTTAGGTGTTTGTATTAAAGATGATAGTGTTTAGGTGTTTGTTTGATGGTTATGTTTGTGTTTAGTCCAAATAAGCCAAGTGATATACACTTAAACATGTACCAATTTGACCACATCTGACCCATTACACTTAAACATGAACCAACATCTAAAGTCAAAGTGCCCCAATATCTAAAGTCAAAGTGACCCATTACCAATACTAAAACTGAAACTGGCCCATTACACTTAAATATAAACCATATACTAAAACTGAAACTGGCCCATTACACTTAAATATAAACCATATACCAAAACTAAAACTGCCCCATTACCATAACAAGTCTGAATATCATTCTAAAGCCAAGTTTTGTAAGGCATATATGCCATAAACATCCAAAAGAGCTTAACATACATCAGACTAAATCTAAGTTTCAAAAGAGCATAACAACCAAGAACCAAATTGTCATAATCCTAAGTTTCAAAGACATACATAAATAACCATAAACCTAAGCTTCATACATATACATTAACCAAGATTGACAACTTTCTTCCTTGTTGGATTCTTCTTCTTCTTAGACCCTTCATCCACAAAGAATTCCTCCCTTTATCAAAGATTTCTGAGTTTCTTGTATCGGCTAAGAAGAATTGAAGCTCTTCCTAAGTTGTTTCCTGCTATATCAAAAGTCAAACAATAAGAGTAAGTCAAACTGACCAGTTAAACAATAAACTTAAGTAATACAACCAAGAACCAATTAACCTTTTTGGGACTGTGATGGTGTTCCAGAGACATCATCTTCTCGTAAGTTCTTGCTTTCTTATTCTTAGTACCAGTTTGGGATCGTGACTCCTTGGACCAAAGGTAACTCCTTTGTTGTGTCCTTTGTTCCACATGTGTCACATGTCACGCCTTTGTGCTCCCTTGTCGCCTTCCCACTCTTGACAATATCGACCACATCTTTCTGCCTTAGACTTTCTCCTCTTTCCTTGGTCTTCCTACTTGTGCTTGATGATTTGGTGGTAGCAGTAGTAGGTACATTACACTTAGGCCAAAATATTCTTCCTCTAATAGGCTTGATTAGGTATGAGTATACTTTCTTCCAAGTTTCCAACCTATAACATGGGTGTACCCATTCCTTTGGTAAGCTAACTGCTTGTTGTTAAGTGCCATGTTCCGCTTTTGCCACAAGATGTTTGCGAGGATCCTCAATTCCTAATTCCTACAAGTACAAGACCTCTCGCTCTACATTGACTACACACCGGTCATGAAATGGACCACTTACTCGGTAATAGACTCCTCATCCCAAGTGATCGTGTACTTAGTTGCCTCATCACAACTCATCTTCAAAAGCTTGGCAAAGTGGGTGTGAGTGGACCATCACATCTATCAATCATCTAATTCACATTTACAATCCTCTTCATCAGATATGATCTAGTAAACTCCAATGTACCAATGATTGGCTTGTCTCTACCTCCAACCAGTTTTCCATTAAAAACTTCACACATATTATTGACCAACACATCTGACTTAGATCTCCCTATTTAAAGTACAAGTTTTACTCAGTTTAAGTATTTTAGTATAACAAAATGTTCAACTAAAGTACAAGTTTTACCTGAGAAATGTGATCTTGCCCAATGCTGAGGTGGAATCTTCAATAACCACTCATAAGCAGGAAGGCTAAATGATTTGAACTCTGCATTGCTAAGTTAAACTCTTCCATTGTTGTTTTTTGGCACATTTCCATAACAAATCTTTATATGTGCATCACCCACTGCATCTTCATATTCTCATGAATATGTTTCACACAAAATTTGTGCTCATCACAAGGAAATAACTTTGCAAGGGCAGGAATAATACCCTGTGACCATTAAACATTGAACAAAAGCAGTTAATATTTGACCATGTAATAATAACTTTGCAAGAACATAATTGAAAAGAAGCATACCTTTTGCCTATCACTTATAAAAGTGAAATTATAATTCCTGTACAAGTCCAGATCATTTCCAAGTTGTGATAGAAACCATGTCCAAGAATCAGTGTTCTCAGTCTCCACAATCCCATATGCTAATGGATAAATTCCATCATTTGGGTCAACACTCACAGCAGTTAATAGTTGACCAGGGAATGGACCCTTCAAGAATGCCCTATCTAGTCCAAGTACATCTCTCATTCCAGCCTTAAAACCTTCTTTCAATGGCCCTAAGCACACATAAATTCTTTTAAAAACCCTAGTTGGCACTGTATGATCTGCTTCAGGTCTTACTTGAATTTTGACAGGTGTGTTTGGGTTGGCTTGTTGCAACTCTAAGCAATAATCCCTTAACATCTTATACTATTGAGTATAATCTCCTCTAACCTTCTTTTCAGCCTCTGCTTTTGCTCTAAATGCCTTATGTTAATACAAATAAGCCGTAAAAATGTTTATTTATATTTTACGATCTTCTAATGTTTTGTCGATAACAAACGTAAAATCATTTTAAACGAAACAAATAAAATACGTAAATGGTTTGAACTAATAATTTCTAACATATTCACATTTTCACATAAAACACTAAAACAAGTATAAGTGATTTTATGATTTAATATTACATATGTACAACAACTAGTGTTTACATATTTGAGTAAAATATACACATAAATAGTATGTAGTATATTGGGTAATATAAATGGGTAGAAACTTAAGTATCATAACCCATTAGGCAAATACATTGAATGTAGTTGGGTACAACCCAAAGCCCATGACCCATGGAGCTTGACCCATAACCCATTACATGACATCATGCTTATATCATATATGGATAATATCCATAACCCATGGTTTTGACCCATACCCATGTGACTAGGTGCATTGCACTCAAGAGATACATTGTATCTAGCTAAAGACCCATGGATCAACCCATGACCCATGACCCATAACCAAAATACCCATGGGTAAAGGGGAGCGTCCCACGGATCCCTAGCTTTACGCTAGACGGATCCTTGTGGAAGGATCCGTGGGATCCGGAACAAGAGAATTTTTCTTTATAAATAGTGAGCCATTTCTCATTGTTTCTTACCCCTTTCTAACATACTTTCCCTAGAGTTGAAAACTCTCTAACCTCAGATCCAAGAGACCTATGTTTGTAGTTTTGTTTTGTGTGATCTTCTAGGTTCCCGTTAAAGGCGAGATCACCACCTTTGAAGCCGAGCAAGCTCAAGTCCATGAGTTGCCATGCTTCCTCATCATCAAGACTACCAAGTCTTCTTGTTGATGATTGTTTATCTTTCCTAAAAGTGTTGAAGACATTTGTGAAAGGTGTCTCAAGTGTCAAGACGAAGATATTAGTGAAGGGTATCTATCGTCCACATTATTAGCACTTGTGGTAGGTGCTTAGAAGTCAAGACTAGAAGCATTATTGAAGGGTGCTTAGAAGTCAAGACACAAGACATTAGTAAAGGGTGTCTTGAAGATCTAGTTAAAGGCATTAGTGATAGGTGCCTTAGATGTACATTCGATATGGTGTGTTTCGATGTACAATATAGACTAGTACTAGATCCAAGGATATTGATACCTTGATGATGTTGTAAAAAGGAGTGGATCTCCTTTGGGATTAGTCGTTGGTGTAGTGTTGGGTAGTAGTTCCTCCATTGCAATGGAACTAGGTGCCTAGCCTAGTACCTAATAAAGGGTAGGCGACTTTCTCTCTAAAAGAAATATTCCACTAGAAAACAGTTTTCATGCAAAATAAACACTACTACACAAAAGATCAAAGAGATCCCTAAATAGAGACCGGCTACGTTAAAACCCAGCCTTTTAAAGAAAAATACGTGCAAATCCAAAATGTTAAGATTAAGAGATCGGTGATTTGTAAACCCGCTTATCTACCAAAATTTTAAGCGGCTTCTTTTCCTCTTTATCACTTTCACTAATTTTAAATCCCTTCAATTTTCCTCTTCTCACAACACACACAAACCACCCCATAACCTTTGTCAGTTACACTTTGATGGTGGGTTGCTACCTAATTATTGCCATTCAGAGTCGACTTCTCTATATTCAAGTAATTTAAATTGTTTTATCTTCAATTTCATATGATCTTTTAGTTACTTTATTGAATCTTTCCATGTTCTTTGATGACAACCGAAGTAGGGTTCCTTATCAATATCCGAAATTAGGGTTCTTGGCCCTAAGCCAAAATTAGGATTTTTATAAATTTGTTAAGAAAATGTTAATTAGGGTTCTATATGGGTGTTTATAGTTTAGTTATTATCTCTAATTTCATTTACCCTACTTGTGTATAATCACTATTTCGCAAAATATACAGGAGCCACATAAATGATACACTATTGAATAGTATTTGTTTCAGCATCATACTTTTCATTACCAGTAATATAAACTGTTAGTTCATAGGTGTTGCTAGTTGTTACAAGCTTTGAACTGTATATAATGCGGGCATAAAAAAGAAAGTAACATACACTGTTACTCTGATAATAAAATATTAAGTACGCCTCAAAGTTGCTTGCTTATATTGATAAATGTACTAAATTATTGTTCTGTATATCTTTTCAGCATTTTTGTGTTTCAATCTCTAAGGTTTTCTTTGTTGTTGCTACAATGTTCACCCTTCTAAAGCTATGCTGTAATATTCTCCTTGAAATTACTTGTAACATTTTTGTTATAATCTCAGTTTATAATCAACATCCTGATGCTGACGCAAGTTCTGTTTGCAGGGGTATAAATCCTTACCCAACACTGGTTTCTAATCACTTCTATTTCAAAGGTGATGTTTGTTCCTTATGGTGGTGGGACTTTTTCATAAATTATGGGTACATTCTGATTTAGCTTTAAAGGTTTTCTATATCCTCGTCAAATATACTTTAGGTATTTTAACAAGTTACAAATATGTGCTTATCAGGATTGCAGAGTGCTTTGCTTTCTTGTTTTTACAAAGTGGTATAATCTAGTAAATGTCGTGCAAGGATTAGGTGTACTTATTTCTGAATCTAATTTTGTGGAAAGAATCATCATTTACTACATACTGAGGCAGGTATAGGCAAATACTTTACATATGGTGCTAAAGTTCGTGATTTTTTTGTTTTTTTAATTTTTTTGCATCGTGGATCTAGGTAATTTAACAGACTCTTTTATTGTGATGCATATAGCATATAAAAGATTACTTATGTTCATTTTATAATTCTATGTAGGTTGCTTAGTTGGTGGTCAACTGATGAAGGAAGCCGAGAAGAACAAGCACGGATTTACTACAATTCATCTTCTAGGCAAGTTCAATTTTCTGCCTTGTTCTTGTTATTGTCACATTTCTGTCTAATTAGTTTGCCTATGAATCTTAGATACAACACGTTTTCTATTTATCCACCTGAAGTAGAAAATAGTTTGCCCAAGAAGGATCTGACTTAAGAGGTAATCGTTGTTGTTGCTTTGATCTCTGATTTTATTATGTCTGTTAGGTTTAGAGACTTCAAGCAGCTCTTATTGAACATAAAGAAATCACAAAATCTAGCCAACAAAACTATGAAAGACTTAAAAATGTAAGATCTCAAAAACTTGATTTTTTACTGGATTCGTATTATTGTCACAACCCTTACTAACCATCTGCATCTGCATAATCCGTTCCTCCTATAAAAGTTGCAGCAATATCCTCTCTTATTAACTAGTTAGCATTAATTTGTCATTAGGAAATGGCATTTACAAGATTTGATTAGTATTCACTTGAACATATATATGGTCCCACCTTTAAGTCTCTTAACTTTTGATGGGATCATCCTTCTCAACTCAGCTCATGTCAACTGATAAGTCACTATTGCTTATAAGGGCTGTTTGGGATTACTTGTTAAATATTGCTCGAAATTTCATGTCACTAATGCTTACATGGGCTGTTTGGGATTGCTTATTAAATATGACTTGAGATACATCATTCATAGGCGCAGATTGGAATTGCTTATTGTATTTTTTGCGAAGGAAAATATTGCTTATTGAATTTCGTTTGGGTGGATTTGAATATTACTTGAAATGCATGATTCACAGGGGTTGTTTGGGTTTCTTATTGAATCAATTGCTCATAAGGGATTTTTTATATATCTTATTCTATTAACTACTTATAGAGCTTGTTTGTGATTTTGTATTGAATTTACTAGTAAGGGTTTTTTGGAACTGTTCATCGAAACTAGCTATAAAGGATTAGCATTTTCAATAAGCAATCCCAAACAACCTTTATAATTAGCTTTAATAAGAAATCATAAACATTTTTTTTATAAGAAGTGTTAATAAGTAATCATAAACAAACAACCGTATAAGCAACAGTTCTAGTATCTTACATAATGTTGCTCCATTTTCCGTAACATTTTAGGTTATAACTTCAGCCATACCAGAAAGTGTTGGAGGACTAATTGGACTTGTGACTTCTAGAGATGGGATTCCTGAGTTGCTTAAGATTGGTAGCATGTAAAGATGGATGTGTAAATGTCTAAATAGTTCTTACTTACATGCAATTATAATTTTGTTGCAGTTTGATAATGTTATTGATCTTGTGATTCTAAGAGGACAATAATCTTGTCTCTCAAATCAAGTCTTCAACAAAACTCGTGTTCTGGCAATACGGTAAGATGGTTTACTTAATGCTAACAAATTTATTAATAGGTCAAGTATATATTGAAAAGAGCACAGGGGTGGATGCAAAAGCTGACCACCCTGCAGCCCGTAATGCTTATGGTAATTATACTTCCTGAAACTTTTGTTACCCCTGCCTTGTATGTATACGATCGGTTGATTTATATATCACTTGCTCTTTCCAATAGGAAACACTACTTGTTCATAAGGAGCTGATGGATAATGGTGGCGTTAATGAGCTTCTTATCAAACTTCAAACTAAAGGTATGAAATCCCTCATCATACAGATACAAACTTCCAGAATAATGGTAGAAGGTTTCTTTTATGTATCTGAAAGCTCTATGAGTATGTTTGTTATAGGTGTTAGTATAAATGGTGGTCAAAGGGCTAGCAAAGTGCTTAATCTTGCAGCAGCACCTTCATTTCATCAAGAGTATGGTTTAGTGATTTGAACAATTGAAATTTTGGATGATGACAATAATCATAGACGCACACATGGAAGGTAAACAACCTCTTTTTATATGCTTTGCGTTACATTGTATTTCACTTATATACTATTGAACTTAGTATGATGATCCTGCTATTAACTTTTGTGATATGTTATTGAGGTATATTTCTCACAATGATGTAAAGGAATTAACCCTCTTGTACCTTTCATGTAGTTCATCCATTAACAAAAAAGAAGAAAACACATGTGGAAATTTGAACAAAAAAATGATTGAGGTCCATCGTGGAAGCATAAGAGGTAACTTTTATTCACTATAACTTTAGAATGATTTAATGTTTTAAGTGGTATTCTATTGTAGCATATAGTTTGACGTACTTAGATTTAATTGGGTAAACAAAATATCTTAATATTGTAATCATTTATATATTAAGAATTATATCTTAAGTAATAGCAAAATTGAGTTTACCAATAACTGATATTAGATGCTATTAGGGTTGAGCATTATAGACCGTGGACTGGACCGAACCGAGAAACCGGACCCGACCAAACATATTTCAGTTGGGTCCTCAGTCCACCCTTTTCCTCATTTTGGTCTTAGGTCCGGTTCGGTCTTGTGCACGACCGACTATTATGCCTTGTTGGACCGGACCGACCGGACCAGACTAGACCAACCCGGACCTAGACCAAAAATTTTGGTCCGGTCCTCGGTTCGTACTTTTGGACCAAATCGATTTTTGGTCTGCTCCGGTCATGGTTGTTCCGGTCCGATTTTGAACCGTGCTCATCCCTAGATACTATTGTGACTTTTTACTTTAATTAAATTGTATACATAAGGTTTTAGGCTAATGCGCGCTTGTTAATTGATTTTTCTTTGATGCTAATGACATGATTGATTGCCTTAGGATGTGTGTCATTTGTCATTGTTAAATAACTTGACAGTTTGTTTCTTGCACTGAAAAAACCATCTTATTTGTTGTATAACCATTTATTTCATTAATTTACATGTAGGTATCTTGGAGTGACGAGCATCCATTAGAGAACAAAGAGTTGAACGCCATCATTGGTGCATGGTTTACATTGTGGCGCGATTAATCCAAGAGAATTATTTTTAGTTATGTTGAATTCTAGTGTTTTTCTTTATAATTTGTTGAAGTCTGGTGTTTTTCGATTTTATCTAGGATTTATGTTTAATTGAATTAACATGTTATCCTAATTTACTTTGTTGATTTTGACATTTATGGTGTATTTTAATAACTTAATATATATTTGATGCATTTATATTTCTTTATTGAGTCAATTGTAGATTATAGAATTCCTAATAGAAATGATTTTTATTTATTTATTTTTTTAGTAAAATAGATTTACAAACAAGACAGGTTTTGAGATAAAAACATATCTCTTTACTCTATATAAAGATAGGTTGGATGCTTCTATAAAGAGAGGTTGTAGGAGAACCGGTGTCAATATCCAATAAAAGTATGTTTGTTTACTCTATAATGGAGATTGGTTTAAGGAGAAAACCGATGTCGATGCTTCTAATAGAGACTGGTTGCCAAACCGGTTTCTATATGTTTGGATCATGGAGATACCCCCCTTCAGAGAGTGGTCTCAAAACCACTCTTCATCGGCCATTTTGACCGGTTTCTATGAGATTTTTTGTAGTAGTGAAAAACCACTTTCTCTCTAAAAGAAATATTCCACTAGAATGTCAAAACCATAAGTGAGTTAAGTGTCATTGTTGTTAAAAACCATTGTTAATAAAAATCTAGTAAAAACATTAGATAATCATAGGTTGAACACAAACATCACTTTCTATTAACTCTTCATTTCTATAGGTTCAACTATGACGCATGAATATGAGTTTGATTTTCACCACTAGCGTCTCTCTCGAACATCTCCCTTGAACCCAACACACTGGCATTCATGTTCGTGGGTTCAATAACCTCAAAACCGTCACTTCCACGAAGGACGTTGTAGACACCTCTACAATTCGAAGAAGGTATCAATACTTCCTTCCGAACCATAGAACTAGAATGTCTTCTTGAAATCAACGAAGATATGTCCAAGGTTCATAATGGAATTCTTCCGCAAGTTGAACTCGTTCAGTAATGAGGATCGCTTCATCTCTTTGGTTTTATATCAAAACCAAAAGTTTACTTTAACCCTTGGGCATTTTGCTCACATTCTCTCAATTCCAAATCATGGACAATGTACCTTTACCAAGATTGGTCACTTGATCTCTCTTCAACTTTCGTGAAGAAAATAGTCCATATTGTTCTCACATACTCTTCCGGAAGATTTACATCGCATAATATGCAAACCTCGACCATATTACTCCGATCCAAACATTATCTTAACACGGGACATCCGAGAAGAGTACAAGCCCTTGCACTCATCCCACGTGAAAATGTTTGGAGTCTTAGGGAAATCGAGAAATCCTTCCCCTTGTTGTGCTCACATATTGTATTGTTTGCTAACACAACAACCATACAATCTCGCCTACTTCTTCACAAGGCGAATCAGAATCTTCAAGGCTCCAAGAATAAACTCATCCCTTATGGAATGTTCTTGACACGCCTATCATAACGTTATGCACTTTCATCCTCAATTTCAAAGTCCGTTATGCGTGCTTGTGAACAAGATGATGGAACCGCTAAACATATCTCTCATGAAGACTTTCTTCATTCTTGATTCCACCAACACTCATCAACAACATGATGATCCTCCTAGCGAAAACACTCAAGGAACTTAGTAGTATTTAAAATAGGATCAATCCTCTTGTACTCGTGCTTTATCAATGTAATCCTATTTCCTTCATGAAATAAAACATCTTGCATTTGATACCTTGGAATATAATGCATTGTCAAGATCATTGCATACCTTTAGTAAAGGTTCTGCTGAGCAGATGAACGGATCCCAAAGTTTGTGCTAGACGGATCCCTACATCTAGGGAACCGTGGGATCCGGCAAACATAAAATGCAATTGCAAGCATTGTATTTCAAACATATCCTTAGAACACCTCACACTAAGCTAAACATAGTGTCTTAAGGAAAATTAAGTCCTTATCAAATTAAGTAGATTCTTCCCACTCACACATAAACTCACCTAGATCACACCCAAAGATGCTTGTAGATCTATCATTTCATTTTAATCCATTACTCTTCAACTCTTAAGCTCACACATCACTTTTCACAATGATCCCTCATATCTAAACGTTGGAAACCTTTTATAGCAAAATCGATCATAATCATCCTTACGACAAAATTGGTCAAAATTGATCAAATCCTAGTTTTTCCATCTTAAGCCTCTAGGATATTTTCCAAAGGACTTATCTAAGTCACTATCTGATCTCTAGGATCATTTAGCTTCACTTGACACTCTCAAAATCTTTAGTGTCATCCTTGTTCATTCATTGGTGCTCATGAAAGTTCCAATTCCTTCCATAAAAGGCAATAATTACCTACATCACTCATTACCATCAAGTACTTAAGCACCCCTTCATTTAAGACACTTAGGAGGACTGAAAAACTCAAGGTGATATAGATCTTAGATCTTAGAAAATCATTTCCACTCTTTCATAGTCTGCGAGAGCCGGATCCCTAGGATTAGCCTAGACGGATCCTCCGAGAAAGGAACCGTGGGATCCGGATGACGGTTTATGTCAACTCTAGCTAAATCAATCATTTCAAGCTCATCCTCTAAATCAAACACTCCATCTCATCTTAAATGAGTTCCTAGATCGAGACAAACTCGAGTTGACTCTTGTGCATGTTAATCATTACATTCCAATGAATTTTAGTGGCTTAAGGTTTAAATGCACTTGCCAAATCTCTTGCTCTATAAACCACATTGTTAGGACTTCCATAGTCATCACCTTCATCCTAATTTTCAGCACTTAAGAAACCCTTACAAACTTCTTGAAATCATCTCAACATGAGGAAAACTCCAAGTAGTAACTTATCCACCAAAGAACCACCCAAGAAAATTGCTCATGTTGTAAACGAAATCTCTTCAACCGAATCATCTCCGGTCAAGCCAACAAATGCAAGGATTGCTCCTCAGCCAATCAAACCAATCCCTAGAAGGATAGTACCCACAAAACTACCTATGCCAAACACCACCATACCTCCTAGGCCAAATAATATAATCTACACTAAACCATCACCATTGGTTCCTAGAGCTATTTCTTTTACATCTCCACTATCATCACCACACCTCTACAATTTAGAGGATTTGCCTCCTAGGCCGTCTCATCCGCCTCCGCCGACAACATTCTCCTCATTAGAAGGAATAATGGTACAAAATCAAGGTGTTGAGTCAACACTAGCTCAACTTCCTTTTCATTGCTTCCACCATATAATCCTATTTGGATTATGAGAAATCATCAAAGTCAACCACCCGACCATATGGAAGTTGACACTTCTCTACCACCACCATCATTCTTGGTCGAGCCATTCTCTAATGCGCCTCCACCAATCCATCCATCATTTGAAGCTCCACAAGCCGCTTCACTTGATCCTTGGCATCAAGCCACTTCATTTCTTCCACCACCACTACCTAGCCATGACAAAGATTGCTATCATTGTTAACATGTTGAAAGTTTGATACATGAAGTACGAGAAGACCAACGTTTCATGTTCTATCATCTCCTCGAACGTTTCGACGAGATTAAACCTAAACAAAACTTGAGCTAGAAGATTTTAGTGGTGTCCTATGTATATCAGAACTCTAGTTTTATTAAATGAAATTACATGCTACTTGCTATATTTCTGAGTATATGATTACGTTGTATTCATATCTCACTTTTGTGATAACATTATTTGTTATACCACCATTTCTTTCAATTTATTCATCACCAGACGGATCCTCTAATTTGCCTCAGACGGATCCCTACTAGGAGGGAACCGTGGGATCCGTGATCTGTAAAACTATTTTTCTACTAACTTGGATCACATATGCAGGAAATTGTGCATTATACTTGTTTTTCTAATCTTTGTTTTGTAGTTATTCAATTTACACATGAAGACTTTGACATCCTAAAGCTAGGGGAGCTTTTGTCAAAGCAATACATTGCAAAATTACTTGCAATATTAGGATTACTTTTCTTGACATCCCTTTGCAAAATTGCAATCATCAAGGGAGAGCACATTCGTCACTTAGACGAAATCTTTTTGCAAACTTAGTTGCAAACAAACTAACTTAGTATTACTTTCTTGACACCCTTACATAGGGATGGACTCGTCAAGGGGAGTAAAGACGAGATCTTTTCCGTTACTTGCTCTCTATTTATATTTATTTCTTTCACATGTTTTTCCTAAAACAATGTGTTAGTTTCCTTTCAAAGCTCTTTTTGTTTTGACAAAAAGGGGGAGAAGAAAGTAAAAACTACAAATTCAAACTTCTACGAATTTTAGCTTTTCCTTAAAATAATTTTATGTTTTGTCATCAACAAAAGGGGGAGATTGTTAATACAAATAAGTCAGTAAAATGTTTATTTATATTTTACGATCTTCTAATGTTTTGTCGATAAAGAACGTAAAATCATTTTTAATGAAACAAATAAAATACGTAAATGGTTTGAACTAATAGTTTCTAACATATTCACATTTTCACATAAAACACTAAAACAAGTATAAGTGATTTTATAATTTAATATTACATATGTACAACAACTAGTGTTTACATATTTGAGTAAAATATACACATAACTAGTATGTAGTATATTGGGTAATATAAATGGGTAGAAACTTAAGTATCATAACCCATTGGGCAAATACATTGAATGTAGTTCAAGTACAACCCAAAGCCCATGACCCATGGAGCTTGACCCATAACCCATTACATGACATCATGCTTATATCATATATGTATAATATCCATAACCCATAGTTTTGACCCATACCCATGTGACTAGGTGCATTGCACTCAAGAGATACATTGTATCTAGCTAAAGACCCATGGATCAAACCATGACCCATGACCCATAACCAAATTACCCATGGGTAAAGAGGAGCGTCCCACGGATCCCTAGTTTACGCCAGACGGATCCCTGTGGAAGGGATCCGTGGGATCCGAGGAATGTGAGAATTTTTCTCTATAAATAGTGACGCATTTCCTCATTGTTTCTTACCCCTTTCTAACATACTTTCCCTAGAGTTGAAAACTCTCTAACCTCAGATCCAAGAGATCTATGTTTGTAGTTTTGTTTTGTGTGATCTTCTAGGTTCCTCTTAAAGGCGAGATCACCACCTTTGAAGCCGAGCAAGCTCAAGTCCATGAGTTGCCATGCTTCCTCATCATCAAGAATATCAAGTCTTCTTGTTGATGATTGTTTATCTTTCCTATGAAGTGTTGAAGACATTTGTGAAAGGTGTCTCAAGTGTCAAGACGAAGATATTAGTGAAGGTATCTATCGTCCACATCATTAGCACTTGTGGTAGGTGCTTAGAAGTCAAGACTAGAAGCATTATTGAAGGGTGCTTAAGTCAAGACACAAGACATTAGTGAAGGGTGTCTTGAAGATCTAGTTAAAGGCATTAGTGAAAGGTGCCTTAGATGTGCATTCGATATGGTGTGTTTCGATGTACAAGATAGACTAGTACTAGATCCAAGGATATTGATATCCTTGATGATGTTGTAAAAGGAGTGGATCTCCTTTGGGATTAGTCGTTGGTGTAGTGTTGGGTAGTAGTTCCTCCATTGCAATGGAACTAGCGCTTAGCTTAGTACCTAATAAAGGGTAGGCAACGCTATGTAGGTGTGGTTCACCTTGGTGTGAAAGAACCCGGTATTTAGCCTAGCACCGGAAAAAGGGTAGGCGACGTTGTGAAGGCTTCTCCGCCATAAGGAGATTGGTGTAGTGTTTACGAACTCTCGAGTAGGTGACTCGGGAGTGGAGTAGGCAAGAAAGGTGTCCTTGTAGCCGAACAACTATAAATACTCGCGTTGTGGTTTTGTGCTTACTCTTATCTTTTCATTACATACTTTTATATGCTTGTTTATCAACATCCAACACACACGCTTAAATAGATTGACATAAGTCGATC
The DNA here is from genome assembly GCA_022545495.1 of Chrysanthemum lavandulifolium. NCBI lineage: Eukaryota > Viridiplantae > Streptophyta > Magnoliopsida > Asterales > Asteraceae > Chrysanthemum > Chrysanthemum lavandulifolium. The sequence goes on along the minus strand of CM040238.1, from coordinate 17,179,034 downwards.
CGAATAGTTTAAAAGGAAGTTTTAATTGGCAAAACTATTCAACCCCTTCTAGTTTTCCACACCTTAGCCTCTCAAACACTTAATTCATGTGTCCTCTCAGAATCGCTCGCAAAGCTCTAACCGGTATTTTAGGGTTTGATTCAATTTGTTGAACAAGTTCCTTAGCATACCATTTAGATGTGGCATATAAGTTGTTTCGGACTGTAAGAATTTATGAGTGGACCTATGAGTTTTAACTTCCTGTGTTTCGAGTCTTTATTCTTTGATACAAGAAACACCCATGGACATTTACCGCTATCATCTACCTTCCTACTTTTGGCCTCCCCATTTATTAGTATGTCCTTTGAAATCTTTATCTTAGATGGACTAGGGTTCTGTAATCTTTGACTTTTTCCACTTAACTTTTGACACACCAAAGATCGTGCCCATTTTCTTTGTCATTTACCCTCACTCTTTCTTTGTCATTTTTTCCATTCTTAGTTCCTCTTTGTTTCAATTGAATGTTCCTTTATTAAATCCTTCACTAACTCCATGTTTGCAAATTTTGACCACATAAAAGTAAGTCTTGTACACTGAGGAGAAGCATATACTGTTTCCTAATTTGTTTTAACTTCTCTTTCTTAACCTATCTAATTCATTCTCCTCATCTAAAGCACTCTCAAAGTAGTCATTATTCATGACTTCTATACCCTCTTATAATTCTTCATCATCAGCTGTCTCACTTTGGTTATTACAACCCATGAACTCAACAGTGTCATCAATATTCAAATGGAAGTTTTCCATGTCAACTTCCACCTCCTCAACATAATTCTCCTCATCCATAATGTAATCACTATCCGGCTATCATCCTCACTATCTTCACTACCCTCAGATCACCCCTCGACTGCTCACTAATTAAGTCATCCCCATTCCCTTCACTATGTTCACTAACTAAATCATCTCTATTAGCACCACTGTTCTCCTTCTCACCCACATTATCATTTACTTTTTCAGTGTCATTAGTTGGTAATATGAAATCTAAATAAGCAAATGGATCAAAGGTTGGGTCTTGGGAATGTACATAAGGGTCATATGAAGAGTAAAATTCATTAACAAATTCACTATTGCCCTGACTAGGCTCTACATTGTTAGCAACACCACTGCTTTGACCTTCATCTACCCTAACAATATCTGGTTCTACATTCTTATCAACACAACTACTTTGGCATGCATTCACATCAACCACCATTTTCCTAGCAACTGGTGTGATCCCTGCTCTAGACTCTGGTTCTCCATCATCAAGCTGTTCTATAACTACTCTTTTGTTTTTTAGTGGTGAGGTAAAATAGAGGTCAGGGTTGGTTTTTTCATGTTCAACATATATATATATATATATATATATATATATATATATATATATATATATATATATATATATATATATATATATATATTAGTTTGTGACCTTATTCTACATATTTGGCCATAAAAAGAACATCTTGGTCACTTCCTAAAGGTTGTAGACCATAATCCAAATCAAAACCAGGTTTCAAGAAATGGTAAAACATTATCTTATGGCCATCATTACCTAGCTCTTCTACAATTGAGTCTATCTCATGAACTGAGAACTCATCACTGTCTAACTCATCTACAATGTCCATCCTACCATTAATGTATAACCTACCAGGTGACGAAGTGAAAGTACCTCCATGATGAACCCTAATTGAAAACAGAGTACGCAGACCAGCTGAAAAAAAAAGGAAAAAAGTTAGGGTTTATACAATTAACAATAAGCAAAACTATTTTTCATCAACATAAAACGGGGTTTACAACATAATTATCACGTCAACACATGCAAAACAGTTAGCATTATCAGAAAAAGGGCTTACCATAAACCACATTTGGATCAAAATCAACACCATGCCGTTCTCGTATCCTATACAATGGTGTCACCATTTCGTAAGTCTTACGTGCAAAGTTTTACCAGATTTAATCTAAAAATTGACTGGAAATTTTTGAATGATCAAAAGATTTGGTGTGAGAAAATGTTACGGGGGATTGTGAGTGAAAGGACAAGGGTAGATGGAGGATTAAATGCTTAGTGGGGTTTGGAAATGACAGAAATACCCTCAAGATTTAGGAGACTAACGCCAGTTAGTGTAGCCGTTTGGATGAAGGACTAACGGTGTATAACGTTTGGGAATTAAGGATGGACGGTAAACCTTTTTCGGTCGAAGGACTAAACTTGTCGGTCAACGTATACCACAAAGACGAACGGTGTAATTTACTCCTATTATTAATGTATGATTCAAACATAGAAAAATAACCTTGTCGGTAAATCAACTACAGTATTAATTTTGGTCTAAAATCAAAGTTCAAGACTGTGACTAGTCTACGGAATTTTAAACATGTCACATGTGTACTTGACCTTTGAACTGAATTTGTGGCACTGACTTCAACTTGAAGTTGTCTATGAAAAGTAGGAATTCTTTTTGTCATTTATTCTAAGATGAAAAAATACACGCAACATAAGTTATTAGTAATGATCAAATAAAAATAAAATAAAAATAAAAACAAGTGAGAAGAAACAACAATCGCATTTGAGATGCACATGAAAATATAGATCCATCTCTCTTTATATTTCTCTCATTTATTTGAAATGTGTCGCTAATATTTTTTCAAATTTTCTCATTTCAATTTCTCTTCTCACTAGATCCATACCCCATGAATCATATGTTTGATCTACGTTTGTTAATAAAAAAGAAAGAATCTGAAGTGTTCACGCATGGTGATCTAAAAAGGCATTGTTATATTCGCTTACTTAATTTTTTTACTCGTCATCTTACCCATACAATCATATAATATGCGTCATGTACTAATTATATCTCTTGACTTTATGAATGATTTATTCACTTGTTATAATTATAAAAGTAAGAAAATCGTAAAAATTTATCAGACACCATGCGGATCGTATGCAGTCATTCTTATGGTAGCAATGGATAGGCATAAATGCCATATTTTTTCTTTGTGGCGACTTGAAGGGTTTTCTTTTCATAGAAACTAAAAGAGTCTTAAGTCGTATAATATAAGAGAGCATAATGCACTAAGTTATAGGTGTCATTTTGGCATGTATAACGGCGCGCAATGGTGTTAACTGTTATTGGTGTACCACCTCTTTGTGTTATTCCACAAAAAGTGTATATTGACGGGTGCACCACCTTTTTGTGTTATAGTCGTCAATTTATTTGGGATGACGCAAATTATAGGGTATTTGTATTTATTTTCTTTTCTTCTTTTTTTTTGGTGAGTGACTGGAGTTTTTTGATGGTATGTTATAAGAATGTTATTAGAGAGTTTATTTTTTGGTTTTGTGTTATATAATGTTAAAGGGTAAAAGCTGACATGGCGACGCTTATAACGCGCGCTTAGGCCAATGGTAACGGGAGGCGTTGCTTGCCAACCGACCGAGCCTCCACCACGTCCCCCTTCCTAGCCAAATGCTCCCCGACCGCGTCCCACCCCAGTTGTTTCAATCTTTCGGTTGGGTACTCAACCGAAACTTTCATTTTTTAATTTTATATTTTTTAGGTATGTTTTTGGTTATGATTGTGGTCACTTTATTATCAAATTGTTATTGGGTGTAGTCTTTGAGAGAGAAAACTAAAGTGGCGCTAATTTGGCGGGGTGACCACAAAAGTATGGCTCAATAAGAAAATATTGTCTTCATAAAACAGTTATATACATCAGAATCAATTAATAAGAAATCAGAGACATACAATCGACTTAAAATATTTCAAGCAACGACAATCAGAATCAGAAGTATATTTCAAAAAAATGACTAAAATATAAGATGTAACAACGTCTTCAAAAATCATTTACATACATTAGAATCATGTAAACATAAATCATATACATACAATCTAATTAAATTATTAAAATATATAATGTGAACATTAAATTTAATCAATTCATACATTCTTGGAACAAATAAAAATATTTACATGAGAATGATCAATTCAAATACTAAACGGTTTTTTCCCCTTTAGACACATCCACGTCAGGAAAAGAGCAAAATATCCTTTTTGTATTCCATTCTGTCCTTCTTAACCCCAATTTTGAATAAATCATCATCCATTTTGAGAATTTCAAACTCATTATCATGATCATCTCACAAACTGTAAAAAAAGAAAAAATTTAAATAAATAGGAATAATATGATTTATAATGTTAGTATATTTAGAACAAATATTTTTACTTGTTTTAGGAACATATACGAATCCAACATGACATTAACTGCATGTTATTCATACTTTTAGTAAAGTTAAATCCTCTAATTTCAAAGTGATATATAATTGAATGATATGTTAATTAATTATCGCAATGAATCATAGCAACATGTATCATGTTGTGCCATTATAAATGATAGATAAAAAAAATTATTTGGGATTGTCATATATCTATACAAATCAACAAAAAAATATCAACATAATAATAGTTTTAAAAAACTTACTATTAACTTATTAACTCAAATCTTGTAGCATAAACCCTAAACATAATTCAGGATCGTTTTCTGGATTTAAAACCTTTAGAATAAAATCTGCGAAAAACACAACACAAATTAAATGTAAACTAATAATCAATATCAAATATAACTCAAATGTTTGTACTTACCAGATATGCCGTCAACATCAGAAACCGAAATCATGAACATAGTTTTGCTTGCAATAAGAAAATAAAGGCACAAGGGTTAGAAGACCAATGAACGATGAACAACCACATTAGGCAAGTAATCGAGTATATATAGGTTCAGGATTAGGGTTTCACAACCGTGGCCCAACAGGTAACGTAATTCAAATATAGAAAAGATATCGGTGAGGATAACTGTAACACCCCCAATTTCGTGATACGTAGCGGAATTCAAACTAGGTGTTACTTCATGGCACAACAGCCATAACAATAGAAAACGAACTTTAATGGAGTCGTTTTAAAAGATTTATCATTCGATTTATATAAATATCAGAGTTTACAAAAATGAGGTCCCAAATGTTTCCAAGTTTACAAAATACATTAAATTGGTTTTCGAATGATAATAAAATTTACAGTCTTCTTTTTATCATTCAAATTATTAAAATATATCAGAGTTTACAAAATAGGTCCCAGTTGGTTCCATTGTTTACAAAGTACATCAATATAAAGTCTTTGATGTTTTGTGAATGATAAAATATTTATAGCCTTCTTGATCTAGTCCTCGCTCTTCCGTGCCAGCTTCCGACATTATGGACCTGAAATACATGCTTAAAACTGTCAACACAAAGGTTGAGGGAAATTCATAGAGTTTGTTTGATGGTTGAACACATTATGTTTGTAGTGTGAGCTATAGACTCACACTAATGGTTTGAAAACAAAACAGCTTATTATTGCACTAAGCTCATGATACCGAAAGCGTTAATGACTTGTCAATAGAAATTGATATAATAGTTTGCCGTGTCATTGGTCAAACAGTTGCCCTAATAGGTAATTTGCCAATTAACCTATGGTTCTTCAAATAGAGTGCGTTTGTTTACCGGACTTGGTCAAACAAACGGGATTCGTCAATCCCGATAGATCTATCCACATTATTCGCGTTCACCCGCAAGTGATTAATGGTTCATGATAATAGGGACTTAAGTTGGCAATAGTGGTACTTAGTGCACATAATACATTCAGATAAGCATACCGTTTCAAAACAATGTGTTCGGTTTAAAATAAAGCATGTATTCCCCCCAAGGGTTTGTAAAACAATTAAGTAATAGAAAATGGGGCTATGAACTCACCTCAGAGTAAATGATATTAAATGTATAATGAGAATGACGGATATGCCATGAGAACTTCTACGAGCAACCTAGAATAGGATGTTGCGACTTAGGTTTGAAATAATGATGCTAAAGAAATAACAAACCTATATACGTTTCTATGTTGATCATGATGTAGTACATGGTTTTTGTGTATGTCGTTTATAGAAATGGTCTAGTTGTGAAAACGTGTTTAGTTTATATATTTCAGACCACCGCTCGGGCCATCACAATTCAGAGGTCATGTAGTAAACGTTCGAGGAGCTAGGACACTTTAAATCGTAAATCTAGCAACTCGTCAATACGTTTTACTCAAATGAAACCCCTCACATGAAGCTCCCTAGTTTTGTAGTACTTAGTAGATACAACATATGTTTTGAGTGAAGATTGTTATATCATAAAGTTTATCATCTTTTTAGTAAATATCTAGTTTTTACAAGTTCTCATTGTTTACTAGTGATTACAACTTATTAACATGTTCAAGAATGAAGTTTTGGTAAAAATCGTCGGAAAAGGTAAAATGTTCATTTTTCCGTTACTTGTGAAAACACTATTTCAAAGATTAAATGAAGTTTTGTTAAGTTAATATGTAACTAGCTATGAAAATAACTTGGTTTTGCTTTTAGTTGTGACAAAAGTATAATCATGAAACTATATATAGGGAAGTTTCAGTTTTTGAAAGATAATAACCTATTTAAGCGTTTTCAAGGTCCGAGCTTCTTTACAACCGAAGGAAAACGTCGTTCCGGACAACTTTCGTGTTTTAACTTTTTCATGATTCGGACCAGAAGTACCACTTTCAAAACGGACAGACCCTTAGAAGATTCAATTTGGCAGTTTCGGCGTTTTGGTTTTGCTAACTTCTTTTGGCTATAACTTTTGACTCGTTTTTCCATTTCGGGTGATTCAAGTTGCTATGTTTACCTTTTATCTTGTCTACCATAATAAATAAGTTAGAAAGTCCATATGTTACTGGTTTTAATAGTCTCATATGTATAGAATATGACTAGTTTACTAGTTTGTTAGTTTTACGACAATATATGAATTAAAACATGTGATTGAGTATATGTACATCATGAATCAACATAGTAACTATATATATAGCATGAATTTGTTAAGATTATGAATAATAAAGATGAGATGATGGTGGTGATTAGTTGCTTACAACTTTTGGCTTTCAATTAAGAAAGGAGTAACTAGTAAGGATCGAACTTTGATTGATCACTTAAGACTTCGGATTGAGCTAACTTTCTACACCTTGGCACCCTTGCAATATTGAAGAGTTGGTGATGAATTACTAAGTGACATGAGTGGATTTAAACTCAAGAAGATCACTTAAACTTGCTAGAGATTTGATGTAGTAACTTACTACTTGAAACTTCTTTGCATAAACTTGGAGTTTAAGAACAAATTATGGAAGATATGATGGTTTTATGCTATGCAAGACCCAATTCAGTTTATGAGGGTGTTTAGGATGTATTTCACTTGCTATTTATAGGAGGGTAAGTTTGGTTAACCATATATTGGGTTAAATGTTAACTATGGTTAAGTTAGGACACATGTAATAATCTAAATGAAGCATGGTTAAGATCAAGCCACCAAGATGATGACTCCCCCCCCCTTAGGTCGGCCATAACATGCATAGGTGGCTTAGATGATAAGTCTTGGTCTTATCTTGAGTTTAGAGCAAGATTTGGTTCCGTTAAATGTCAACCGTAAGTTGTTAAGCCATAAAACGTAAAACCGGATATCGTAATGATACGAAACTTACAGGAATGATGAAACTCATCATTATACTCCATCTAAAAATATAAATTAAGTGATAAGTCTCATTGGGTGCAAAACGCCGCTTAAAGTCGGAAACACCGGTCAAAAACGCGTGGTCGTAGTTTATCGAAAAGAACGAAATTTCGGAAATGACCGTGAATTTATTTAGAGTAGACTAAAATTAGTCTAAAAGTGATATGAGATGTCAAAATGTGGTTTTAGTTATCGTGGGATAACTTAATGAGTTATACGTGAAGTTTAAAAGTTACGCGATTTATGCAAAATGTAGAACGTACAAGGTTAATTTCTTTACGGTCAATGGAGGAGGAAATATGTTTGACTTTTCCAAAAATGTAAAAGTGTCTAAACATCTTAGAAAATACAAGAGGAATGGTTAAGTGCGGGTCTCACGTAGAATTGTTTAAAACGTAAGTTTAGTCTCATCTACTCGGGGTTTATTTGGTAACATTTTAAAATGAAATCTTAAAATTCTTCTAATTTATTATGAGTGATCTAAAATTAATCGATGTGAGGAAAATTGTCGAGTTGATTTTCGTTATGCTGGATGTTTAGATGGTGTTCCGACCAAAATGAAACTTTAAAACGATGTTTTCTTAATAACTTTTGCGAAAATGATCTAACGATTGTCAAACTCTCAGGATATTACTAAAATAATTTATCTTACGAGAATGTGAAATAAAAATTTTACGGGATGAAAAGTGAAAGTGAATAGTAAAAGTGAATAGTAATTTCTCGAGATGAATAGTAAAAATTTGAGAATGGATAAAAATCCTGAAAATGCGAATTGTTACAATAACCATCGTTTTAAAAATTCTATAACGTGCCTCTCATATTTGGCCCGACTTTTCTCAACTAGCGACACCAAAAAATCAAATTTTTATTCGTGTTTTCGACACGTTTATGTTTGGGGGCTCGACTTTTTTACAATCGATTAACCCTCTCGATTTTGATTAATCGAATCCCTCGATTTGGCCTAAAGCGTATTCTCTTATTATATAAAAGATCTAATCTATTTACTCATGATGTTACCCATACAATCATACAATATGCGTCATGTACTAATTAAGTAATTATATCTCTTAATTTTGATGACTGATTTATTCACTTGTTAAAATCATACAAGTAGGAAAATAATTAGTAACAAATAATAAAAAGAACTATCATCGAGTATATATGTCAGTTTAGTCTTTGTAAGAATTTATCATATACCATGCGGATCATATGCAGTCATCCTCATGGTAACAATGGATCGGCATACATACCATCTTTTTTCTTTGTGGCAACTTGAAGGGTTTTCTTTCCATAGAAACTAAAAGAGCCTTAAGTCGTATAATATAAGAGAGCACCGTGCACTGAGTAATAGTTGTCATTTTGGCATCTATAACGGCGCCATGGTGTTAAGTGTTATAGGTGCACCACCACTTTGTGTTATAGACGTCAATCTTTTTGGGATGCCGCAAATTATAGGGTATTTGTATTTCTTTTCTTTTTTTTTGGTGAGTGACTGAAGTTTTTTGATAGTATGTTATAAGAATGTTATTGGGGAGATTATTTTTTGGTTTTGTGTTATATAATGTTAAAGGGTAAAAGCTGACATGGCGACGCTTATAACCCGCGCTTATAACCCCTCCCTAGCCAAATGCTCCCCGACCGCTTCCCACCCCAGTTGTTTCAGTCTTTCGGTTGGCTACTCAACCGAAACTTTCATTTTTTTATTATATTTTTAAGTATGTTTTTTGTTGTGATTGTTGTCGCTTTATTACCAAATTGTTATTGGGGTGTTGTTTTTACAAAAAATAACTAAAATGACGCTGATGTAACTGGGTGACCACAAAAATATAACTCAATACACCTAGCTCTCAATAACTTCTATTGAAAATACATGTTATTGTAGTAAATGTATACATCAGAAAATCATTAGCTCCACAATGATAACTATTAACTAGGGTCATTCTAAATAAACCCTTAAATTTCACTAAACAAACCTCTAGACCTTTATTTTTCAAATATGCATTTAATGCTACTGCAATTATTTCATAGTTTTTCACTTTCTATTAGGGGTGTTCATCGGTTCGGTTATCGGGTTATTCGGTTTATTCGGTTCGGTTAGTTCGGTTAATTTTTTCTTATGGGTATAACGGAAAACCTAACCTAACCAAATTCAAATTTGATTCAACTGAACCAAAAACCGAACCGAATAATCAAAAACCGAACCACTATAACCGAAAACCAAACCGAATAACCCGAATTACATAATTTTAATTATTTTTTTATTTAATTATATATATATTTAGCACAAAATATTTTTTTCAAGCCTAAATCATGTTATATTTATACTAAAAGAGAGTTTTAGTGATTTTTTTTTCATATATATATATATAGAAAATATATATATTTTATATGAATTCGGTTTTCGTTTTTCATTGCTAAAACTATATCCAAACCGTTAACCAAATATTTAGTTCGGTTCGGTTTTGACCAATTCGGTTCGGTTACAAATTCAATTCAGTTATTTTCGGTTCGGTTCGGTTTCGGTTTTCGGTTACCGTGGATATTACCCAATCCGTGAACACCCCTACTTTCTATCTTTCTTTTTCGTGTGTGACTCTCTCTCTTCCAACATATACAAACGTTTCAGATCCACAACATAAAAAGCAAACGCTTAATTATTTACCTTTGACAAAGGACATGCATAATACTTCAGAGCACAAGTTTGGGCTGTTGGGATGTTCTTTCAATCATAAATCCACGTCGACAACGACACAAGAAAGGATTTTCTTATTGCATCTGGCTAAAAGAATTTGTATAATTATTCACAACATAAATTAGTAATATCATGGTTCACAAAATTAGAAGCTTCGAATACATAAATAACCAATCTTGTTATAGATTAATAGTTGACATGGTCCACATCACAATATCCCTATAAACACGAAACTCTAACTCAATGAAATGCCGTCTCCTCAATCCGCAATCTCTCAATCGAATCGTCAACGCGAGACGGTCTGTAATAAAAGATGAGGAAGAACAGGAGGACGGTGTATAAAATTCTCCTCATCTGCGGTGGAGATATAGGCGAGAGGAGGCACATAAGATGGAGAAGAAGGCACATAACTGGACTCTCAACACGAGCGGGGTGTGTTGTTGACACAATGAATGTCCCTCCACTGAATGTCATCCGATTTGTAACAAAAGATGAGGAAGAAGCTGGGCGAGCAGTAAATCAGAACAAAAGATGACGAGTCGTTTACTATAAATCGATGTCGTCTATACATGTTTTGTCATTTACAATATAAATCGAGAATCGTCTATACATGTTTTGTCATTTACAATATAAATCGATGTCGTCTATACATGTTTTGTCATTTACAATATAAATCAATAATCGTTTTCTACGTCCTTCTAAACATGCTCTGTCGTTGAGTAAACATATGTGCCCATCCCACGGCCAAGTCATTTCTGAACCATATCCATTGTGGGTGAGTATACGGAGTGGTGAGTTTTCATCAAGAACCGCATAAACGAAGTGAGCAGCCTGACCTTCCCCCACACGAAGAATCACAACGGGGGACAATAGTTGTGATGTATTTGGACCATCTCTGGAAGACACATAATAGATTTTGAATTGGATATGCATACAATTGGACGGTTAAGAGTTGTAGCAATAGCCACGCTCATTTCTGGCATAGTCATCCAGTAACCGTAGGGTGTTGGACCTTCAAACCAATTCAGCGAGTTACGAAAAGTTGTAAACCAAGTCCCCCACATTTGCATGTAAACTTCGGTCGGAGCTGTAACCATCAAATCCCATGTCCATCTAACGGACTCATACTCCTTTACCGTATTGAATTTGTGTCTGCAATGCTTGAGCACATTTTGAATTATATGCCATCGACAGAGTAATCTGTTAGCGTTTGGAATTCTTCTCTACATGCCCCAAGCAACGCTAAATCTCTGTCGGTGACGATAACCCGCGGGTAATATTGTTCTTGTATCACCAACTTAACACATTCCAACACCCATTTGAAATTTGGCTCTTTTTCACAGTCCAAAAAGCTAAACGCCATTGAGAATGTTGTGTTTGTTGGAGTAACCCCAACAATTGTAAAGAATGGCAGTTTAAACATCGTGGTGTTGTATGTGGAGTCCATCAACATGATTTCCGGATATGTTGTCCACAGGGCATATGACGTTGGGTGAACAAAAAATATTTCATCCAGATCATTGGTGTGGTCATTTACCCTGGGGTAATATGTATAACCTTGACGCCTCAAATGTACTAAAAGGAGTTGTATCGGAGTCAAATCACCACGACTGGCGCGACGTATCTTGTCTTGTGCATTATATACCGTTTTAATGCTAGACACGTTATTCAGATCGCTCTCTTTTAGTGAAGAAAGTATAATTCGTGGTGCTACTTGATGTTTTGTCAACTGCTTCACCAAAACTAACTCACTTTCTATTAATCGCATAGCCTGTGAAAAACCATGGAACGAGTCTACAAAATCATGATTATGTCTCGGACACTTGACCCTCAAGATCCAACCACTAGTTTTAGTGTTACCAGTTCTACCAGTTCGACCTTTTATAAATTTCGTAAGTAATCTGAATGGGCAATTAATTTTAGCGGTGCTAGTCTGCCGTTCAAGTTCATCTTCTAAACCTTCACGTGCAGACGTCCCATGTCTAGAACAAAAAAATTCGATAGAGTACTTATAGCCCCTATCTGTTTTAGTTATTCCTTTAACAATAAGAAAACCAATCGATTGAGAGATTGCACCCAATCGATTAAAGCAACTTCAAGATCGAACACCTAAAAATAAAAACACAACAACTTTTATAAAACTTTTATTTTAAAACTTTGTTTTAAAACTTGTAATAAAACTTTTAATATAAACTTTTATATTACTTTTATTTTTAAAAAACTATTACTTTTAAAAATACAACTTTTTATAATACTTTTAAAAAACTAATACAACTTTAAAAAACTAATACAACTTTTATTTTAAAAAACTAATACAAAATTTTATTATAAATACTTTTATAAATACATTTTTTTTAACAAACTTTATACTTATTTTACTTTCATACTTAACAAACTTTTATTAATACAACTTTTATTACACTTTTATAAATACTTTTATTATTCTTTTATAAAAGAGTAGTATTAATACGTGTGTGGTTATGGATGTGGTTACGCGTTCTTTCCTTGTGGTTTATGCGTGTACGCGTTTTCTGTGGTGCTTCTGTCTTGAGTTGATATGTGTCCTTCTCTCTCTCACTATCCTCACACACGTAATGTGTTTCTCTCTCTCACTATCTCTCTCTCTCTCTAAAAGTTTTTAGATCTAGATCTAAAAACTTTTTAGATCATGGTATTGTTGTTATGTTATGGTGATGTTGCTATTGTGGTGATGTTATGGTGATGTTTCTGTGAGAAGTTGTGTGGTGGTATCTGTTTGTGGTGGTATCTGTTGTGGTGGTATCTGTTTTGGTGGTATCTGTTGTGGTGGTATCTGTTTCGTTCAAGTTTTTAGATTTAAAAATTTTTAAGAGCTTGAATCTTTTTAATCTCTTGAAAAAAATTAGAGGTTGGTTTAAAAAAATTTGAGGTTGGTTTTCTTTGATTATCTAAAAACATTTTAGATCTAAAAACTTGATCTTGAAAAAAATTTGTGGTGGTATCTGTTTGTGGTGGTATCTGTTTTGGTGGTATCTGTTGTGGTGGTATCTGTTTCGTTCAAGTTTTTAGATCTAAAAATTTTTTAGAGCTTGAATCTTTTTAATCTCTTGAAAAAAATTAGAGGTTGGTTTTCTTTGATTATCTAAAAACATTTTAGATCTAAAAACTTGATCTTGAAAAAAATTTGTGGTGGTATCTGTTTGTGGTGGTATATGTTGTGGTGGTATCTGTTGTGGTGGTTTCTGTTTTGGTGGTATCTGTTGTGGTGGTATCTGTTTCGTTCAAGTTTTTAGATCTAAAAATGTTTTAGATCTTGAATCTTTTTAAGATCTTGAAAAAAATTAGAGGTTGGTTTAAAAAAGTCTGAGGTTGGTTTTCTTTGATTATCTAAAAACATTTTAGATCTAAAAACTTGATCTTGAAAAAAAATTGTGGTGGTATCTGTTGTGGTGGTATCTGTTTTGGTGGTATCTGTTTCATTCAAGTTTTTGTGGTATAAAACTTGGTCTCTCATTGTTATCTGTTTGGTTATGTTTTGCAGGTTTGGGGTGCCTCAATAGCATGACCCTTGCAGTTGTTTCATTACCATTACTGGATGGTAAAGTGATCATTTTTAGCTCACTTTGCAACTTTAATGAAAAAAACTTGAATGTTTTGGCATGGCACGCTTCATTACTGGATGGTAAAGTGATCATTTTAGCTCACTTTGCAACTTTAATGAAAAAAACTTGAGCTAAAAAAAGGCAATGATGATTTTTTTTAAAATTGTTGGATCGATGTACTCTAACCAAACTAACTATATAGCTTGTAAGGGTTTAATAACTTCGGATAAATCCTAAGTCACTAACAATGAAACACTGAACAAACTTTATTAAGTATGCGGAATTTACTTAACAAAGCTAAGAAGAATTAACTTTTAACTTCAACAATTTTATTAATACTTAGAACCTGCTTATTATACAGATTCTTTAACAACTCTAAAACTCTAATATCGTACTCTCTAAAACTCTAAAAACGCATGTCTCTAATGCCAACCTAGGGGTCCTTTTATAGGCTTAAGGATAACCCTAGTCGGTTTACAATTATAAACCTTGTACGACAAGTAATACTATATTAATCTTATAACATTCTAGATTACAAGATAATACTTAATGATTTTGCATATCAGTCCTTTAAGCATGCAGTACTTTGATGAATCGAGCAGTACTTTGACTTCATTCTTTAGCAAGATACTTTGACTTGATGATTTTAACTCTTCAACACTTTGATTCTTGAGACTTTAATCTTTTATATCCCAACAATCCTCCCCTAACTTGAATTCTACTTGCTTGATTTCAAGTTCCTTTGTATATTTGACTTAAACATCTTTGTCTTCAAGGATTGTATCTTTATCTTGATTTTGTCTTTGTAATTTACGTGCTTTCCTAATCATCATCAAAGTATTCTTTTTCGAAGAATTCTTCAAAGAACTATCAAGAAGCTCCATCTTTTCAAAGAACATATGACAATTTGTACATCGGATCATTTAAGTTTCATCTATTCTCATCACTTCCGGATGTGTAAACTTACGTGAGAGGTGAATCATTGAAATTTTAATTGTTTTGATGTCTCTTTACCAAAGCCATTAACTCGGAGTAGCCAAATGTTTAGGTTTGTAAGACCATGGTACATTGATAACCATATGATTTTAGCAAATCATCAACTATCAACAGATTTGATTTGTCTTTACCAAAAGTCGCACTTTTGGACTAGTTAGTTCTTGCAACCATGGTGAACTAATTACCATATAAATGGTTTTCCACGCCTTTACCACAAGCCATTTTCTTGTGGGCTAGTCAACTCTTTACATTGTCGATATGGTGAGTTAATTACCATACAACTTATTAGCAAGTTGTCAACTATAACGGATTTGAGATATCTTTACGAGCCGTTTGCTCATGGATTAGCCAATCCTTTTGATAAACATGGTGGATTGATAACCTATTAACCATCTCAAAACCATTTATTGCGATTAACTTTTGTTTCAAAATATTTTCACTTAACAAAGTTTTCTTTCAAAAACATTCTTGGTTTAAGAGGCCGCAACAAGATGCTTTGAAAATCTTGTTCAAGAAGATTTTGAATAAAATCTTGATGTTTCAAAATTTTATACAATTATAAATCATACCAAGATTTATGCTTCATCATCGACCATAGTTGTCCATCGATATATAATTCAATCACCATCGTGGTGTTTCATCCTCTTCCTCAACTTCCATTCCATGATCCAGCATTCTTCTCATGAGATCGCTTGTCAAAGGATATCTTCTTTCAGCTAGCATGTGAATCATAGTTCCATCTTCCAACTCTAAAGCATGAACTCCTGATTCTTCAAAGAATCTCCAGCTTGTAATCTCCCAGTTTTCTTGATTTTGCCAAAGTTCATCATTGCTTGTTTCCTCAGTTTCGAAAATAGTTGTCAGATCTCCTAATAATACTAAGCCAACTCCACTTGATGGAATATGTTCAAAGTATTCTTGCACAAGTTGGTATAGTTGAAACAGATCGCTTTCTATCAATAATATGCGATATATCCCATAGTAAATTGAATACTCAAACTTTCATCCTCCCTATGGAACATCAAATAATCTCCATCTTTTGACTTTACAACTTCAAAAGTGATTATCTTTGTCTTCTTTATCGCATCGGCATCTTTGGATTTAGGATTCTCAAAATCAACAACTCTAATGTAATTTCTCACCATCAATCGTGCGTCAATCTTCGATCTTAACTCAATCTTCTTTGATTTGCTTGACATGCTCAATCTTCTTTAATACTATCAACTTGTTTTTATAAGCTTCTCTCACCAAATCATACAACTGTTTCATCTCAAAATAATTAAACACGTAATCTCAGTATACCCTTGACTTTTCAAATAAGCCATCATAGCATTTCTTTCTTTAGCTTTACTTATTGGTCTTCTAGGTATAACAACTTGGGTTCCTTTATTTGTACAAGAACTTGAGATCAAACTTAGCTTGTAATTCCTAGCGACTTCTTCATTCTTAACTACGTGAATTTCTCTTATTTCTGCTAAAGTTAGCTTCTTTTTCTTCTTTGTTTCCACCAGTTTACCTTTACATTTATCATTTGGATCTAAAACTCGTTGAGAAACTTGTGGTTGTTCTTCAGCAACTCCTGGAATGCTAACACCTCTTGGTTTTGATAAGTCGTGCAATATCTCAACTATAGTTTCATCATCACTTGCGGTGTGCACTTTTTTGGTGTATGACTTCCTCTTCTTGTAGAATTGTTGAAGGACCGACTTCTTCATCAAAATTCAAAGTTCTTGGTGTAATCGGTTCTTGTCTATGAGTTTCTTGAAAACCGGTACTTTGATCGGCACCACCTTGATCAAAAGTACTTTGAACACCGTTCTTTGTAATTACATTCTTCGGGCTCAATACTTTCAATATTGACTTGTGTTTTAGTACTTTGAACTCCAGCATCTTCTTTCAAATTCTCTTGCTCTAAATTCCTCCCCAATTGGACAGAAGATTGCTGAGGAGCCCTTTTTCCTGTAGAAGCCTTCTTAAAATGCTTTCTTTTCTTCTTTTCAGCCTTGACCCATAATCGGTGATGTTTTACTAAAGGCCAGACAGACTTCTTAAGTCTTCAAACTTGATCTTCAACTGTGCTATCTGTGCAGCTTGAGCCTCATTTGTTTTCTTCAATCTGACTAGCTCCCTTGTCAGAATATAATTATCTAGTACTAATCCTTCAGGGGGTATAGTAGCTGCGTCTCCTCCAGAAGATGATGAGGGAACATGAATATCTGGTTCTGACTCAATAGGTGGAGTATCATGATGAGATGAGGTAGGAGAAAGCTGTAGTACCTTCGTTGACATCGGAGACCTTGAAAAGCGGTTCCTTAAGATGCAGAGCTCTGAGAAGCAGTACCTTGAGTTGACGCAATACCTTCTCTTTCAGCACTAGATGCAGCCTCATCTCTAATTGCTTGAACAATTTCCATCATTGATGTAGTCAATGGAGTGTTTCTTCCAGTAAACAAATCACTCTTCCTAGCCATGAAGGTGAAAATCTTGGTCGGTTGTACCACAACTGGTAATAGACTCGAAGGCTTTGGAACATCTTGAAGTTGTTTATTCAATAAAACTTGAATAAATCTTGGATACATCAACCAACGTGATCTATGAGAGATGTATGATAGCATACCATCCAAAATTAGTCTTGAAAAATTGAAAATACGATTGGTAGCCAATCCCACCAGTGCAGATGCTATATTCGAACCAAACGGCTCCCATGAAGTACTCTTTGAACTTATACAATGAAGAAGAACATGAACCAAGTACTTCCAATGTGGACTAAATAAGGGCTTCTTGAATGTCGTTTATGTTAAAGACCCTTCATATCCAATATCACGCAAAGTATCCCAAAGAAGTTGTTTATCAAATCGAACAGCTCCTTCTGCATCATCAAATAATAAATCTTCACAAATTGATGCTTCAGTAACTTTCACAATCCTGCTAGCAATTTTAGCTTGGATATACGAATCATCATTCTACATGTGAATCCTAGCAGTGGCCCAAAACTGTTGAATCCAGGGCTCAATGATATCTGGTTCAACCAAAAGTGCATAACTAATTGGAGACCCCGCGAGAAAATCAATGATGTCATGGAATGCGACATTAGCTTCAGTTTTATCCAAATTCGCCACCATGTTGTGTTTAGAAACGGTGTTTCAGTTCACCATTGATGGTTATAAAAGTGATTGATTTGATGAATAAGTAATTGTGAGAGAGAGAGAAATATTGTAAAGATTGATAAGAATAAAGATAAGAGGGAAAATCGGAAAGTAGTTATTTATAGGTAGGATTTGAAAAATCACAGCCCATAATAATAAAGTTACCGTTATTTGATTTTTACCCATCTTTTTTATCGTTGGAACGATGCGTTGATAAGACAAGCGATTGCTTTCCACGTGTGCGATACTTTCGAGCAAGATTTCGGTGCGGTACTTTCATATGACAAAAGCAGTGTAATTTTCCATTCCAATGCTTACCACCAAGTGATTAAATCGTGAAACATCAAATCCTTTGGTGAGTAAATCGACTACATTATCATCGTGTGAACCTTGACAACATTAATGAGCACGTGCTCATAACAATCTCGATGAAGTGATGCCTAATCGAATGTGCTTGGTCTTGGAGTGATAGCGAGATTCTTCACAATGCAAATTGTACTCTCATTATCAATGTTGATAGGAGTGTTCTTGAAGTTGAACCCATAATCCAAGAGTTGATTACGCATCCATAAAACTTGTCCACAATGACTTGCGCAGCCCACATATTCTCGCTTGATGGATGATGTTCTTTGCAATAGTTTGCTTCTTACATTGCCATGATACTAATCTTCTTCCAAGATATTGGCATCCTCCGGTGGTTGATCTTCTATCATAGTTGTCATCTGCATAATCACTATCTCGAAAAAGCTTTCAAGTGAAAAGGTGAATCCTTTGGATACCACAACCCCAACTTAGGTTGTTGTTTTAAGTAACTAAATATTCTCTTCTTTGCATTCATATGAGAAACCTTAGGTGAGACTTGATATCTTGCACATAAGCACAAAGAAACATGATATCGTGCCTAGATGCGATTAAGTACATAAGGCGACCAATCATAGATCATATACTTGACTTCAACAGTTGACCATCTTCATCCTTGCCCAATGAGTTGATAGACGTGATAGGTGTAGTGGTGGCTTCATAGCATCAAATTGAACTTCTTAAGAATGTCGAGACATACTTATCTTGACTTATGAAAATTCCCTCCTTTGACTGTTTAACTTGTAGCCCCAAAAAGAAAGTCAATTCACCTATTGAACTCATTTGAAATTCATGTTGCATCAGCTGCTCAAACTCCTTCACCATGGACTATTTTGTAGCTCCAAAGATGATATCATCTACATAAACTTGAACTAGCATGATATCCTTCTTGTCTCTCCTGATAAACAAAGTCTTGTCAATGGCCCCCCTTCTGTAACCATGTTGCAATAAGAAAGTAGAGAGCCTTTCATACCAAGCTCTAGGAGCTTGATGAAGGCCATAAAGAGCTTTAACAACTTTGTAGACCTTGTTTGGATGTGTAGGATCTTCAAAACCAGGAGGCTGTTTGACATAGAACTCCTCTGTAATAGTGCCATAAAGAAAAGCACTCTTGACATCCATTTGATAAACCTGAAAGCCCATATATGATGCAAAAGCAAGGAATATATGAATGGCTTCAATCCTTGCTACAGGAGCAAAAACTTCATCATAATCTACTCATTCTTCTTGTCTGTATCCTTGTGCAACTAACCTTGCCTTGTTCTTGATGACATTCCCTCTTTCATCTCTCTTGACTCTGAAAACCCATCTTGTACCAATGACTTTCTTACCATCTGGTAGATCACATAGTACCCAAACTTCTTGAAGTTTGAATTGAATAATTTCTTCTTGCATAGCTTCAACCCAACTTTCTTTAGTTAATGCTTGAGCTATATTCTTGGGTTCTTCTTGAGAGATAAAACAAGTAAGCAGCATGTTTGATGATCCTTATGATTCAAAGATGTTTTGTTTGTACACAAAGCTAAGTAAAGCATTGTGTGGTTTAGAAAAACCATTAGCTTTGGTTCTGGTAAGCACTCTAGAATTAGAGGGTCCAATGATTTGATCAGTAGGATGATTCTTATGAATTCTTAAGATAGGATCTCGTGGAACTTTAAAATTATCACCCAAATTTGTGAAATCAAGATCTTCATTGGAATCGAGAAAATACCTTCATCTTCAAATTCATCATCGTATCTTCTAAGCCGTGCATGGTAGGATCATCCAAATCATCCAAAGTGTCACATCAGATGTAGCGAGACTTTGATCCAAAGTATTGTTATCCAAAGTACTGTGAGAGAAATCTGCAGTTTTGTTCTTTTTCTTTGCTTCCTCATAAGTTCTTCTTTGATCATCATCATAAGATTGTGCTACTACATCTTGAAAAAGCATCCTATTAAGCTCATCTTCAGCAGACAATGTAGATTTTGGCTCATCAGTGCCTTTCTCCTTCTCAATAGTTATAGGTTTTTCATCAGGAACAGCATCAGGTCGAATGTTGACTCCATGAACAATGTACTGTAAATCATCTTCCTTGTGATCTACTTGATTTTCTTCTCTAACATGTACATAATTCATAGAAGGAGTCAAAACCTCAAGATCAAACATCCAATCAGGACCTTTACCCTTCTGATTTTCTTGATCTTCTAAAAATTCAACATGAAGACAATCTTGAACTTTCTTAGTGACGCTGTTGTACACTCTAAATCCTTTGTTGTTGGTGCAGTATCCCAATAAATATCCTTCTTCTGACTTGCCATCAAATTTTCCCATATTATCAATTGTATTGAGAATTGTTAGCGGGCATCCAAAAGGCTTCATAAATCGAATATTGGGTTTGTTTCCATCAAGAACTCATAAGGTGTCTTCATCCGAGGTTTAGTGATCGATATTCTATTCAACACATAGCAAGCAAGACTTACGACTTCAAATTTCAAAATTGAATAGGTAATAAGGAATCGCAAGCATTGTTTCGCCGCTTCAATCAAAGTTCTATTCTTTCTTTACGCAACACCATTATCTTTGTGGAGTTCTAGCAATACTAAACTCCCTCTTGATCCCTTTCTTAGCACAAAATTCATCCATAAGCTTGTTCTTGAATTCAGTTCCATTGTCACATCTAATACCTCTTACTTTGAGTCTCAATTGATTTTCAAGGGCTATTATGAGATCATGAATAGCATCAAACTTTTCATCTTTAAAACCCAAGAAAAATACCCAACTAAATCTACTACAATTATCTGTCACAACCAGACAATACTTCTTCTTGTTTAGATATGCAACAGAAACAGGTCCAAACAAATCCATGTGCAGCAGCTCTAAAGGTTCTCTAATATTTCTTTCCTCAAGCTTCTTGCATGAAGCTTTGTGTTGTTTACCCTTCTTGCACGCCAAACATGAGTGATCATTCCTGTATGTTTTGGAAGGTAAACCTCTAACTAAATTTCTTTTGACTAATTTGTTGATATTCTTGAAATTTACATGGCCCAATCTTCTATGCCACAGATGTGCTTCTTCAAGAGATGCCTTAGCTATTAAACAAGTTGTTCTACCAGAAGAGTGAAGACTCTTCATATCCAGGCTGTACACATCATTAGTTCTTGGTACTCTCAGTACTACCAAGTTATCATCAACAAGCTTAAATTCGGGAAAGAATAAGACATCACGTGTCGTTGAATAGCACAAGGTGCTTCTTGTCACAGATCCGAGAGACCGACAAAGGTTGAATTTGAGCTCATTCACATAGTGAACATTCTCAAAATCTATGCTTCCGCCTTGATAGTTCCTTTGCCGTTATTCTTCCTCCACTAGCATCATTCCCAAATGCAACTCTTCCTCCACAATAGGATCTAAAATCGATGAATCTCTTTGTCTCATGTCATGCTTCCAGAGCAACCACTATCCATAATTAAATGATCTTTAAGCCCTCTTACGGGTTGCCACTGTATAAAGATAAAAAGTTAGTTAATTTTAGGAACCCAAGCCATTCTTGACTTGTGTTCCCTTGTGGAGTTACATACTTAAATTCTTTAAGTAAGTAATTCCCACTATCTTTAAGCACATGATCAATTATCTTTGGTTGTTCAAAAACTTGTGTTGGTTTTTCAATAAAAATCTCTTTTTCATCCAAGTTTTCTTTATTATTTTCAACAAAATCGTTGTTTCCCATCGATTTTCCTTCTTAACCCATTTGGTTTTAACTTCGGTGTAGAGTCCTTGATCTAGCTACTTTCTTTGAGTTGTAACGCCTTCTAGATTGATATTAATTAGATCTTCTAGGTTCCTATTCCAAAAGTGTTTGGTGAAACCGAGCAAGACTTTGAGAAGGTCTTGGTTTTGGCTTAACAAGACCTTGAAAAGTGTTTGAAATCTTGGGGTTTTGAAAAGGTCTTCTCGGTGAGGTACCTATAGTCTTGTGAGAAATTGCTATGGTGAACCCTATGTGAATGATTCCGCATTGGTTTATTCTCCTAGGTTTTTGGTTTGCAGATCCGGTCTTTGGGAATTTGCTTAAGTAGTCGAGTGAAAGTCACAGTCCTTGATCGATGATCGAGACTATAACAAACAAAACATAATTTTGACCCATACTCCCAAAATTTCTTCCTTTAGGTCTATGATTAAAAGTATCTGTCTTTTGGTGAATGATGAAAACTGTTTTGACCAAAATTATCCCAAAAGGTTTAGCAAGATTTTGAAAAGGTTTTCTTAAAGGTATCCGATCGCAACAAGATACTTTGAGTTGAAGGTACCGCTGACTCTTAACATCATCAACCTTAGGTTTTCAATTGTTTCTTTTGGGGTTTCGAACTAGATTTGCTGTAAGTTTCTTCCTAAACTCTAGGTTGTCTACTCCAAAACGAGAAACATCTGCCCTAAGTGGTTGAAAACTACTAGTGGGATGAGGGACTGCATGATAACCATTGTCTTTCTTAAACTCTGGAGGTGTTTGACTAATTGATTCTTCATCACTAGATGTGTTCTCTACATAGTTAATGAGTTCATCATCACTAGTTGTTATATCCTCAAAGTCAAGTTGGTTCTCATCACTAGGTGGGTTTTTCTCTATGCTACTAAAGTCCATACCAAATCCTAGTCCAGTTCTAATGTAAGCTCTTCTCTGTTTTTCAACATAACTAACATGAGAAAGACCAGATTGTCTCCAAGCAGCAAATTTTTCTAGCAATTCATCCCTCTCCTTAGTCAGCTTTTCAATCTCAGAAATCTTACATCCTAACTTCCATTCACTTAATTTTAACTGATAGTCCTGTTGTTTATACTTTTCTTCCCAAGCCATTTCATTATTTTCATGTGTTATTATTTTGGCTTCCATAGACTCTAAAGTGATTTGGTAACCAGCTACTTCTTACCTAGCCCTACTATAGTTATCTCTTTCAGTTACATAATCATTAAGCACTTTTTGATAAAAATTATGACACTTAGAGCATACCTCAGATATAGGGGGTAAACTTGATGAAGTAGCTACCATTGCAAGCGTAACAGGTTCATCTTGGTCTCCATGCTCCAATCAAAGCTTCCTAGACCATCTCGGATTCCAAAACAAAGATGTTTGATTCCTCATCAAAAGTTGTGCTCCAATCAACCTCTTCCATTGATTCTTCTACAACTACCATACAATAGGTTCTTGGTTCATCATCAAACTCAAGACTCGGTCAACCTCGTGAGATTCTTGAGCAACCAAGGCTTTTGTTTCAAAGAATAGGAATTTCCTTTAATTCAAGCTTAGGTTTCTCGGTCATCCTGTTTGCCTGATATTTAGCAAACTTACATTCCCTTGCAAAGTGTCCAGTCTTTTGACATTTAAAGCATTCAATCTTGGACTTGTCAAAAGTGATACCCTGCTTTGGTTTGAATTCGATGCCTCTTCCTGTTTTCTTCATGAACTTCTTGATCCTTGCAGTGATCATAGCAACTTGCCACCTTATATCAATTTCTTCAAGAGCATCCTCTTCAATTTGTGACAGATCCTCTTCATAAGTAACAGGTAGAGTGGCTTGATGAGCAAAGAATGAGCATACGACTTCATCAGAATGGATAGTGTTTGTTGGTGATGATATGGGGTTGGTCATGGTTGTGATAGAATGAGCAGTGGTAACTAACGATTTTAAGCAACAAGACTTTGAGTAGGATAAGCAATACTTTTAGTGGAAGTCATCGCCTCTCTTTTCGACGACACAAACGCTATACTATGAGACTTTGAACTTGTTTAGCCATTCATCTCATGCTCATACACCTTCGGATGGTTGTAGAGATCATCAAAGTCCATAGTGTCCAAACCGGGTTGTCCTCGATCATAGTTGCAATCACATGCCATGTCGATGGCAAACTCTTAAGAACTTGATTGACATCTTCAACAGATACCTCGCCTTGTATAACTCTAGCATCTTCGAGGAGATTTTGAAATCTATCATAGGCGACATCAAGACCTCTCTTTCACCAACCGTGAAAGTTTCAAACTGCTGCTTCAACATTTACGTGCATCTTCTTGGAAGCATCATTACCTCAAAACCTTGTCTTGAGAGCAGCCCATAGTTGTTTAGCATCCTTAGCATCATGAAACTTGAGTAGGTGACCATCGGTATAGCGAGCATGAGGATGTTGAGAGCCTTTTCTTGATTTCTTCTTGTTGATGCGGGTAAGACGACCTTGGGTGGTTTAGGTTGTCCAAGAATCTCTACGGTTCTCGCAACAACTTCATTACCATTGATGATTACATTCCATAGTCCATGGTGCAGAATGGCAATGTCTTGCCTCATCTTCATGCTCCATAGATCGTACTCTCCTTCTTGATGATTGGTATTCTTAGTGAGGTGATGGATGGTGGTGGTCCGACTTCATCGACATCTTTAGGGTTTGTTGTTAACTAGGTTTTAAGGGTTTTTCTTAGTCGAGTTTCACACAAGCTCGATACCACTTATTGGATCGATGTACTCTAAGCAAACTAACTATATAGCTTGTAAGGTTTAATAACCGGATAAATCCTAAGTCACTAACAATGAAACACCGAACAAACTCTATTAAGTGTGGAATTTACTTAACAAAGCTAAGAAGAATTAACTTTTAACTTCAACGATTTTATTAATACTTAGAACCTGCTTATTATACAGATTCTTTAACAACTCTAAAACTCTAATATCGTACTCTCTAAAACTCTAAAAACGCATGTCTCTAATGCCAACCTAGGGGTCCTTTTATAGGCTTAAGGATAACCCTAGTCGGTTTACAATTAAAAACCTTGTACGACAAGTAATACTAAACTAATCTTAGAATATTCTAGAACTACAAGATAATCCTTAACGATTTTGCATATCGTCCTTTAAGCATGCAAGACTTTGATGAATCGAGCAAAGACTTTGACTTCATTCTTTAGCAAGACTTTGACTTCAAGATTTTAACTCTTCAAAGACTTTGATTCTTCAAGATTTTAATCTTTTATATCCCAACAAAACTTAAGAGTTTTGGCATGGCAAACCGAATTTGCGACCAACATGAGCTAAAAAGCTAATAATCCGAGCCTATTCGATAAGTTTACCTCTTGTGTGTCAAATGGTGACCCAGACATGGTTGTTTGTTGGTCTTTGTTGTTGCTTTTGTTGTTGCTTTCGCTTGTTTGGTCTTTGTTGGTGATGTTGTGTTGTAGCTTTCATTGGTCTTGATGGTGTTGTGGTGTTGTGCTTTCTGCTAGCTTGTGAGACTTTGTGTAGTTTGTGTTGTAGCTTTCTTGTTGGTGTTGTGGTGATGTTGCTTTCATGTGGCATTATAAGCATGTGCCTGCTATGCTGGTACCCTT
This sequence comes from Chrysanthemum lavandulifolium, assembly GCA_022545495.1. NCBI lineage: Eukaryota > Viridiplantae > Streptophyta > Magnoliopsida > Asterales > Asteraceae > Chrysanthemum > Chrysanthemum lavandulifolium. Next base: position 17,153,302 of record CM040238.1, on the reverse strand, counting down.
TGAGAATCTTTGTTACTTTCTTGTGAATGTTTGCAGTTTTGGAATCCTACTTACTACATTCATGTGAATATTGTTGAACTTGTGCCTGCTATGTTGAAATGGTGTAACTTGTGAATATTGTTGAACTTGTGAGGCTTGTGTCCTTGTGCAGTTTGAGACTTGTGAGACTTTGTGCAGTTTGAGACTTGTGAGACTTGTGCAGTTGTGAGACTTGTGCAGTTTTGGACTTGTGAGACTTGTGAAGTTCCTGTGAACTAGTGACATTGTGCAGTTCCTGTGAAATTGTGACTTTGTGCAGTTGTGACTTAAAATTTTCCGAGGCGATGATGATAAAAACCGAATGGACGGTAAAGTGAGATCAAATCTCACTTTGCAACCTTCGGGTTTGAGCCTAAAAATTTTCCGAGGCGATGATGATTTTTGAGCCTAAAAACTTTCCGAGGCGATGATGAAAATCGAATGACTGACAAAGTGAGATAAAAATCGACTTTGCAACCTTCGAATCTGAGCCTCAAAATTTTCCGACTATGTTTTTTAAGTTTTAAACCGATTCACAAAAAAACTTGTATAAAACTTGTAAAACACAAAATAACACGTAAAAAGTTATAAAAACTTGTAAAACAAAAAAAAATCTTGTAAAAGTAAAAGTAAAAAGAAAAAACAAAGTGACACTACCCCAACACAAAACACCCCAAGCAGCACCCCCACCACCCCACCTTTTAATATTTTGGCACGGAAACTCATGCACCCAATGATTGGGTGGGAGAGAGAAAACCCAAATACCCCCTATATTAAAAAAGGGAGATTATTTGTACACTCTCAAAGGTGATTGATACACTCAAATTAATTGTATTTGGACATTTATACCCTCATAGTTACACTTACATTTTTATCCCTGTAAAGGTATAAATGTCCAAACATAATTAATTTGAGTGTACCAATCACTTTTAAAATGTACAAATCATCTCCTATTAAAAAAACTATGTGGTACCTCAATAGAAGGACCCAAAATAAAAGGGAACAATGCACACTAAAGTTGAGGCACATGTTAAAGCTTCTAGAACAATTGAACTTTAAGGTGTGCAGGCCAATCAAGGTGGTACTATACCAAATTGGTTTGTTAAATCAGCTTTAGTTGTTGTTTCTACAAAATATTCTTATTGTCTAAAATAAAATCAACCTTAAACATGAATAACTAAAAGGCAAAATAACTGAATTAAAAAGCATGAAAGATTCAAATCACGGCCTCATGATTCAACTTAGTAATCTAGGACTACATATCCTTTGCGAAAGTCGAAGATGTTCAAATCATGAACTTGATCCATATTACACTTTTAGCGCATATTACCTTTCTTATATTAGCCGAGTAACAAGCCGGAAAAAACTACAATTTTGTAAATTACCAAATCCGTTAGAGGTGAGTTTGCAGTGTAATGTTACCTCGTGTATTGTGAGAATGTTGACTAACTAAAAGGTTCTTGGTTCAATTATGTATACTACGTATAAAACATATGAGATTTTTAATTATCTTTTTTAAGTGAAAGGTTTTCTTAGTAAATTTATTATTACAAATATTTAAGTACAACGAATGTGGTGAATCTCATATCTCGGCTCAAAACTATGCGACAACAAACGCACCAATTGTGCTTCAAACCCAAACTAGCATATGAATGACATGCCACACTTATGAGACCTACCACAAATTATATCTAAGTTGACCACGAAGACTAATATAAAAGGCATTAGTAAACTGCATTTGAGCATCACTCAAACCAACATGATCAACTCAATCATCATCATCATACGGGTCTTCATCATAAGTTTTCTTTCATTATTCATACATGTTTTTATTTTCTACTACACTGCCACTTTTGAAGCTTTATTGACGTTGGAGCTCGTAGAAGCCATAAAACTGGTAGTTCCGTTATATACCTCAAACACTTCACTAACACTATCTTTATTAAACGGATCATCAACCTTTTTAAAAGCCACAATAGAACTAGAAAGCGTTGATTAATTCTGAGGTTTTAGGCCTCTATCATCACCCACTGAAGAGCGATCAAAATTAATGGCGAAAAGTCGGATCTTTATAAGAAAACATGCTTTTATAAAAGCGTGTCTTAAGAAGATGTTTTCTATAAAGCATCTAACTTTCTAATTCATTAATCTACTAGCTCTTGGACTATTAAATTCTGAACCACCCGCATCTTGAACCATTTTTTATATGAATTTAACGACCCCATTTAATTCAAGCTCATCAGTTTTCTCAATCGTATTAAACGCACCTAAAGGACGAGATATTTAATTATCTCATAAAAGAAGGAAAACGAAATCCAAGTGAACATGAGACGTGAGGAATCTCAACATTAATGTCCGGGTTACCATTAGTTTTTTTTATTAAACCTTCTAGAAAGGTTGCTTATTTAATGAATTTTAAAAGTGTTTTTTAGATAGTTTACTTTAGTTGATATCGACCGTACGTTTTGTGCCTTTCAAACTCAGTGCTAGCAAGGCATACATATCGTAACCTCTTACATAAACTAGTACTTTTGTTTTATTAATTTGGTTAACCAAAGTTTTAACTCGTTTTTTGTGTAAAGTACTTGAAAGATCCTCTAGCCTTGTTTTCTATAAAAACTATTAAAAAAATATCCCAAGTTAAGTATGAAAAAAAGGACGATAAGGTGGTCCATTAATGTTGAAAGAACAATCGAAATCATAGCACTTAAAGCGGAAGAAATGATTAAGATTTTTTATTTATTAAAACGCTTAAAACTATATTAGTCACTAACAGAGAAACTGTTATGTATATATTACAAGTGATTGCAAAGAGATTAGCTTGATGAATAGGCACTTAGTGGTGCATTACAGATGATTAGCTAAAGTTTAGAGGGTGATTAGCAATTTACCCTAAATAGATCATGGATAGTCCTTATATATATCTTGTATATTTGTACATATTTAAATAAGAAGTTTTCTAAGACGGATTTTGGATCTCTAAATTATTTTATGGGCATATTTGTTACATGTGACTCTACAGGGATGTTCTTATCTCAGCGCAAGTATGCTATTGAGATTCTAGAACGAACACATGGTTGGTTGTAACCCCAGTCGGACTCTTGTTGATACTAAGTCTAAACTGGGTGATGATGGTGATTCAGTGTTTGGTCCAACCTTATATCGGAGTCTTGCGGGTTCTCTTCAGTATATCACTTTTACTCGACTTGATATTTCATATGCAGTTCAGCAGGTTTGTCTTTGATACGCTTACGCAGCGCATTCGGGGTCAAAGGAACTTCCTTTTCTTCGAGCAAGTTTTATAACACCCTAGGCAGTGAACCTAATCGTTGTAGTGTAGTATTAGGGTAAGCACGGGTATTGATATCGTTCTCTGGGGAATAGGAATGCTAGTGAGAAGTTACTACGCTAAGGTTGGGGTTGAGGAAGATTATTTTTATCTTTTTATGTTTTTAGGAATTAGAAAGGTGCAATTCGGGGTTTGGATTTGGGGTTGGTATTTCACCGATTACTCTCTTGTCTACTTATCTAATCTAAGGTGTATGTAGTCTATGTCTAATTATTGTGTGCTCGTATGATGGTTTAAAGATGTGTTTACTTAGGTTTTATTACTCCTTAATTATCTCCTATTGATGGTTGAATTGTCACGTCCTTATTCTTAATCGTGTTGTGTGTCTAAAGTCGTAGGGTGTCGTTTATCCTAACTCTTTGAACCTACCAAAGGGTCTCGTCTACAAAATCTCTAGGAATTATAAACTCTAACTCTAAGGTACTCTTTGGATGGTTTAGCCTACAACTACTCTAGGTGTTATAGTCCAAGGTTCACAAAGATTAATCAAGCATTAACTACACAACGAATGACCTATCGCATTACTAGATCATTAACAATTAAGATAAGAGACAACCAATCAATATTCAATAATTAAGTTTCATATTCCTAGCAAACACATAAGTAAATTAGCGGGACATGGAGAACATGCAAGCATACACACAAGTAATTGAAGACATAATTGAATTAATGAAGTAAAACACTTATCTTGTGGTAAGATAGGGTTTGGAACCCTAAAATCTTGTACAAGATGACCTTTGTTCGGTTTAGGTTTTACCCAAAAGAATACACTTAAAACTAAAAATTCGGATTCTATATATAAGATTACAATCGCGACGGCGTCACCTTATGATTTGTGACGCCGTCGGTCGCCGTCATTGGGTTTCGTCTTTGCCACGTTAGTCTTGCGACGGCGTCACCTTATGCTTGTGACGCCGTCCCTTTCGATCTCGACGCCGTGCGGATCAAATCTAGGCCGTGCGAGTTGCGACGACCTACTCTTTTAAGCGACACCGTCTCTTGAAAATAAGCAATTTAGCTACCGTCCGTCGCAGAAGTGCTCGACGGCGTCGCAATTAACACTTGACGCCGTCCCTTGTATTTCAAAGAACTTGAGTGTCTCGATTCTTGACTTTGGCCATTTCTTCATATATCCGCTCCTTTTCGTCCAAATAAGTGCTATTCCGACAATTCGCCTTCAAGAGACTTAAAAGTGAAAAGGAACGATATTAAGTAATAACGGATACAAAGTGATCAAATAAGGGCTTAAACGACCCTCAAAAGGTACATTTAAAACCTTATCAAATATCTCTACACTTGGTATTTGCTTGTCCTCAAGCAAATGTGTTTTAGCCAATTAATTTATAAGTTATGGGTCATGAAGCATTGGTTTAAAACAATCCACAACACATATAAGCCCATGAAAGTCATAACAAGCACGAATTACATACTAGCACCTCACATGGGGTGTTTGGATACTCACATCTCGGTGTATATGAAATATAACAAGTTGGAAATGGAAGATAAACACTCATTAACCGGTCCTAGTACATAGATTACCATAGGCTTGAGAATAGATCAAACCTCCATCGCTTTGGCGTAAGCACCTAGGAAAGACTATCAAAGAGATCTTTTAAAGGGTTGTAATATTAGGCTTACGGTAGGGAAACAAAGAGTTTGGTGGGATAGGCTATTTAGTGGTAGCAAGTCAAAAATCTTTATGTTACAAGCATACGAAGAATGGTGTTGCTAAGCCAAGACTCGACACTCTAAACTCTAGATAACTGAAACAAACAAACATAAATTTAAAGATAGATGTAGGATGGTAGCCCGTATGTTTTTTTTTTTTTTTTTGAACACTCTATTTTTTTCTTTTCTCTTTTTCTATTTTTTTCGATTTTTTTTCATACACTTTTACTCTACCATCCTCTACGGTAACATCAAAATGATAGGGATTTATAGGCACATCCCTACACTTGAGTTTTTATTACTCTAACACTAATTTGACCCGAATTGAAAAGATCAAAACACTTGGGGTATGTTATTACGCAAATAAGGGAATTTAACGTTCCCTTCCAGTCATTTCATAAACTTTAACTTTTCCCATGAGTCCCAATCGTCCCAAAATTGTGTAGAAAGGATATGACTCGACTTAGCAACTTATGCAAGCAACTAGATAATTGAACTAAGGATTTAGGGTGATAACAATAATGCACTAAAAGTGAGTGCATACAAGGTAGGCTAAGGCGATTTGGGTGTACATTTGGGGGTGGGGTGTAAACAATGCTCTTCATTGATATTCGAAAACCGAAACATCACGAGAACCGCGAAAAGGATAGGCTCGAGGGGTTAACTAGGGTATCGTGTACTAAAGATGAGTACAACGCAAAGGTGTGGGAATTACTCAACCAAGGTGGAAGAAGTAATTATATTACGGGTATCAAACAAGGGTTATCCTAATGCCTCTTATCATTTAGTTATTCCTAACTACACAAGTGTAGTCTTACTAGCGATCTCGGGATGCATCACAAAACAAGTTCTAGAATCTATTATACTACGGTTCACACACTAAGCATTAAAGATGAATGCTTTAATTCCTACTAATCTAAGGCGATCCTCGCATTTTGGGTGGAATTTAGGTGGTAAAGGGTTTTGTGCTAGTCATATAACTTCCTATCCGTGAGGCGCTTTTGTTAAGACTAATGGCCCACTCCTATATGTCATGAAAAATTTCAAATTTGGTGCCAAAGTTAACCTAACCGACATTTTCTCATGGTTTATAATACAAATATAATTGGACAAAGCAAATAATCAAGGATAAGCATAGTTTCAAAGTTCCGTTTTATTTTCCTCCTACACTTAAACCGAACATTGTCCCCAATGTTCCCGAAAGTATCAAAGTTATGATAATAGAAGGTAATGAAAAGCGAAAGAAACTAATACTCCCCGATTAGCTCGGTAGGATCCGTGTAAAGTGGTGGTTAAATCCTTTCCAAGAAAAATGTATGCGTGAAAATCTCCTTACAATCTTTTGTTTCTTCTTCTTGATAAAAAAAACCTGCACATTTGAAGAAAACAAACGAAACCTTCGCGTAAAATCGGTGGTAATAATATATATAAAACTCTACTAGGATATAATGCTTGTGGAATTGATGTTTACAATTTACGGAAAATTAAGTCTGAAAAATTCCAAAATTTTATAAGTACCTCGTAAAACGAGAAAAAGTAATCTGTTGTTTTACTCCTTCCCGACGCCGTCAGTTGCGATCTGACGCCGTCAAGTTATCCCGACAAAAGCGGTCTTGCGATTTTACGGGAAGATTTACGGAAAATTTACATCTTTAGGATCTGGAAAAATTTCTGCAAAACATCCATTATGACTCGATACAAGCATTTGACTCGAACAAACACACATATATATATCTTTTAATTAATTGTTATTCTCATGTTCACGTTTCTTTTGAAAACGTGTGTAATCCTCCCTACACTTATCCTTTATGTAAAATACCTTTATATGCAATTAAGACGAGGTTAAAAACAAAATAAAACATTTTTACAAATTTAAACATGAGAATAAACAATCAATAAAGGATATATGACACTAACAAGCAAACAATTAAGCATGGGTTGCCTCCCACGAAGCGCTTTTCTTTATTTATGAGTCTTGTAGCTAGACTCGTAGTCGTGCTCTTACGTTGTCCCTTTTTGCATTCTCAATGAGAATTATATTCTATCGTGTTGACAAAATTTTCATCGACTCTGTACCTAGGCCCTAGGGTCAAGCAATCCTTATAATAAAGCCTCCTTCTTTCCCGCATAAATTTATAACCTTTTGATGCGTGCCAACAGTCAAGCTAAATCACTCAAGCCCGCCACTTGTGAATGGCGGACCGTAATCGACTTAAAGCGCTCAAGCACGAATGCAATGAAGATCGAGGAGAATAGGGTTTCCGGTCGTTATGTCCCGGTGAGCTATGCAATGGATCAACTCGCGTATAGTGATCGAGAAATTTGAATGGAAAAGAGATTTGTGAATATGATTATAACTAAGGAAAAGCCAACAAATTACAATGGCTTAAATGCAAATTAAAGGAAATTAAAAAATAAAATCTATTAAATAAACGCTATCACTATAATTAAAATGATGTTTTTGTTTTATGTTTTATAAAAGCGAAATTAAAATCTACGTGACGCTAAATAAAAGCGTGAAACTTACACAATATTAACCCTAAAAATATGAAAATGATGTTTTACAATCCTAATGACAAAGAAAATTTATAGAAAAATAAAATTATTTTTAAAACTAATTATCTAATTAAAAACTATTTTTAACTATTAAATAATTACCTAAAATACAAGAAAATAGGAAATTAGGCTAGAAAAATAAGATTATGAATTGGAAAAGTCTAAAATATCAAAATAGAATTTTCAAAACTATTTTTGTATTTTTCTGATTATTTTTCTATTTTTTAGGAATTTTAAACTATTAAAAACTAATTAAATTACTAAAAATTACAAAATGAACTATGAAAAATCTGGAAAATTACTTTTTTTACTTTTTATATTTATCTAAACCTAAGAAAATTGAAAAACTATTTTTTTGAATCTTTTCTTAATTTTTTGTATTAATTGCTAATTAAAAATGCTTAAAAACTACTTTAAATTAAGAAAAATAGCAAATCAACTCAGAAAAATCTGAAAATTTCAGGGAAACTCTAAAATGATATTATGAAGCTAGGAAAAATGGAAAAACAGTAGGTTGTGTGGAGAAAAATGGAACTGCTATGAACTGAGCTTATGAATAAGCTCTTGAATAAGCCAAATCAACACAAACAAGCACTACACTGGAACAGCAGTCCTACTATGCTAATATAACCAAAATGCAACAATTAACAACAAGCTTAAACCTCTGATTTATAAGTTTGATCAGATTTGATGATTATGAGAATAAGCTAAAAACAGTTTTTAGGTACCTACTTTAAGCACAAGCACAAGCTACAAATTGAACTAAAACTGAAAACTGCAAATTGGAACTTATTCTAGACCTGGGTGAGACCAAATGCACCAAAAATCAGACTTGGGCCAGCTCTTATGAGCTCTGTGCATAAGCTGCACAATCTGAGAAAAAGCTCAGTGTACTGAGCTCAGTGAGCAGGGCAACTAGGCCCAAGTTGATAAGCTTGTTTGGAGCCTTTAAGAAATTTGCAAAAATCTGATAAAATGATGACAAGAAAGAGGACCAGTTGAACTTTTTAAAACAACAAATTGCACTGAAATTGGCTTAGAAATGAACCAAGGAAAAATAACTCTCAGTTGGCTCAAAACAAGTTTTTTGCAACTTTTGACTTTTGATGATATTGAAGAACTTTGACTTAGGTGAACTTTGATTCTATTTTAATGACTGATGTTGAAGTAATATGATATGATAGTACTAATGCAAGCTATGTTATTGATTTCTAAACACAAAACAATGAGTTGCAATTCCTAAAATCCAACAGTTGACAGTTGAGATGGATTACTCTTGATGTTTGACTTTTTTGGTGTTGAGACCCAAACTAAAAGCAGATATGAGCTAAATATAACTCAACAAGCATGAACCAAGGACTTGATCAATGAACAAACCCTTGGGGCGGTTTTATGAGTTGTGCCAAACCTGACTTTAACTACTAATTATGACTCAAATTTGATCCAAACAATGATCCAAGTGACAATCTTGATCAAACTAAGTCGATTATCCTAAATACAACTACTTGAACAAGATTTTAACTAGTTTTGTGGTTGAAGCAGTTATGCTTTTGAACTAAATAACAACTTACAAGATGTCCATTAGCCACTATGGCTTGAATCCAAGTACCAGAGAACCTCTAACCTATTTTATATCACCCTATTAACTCAAAATCAACCCAATCCACCTGCATCAACCCATTTCCATCTGCATTCCCTTTTGCCCAAATCAACCTTGTTTGACTTTACATTGACCAAGTACCAAAATGAATGCAATCTTAAACTTAAGCTTATACAAAGCTATCATAAGCTCATTTAAGCTTATTGAAACTGAGAGATGAGCATTAAGAAGCTTTTGAATGAGATTTTGACAGAGAAAATTTCAACAGTGGACAGTAAAGATCAAATGTAAACATAAACTGAAATTGGTGCTTGAATTAAGTCTCAATACACTTTAACACTTTAACTTGATACAATTTAACAAGATATTACAAGTCTTACTCTGATTTGAAAGCTTTAACATAAAAACGACATAAGTAAAAAAATAAAAAACTAGTAGACTACTTTTCTTGCTTCCTTTTGCCTTTCTTTTATATCCCAACTCATCCTCTCTCTCTTCTGATGAAATCCCACCAATCCTCAGCCCTTGGATGGCTCAAAATAATCACAACCGTTTAAATGGATTTTTGGCGCCAATTTTGTATTTGACAGTTGGGACAGGACTGAGATGGTGGGAGGGGTACATTTATTGCATTTGGAGTTTGGTGGAGGTGGGGGGAATAGGGAGGTGAGATTGTGAGCTGGGGTGGTTGCATTGGTGGGCAGATAGGGGGAGGGAAATGGGGGAAAGGGGAAGGCGGGTTGTGTTTGTTTGACTGGTTTTGACCAGTTTGACTAGGTTGACTGACCAGGCATATATCAAAGGGGGGTTCACAAGGGGATAATGACAGGGGTCACAAGTAAAAGCGGTCATATGGGTTTGATAGGGTCCGAATGGGAGTTAAAGGTTTTAAATCACAAGGACCTTTGTTGTCAAATCGAAAATGCAAGGACCTAGGCGCCAATTTGCAAAGATGTTTCAAGGGACCAAAGTGACAATCTCAATAAGTACAAGGACCAAACTTGCCATTTTCAACTTTCCAGGGCCATTTCGCCAAATTTGAAACTTGAAGGACCAATTTTGTAATTTTCTCAAACTTTTACATTTTCACCAAAGGACTAAATTTGACAACTTATGATTTTAAAAGGACCTTTGGTGATTTTTTCTTTGAAATTATGGCTCGTGGACTATTTTTGACAATTTTGAAACTTGGGGACTAAAGCGCAATTTTGCAAATTTGATATGTTTTTCATCGATTTTGATATTTTGCATTTAAAACACATAAAACAACGATTTGTGATATTTTGATCATTTTGATGTGTTTCGAGTGTTTCGAGATGATTTTGCGGTTTATTTTGTACAAAATGATGAGTATTTAGACACTCATCACTTTTTCAACATCGTCCTTGCTTTTGTCCTCAAAAGCTTTGATGTTGTCTCGTTCAAAAAGGGATAGATGGCCATATTCATTCGTCTTCCAAGGCATCCTATATGTGATCTCGTCATTTCCTTCCTTAAACCTAACCGTTCCATCATACTTGTTGTGGTTCATTTTAGATGTTTCTACAAACGGCTTTCCTAGCATTACTTGGGATAAGCTATAGTCAATTACGCATCCTACATCTTCTAGGACCACAAAATCAACTAGGTAGGTGAAATTTCCTATAAAGACATGTACATCCTTGACTCTTGCCACAAAGTTGCAAACTCCACCTGGATACTTAGGGTCTCTCCTAATATTAAGTCGCTCATTCATAATGTCATTGTAAACAGCAGATGACATCACATTAATGGGAGATTCCGTATCTATGTAAGCATGGTCGACACTCCTATATCCGATCATACAAGGGATTTTTAGATTCCAAGGATTTCCTCTCCTAATCTTTGGGCATATCCTAATGATAGGTGATCGGGGATTATCGATTATGTATCGATGGTAAGCAACCTCTTCCTTAGTGGGGTAAAGATTGAAATAAGCGTTATCCTCTTCATTAACGTTCATCTTATTTAGCTTCCTAAGCTCTCCAATACGAGCTCGAAGTTGGTTGGCCAAGGCTGGATCAAACAGTGGGTATTTGTTTGGTAGTAAAGTGTTGTTTGGTGGTTTATCACCTTCCATGATGAAAAGTGATGGGATTACGAACAAAGGTCACGAAGAAGGGGGATAGACTATGAGAAAGCTAAAAAATGAGAATAATTTACTTGATAGGAATCAAGCAACGAAACCTAAACGGGTGGACTACTAACTAGCTATTCTATTCCCCGGCAGCGGCGCCAAAAACTTGATACGCTTACGCAGCGCGTTCGGGGTCAAAGGAACTTCCTTTTCTTCGATCAAGTTTTATAACACCCTAGGCAATGAACCTAATCATTGTAGTGTAGTATTAGGGTAAGCCACGGGTATTGATATCGTTCTCTAGGGAATAGGAATGCTAGTGAGAAGTTACTACGCTAAGGTTGGGGTTGAGGAAGATTATTTTTATATCCTTTTATGTTTTTTAGGAATTAGAAAGGTACGAATCTCGGGGTTTGGATTTGGGGGTTGGTATTTCTACCGATTACTCTACTTGTCTACTTATCTAATCTAAGGTGTATGTAGTCTATGTCTAATTATTGTGTGCTCGTATGATGGTTTAAAGATGTGTTTACTTAGGTTTTATTACTCCTTAATTATCTCCTATTGATGGTTGAATTGTCACGTCCTTATTCTTAATCGCTTTGTGTGTCTAAAGTCGTAGGGTATGCGTTTGTCCCTAACTCTTTGAACCTACCAAAGGGTCTCGTCTACAAAATCTCTAGGAATTATAAACTCTAACTCTAAGGTACTCTTTGGATGGTTTAGCCTACAACTACTCTAGGTGTTATAGTCCAAGGTTCACAAAGATTAATCAAGCATTAACTACACAACGAATGACCTATCGCATTACTAGATCATTAACAATTAAGATAAGAGACAACCAATCAATATTCAATAATTAAGTTTCATATTCCTAAGCAAACACATAAGTAAATTAGCGGACATGGAGAACATGCAAGCATACACACAAGTAATTGAAGACATAATTGAATTAATGAAGTAAAACACTTATCTTGTGGTAAGATAGGGTTTGGAACCCTAAAATATTGTACAAGATGACTTTGGTTTGGTTTAGGTTTTACTCCAAAAGACTACACACTTAAAACTAAAAATTCGGATTCTATATATAAGATTACAATCATGACGGCGTCACCTTATGATTTGTGACGCCGTCGGTCGCCGTCATTAGGGTTTCGTCTTGGCCACGTTAGTCTTGCGACGGCGTCACCTTATGCTTGTGACGCCGTCCTTTCGATCTCGACACCGTCTCGGATCAAATCTAGGCCGCCCGAGTTGCGACGACCTACTCTTTTAAAGCGACACCGTCTCTTGAAAATAAGCAATTTGGCTCTTGTCCGTCGAGAAGTGCTCCGACGCGTCAGTAATTAACACCGACGCCGCCCCTTGTATTTCAAAGACTTTAGTGTCTTGATTCTTGACTTTGGCCATTTTCTTCATATATCCGCCTTTTCGTCCAAATAAGTGCTATTCCTAACAATTTGCCTTCAAGAGACCTAAAAAGTGAAATGAAACGATATTAAGTAATAACGGATACAAAATTGATCAAATAAGGGCTTAAACGACCCCTCAAAAAGGTACATTTTAAAACATTATCAGTCTTCTTATGCATGATCCATGAGAGACTCAATTATCGGATTTTGCGATATTTTCGGGGTACTATAGATTACAGATTACAGCTGTTCGCATCCTCTATTACTTCCTTGTTTGCTTATTCAGATGCGGATTGAGCCGGTTGTCCTACTACTCGGAGATTCACTTCTGGCTATTGTGTGTTTCCTGGCAACAATCTGCTCTCATGGTCCTCTAAGCATCAACCGACGCTTTCTCGTTCTAGTGCTGAGGCCGAGTATCAGGGTGTTGCTAATGCAGTTGCCGATGTAACACCCCCAAGATATCGCAGCGGAAGATTGTGTCACTGGAGTGCTACTTCATAACACAAAGTACAAGTTATACAAAACGGCCTCTAAATGTGACGTTTTAAAAGTTACCATTCGATTGATAAATTCTGAGTTAAAAACCTGAGGTCCAAAAGTATAATACATAAATGTTTACAAAATATTTCGAATGGTAAATGATAAAAGTATAAGTCTTCAAAATATAATACATGACTCTATGCTCCATGCAGCAGCTATCGCCTTACTAACCAGGGATAAATATGCTAAAAAGTGTCAACACAATGATTGGTGAGTTCATAGAGTTTAGTTGAATTGTAAAGCCTTTAAAGAATATTCCTACAACAAAGGCATTGTAAATCCATGCAGTTCCAAGTTCCGTCATACAAAACTTGCAACCTATGTGTTTACAACCCACTGCTAAAATATAGTATGAGTAAAACATATGTTTATACGATATATGCAAGTGCTTAATGTAAAGAGTAACAGCCAACTAAAGTGGGAGCCTCTTCCCAAAGATTACTGCTAGCCACTAAAATGCACATGGTTACAATACACTGGATTATATTCACCCAAAGTCTATAATAAGGACACAAGGGCGGGGGCATCTTCCCAAATAGTAGTGAGTCACCCAAGGTCACGCATCTTGGACACAAGGGTAGGGGCATCTTCCCATGAGTACTATCAATACCTATCCATAACTCTAACCAAGAGTTAAACAGTTGCTAAAGAATAACGCAATCAAGAATAATGCAATCATGTATAAAGCAATCAAGTATAACGCAATTAAGTATAACCCAATCATGACCAAAAAGTATAGCGTAGCATAATAATATAAATGTTTTGAGTTTTGTAAGAGTAAAAGCAAGTAGTTGAGCATGTATCTCCCTCAAAGATTTTAAAATGAGTATTAAAACGAGTAAAAGTGAGGCTATGACTCACCTGATAATAACTGATAAATGATACTAGAAAATTGGGCAGCGCTTCCGCATCTATATTCAAAAATCAATTTCCTAAACTATAAAAACCTCTAAATCACCTCATATCAACCCCAAAACTATCCTAATCTCTCCCATAATAAAAACACATCTTTAGAATTGGCCGATCTATCCTTGCCAAAGTTTCAAAAAATTCGAGAACCACAACTCCTATCCACCATTGTGTAGCTCTTAATCCAACCGCTAAAATACAAAATAAACTTAATTTTTACGTAGAGAATACTTATGCCTTCAAAGTATGGAGGATTTATGGAGGAGAATGGTGGCTGCAAGGAGGAGGAGGAGGAGGGAAATGTGGGTGTTTTTCTGTGAAATAAAATTCTTTCTATTTATAGAGAAATTTTCTGAAAATATCTAAATATTTTGGATGAATATTGTTTAGATATTTTAATGAATAGTGTTTAGATATTTTGATTAATAGTGTTTAGATATTTATGAAAAGTAACTAGATATTTATATATTAGGAGTACAGAGTACATCGTTTGCATGAAAATCATTTAAAAGCGTTTATTTATTTAATTAATGATAATAAATAAATAATAGATAATTACGAGTAAGACATAAAATGAAAATGATGTTAATGGAAACATTTTAGCAATATGTAGATTAACCTTGCTCCATATGTTGGTCAAAATATTGTTTCTCGGTTACGCCATTTAATTTATAAAGTTGTAAAATTTAATTTACGCGAAAATAGTAAATAATAAAAACGCTGTGAATAGTAATTCGTGAATAGTAATTTTCGGAAAAAGTTCGAGTTTAAATAATGACCCAGAAATACGATGAATAGTAAAAATAATAGTGGAAATGAATAGTAATAGTGAATAGCGAAACCCGATGATGAATAGTTAAAACCTGAAAATGCGAATTGTTACAGCCGAGACATGTTGGTTACGGAATCTTCTGTGTGAATTGCATACTCCTTTGTCATCTGTTACACTTGTTTGCTGTGACAATGTTAGTGATGTTTATTTGTTTCTAATCTGGTTCAACATCAATGAATGAAGCATATTGAGATTGCCATTTATTTTGTTCAGGATTTGGTAGCTACTGATCAGGTCCAGGTTCTTCATGTGCTTTCCCGCTATCAGTATGCGGATATTTAAACAAAAGGCTTTGCCTACATCTTTGTTTGAAGAGTTTCGCTCCAGTTTGAGTGTTCGGATGAGTGTTAGCTACAAGTGATTGCAAAATGATTAGCTTGACGAGTAGGTGGCTAGTTGTACATTAAAGATAATTAGCTAGAGTTTAGAAGGTGATTAGCAATTTACCCTAAATAGATCATGGATAGTCCTTATATATATCATATTTGTAGGTATGAATAATCCAATAATGTAAAACACATTCCTATCTCACAGAAACCACTTTAAACAAAATAATAATTCAAACTTATAGCGACGAATTATAGCGACCACTTATCATTGCTATAAGTTTGGCACGTAAATTTCCTTTCATCGAGAAATAAATTTTTGAGTTTGACTATTTTTTTCGCCGAGCCACCTCGTCACTATAAGTAATAGTCAAACTCAAACATTTTTTGCATGCCCTCGTTTTGTCGTCTAGCTAACCTTTAGAGACAACTGCGTCGTTGCTAAAAATTTTGGTCAATGACGGGCCAAGAATGTGAAATTTATGTTGTTTAGTGGACCCATAGCGACGACATGCGTCGTCATTGAGGTCACCGTCGCGAGAACCGTAAATTGGCGAGTGAGTGTTGCCTTGTGGATGTGCTCGACCTTCGACCCTTTTACATGAGCCACTACTAGAAATTTGACTATCATAAGCGAAAGGATGAACTAAAGACCTAATATGTAGTAGTGAGCTCGACCTTAATTATATTATATACACAACTATGTTTTCATTACGTTTAACCAAATAGACTAGAGCCAAGGTCACGGAATCGAAAAGTTGGCTACTAAACGGATGATCTACTTTCCTCATCTCATATCCATAACACACTACAAGAAAAGCGGATTTAGTGACAATAGGTATATGGTCACTATCGATTATAAAATCGGTCACTAACAACGCTTAGTGACCAAAACCAGTGGTCACTTTTCGTCACAATAGCTCCGTCACTATTTTTATTAGAGACCAAAATTAAAATTGCCTCTAACCAATGACCATATTACGTTGGTCACTATATTTGTGACGATATATTCGGTCACTAATTTTGGTCCTTTGAGAGGTGAAGGTGGTCACCGAATTGATAGATAGTGACCAATAAAGGTGGTCATAAAAGTGGTCTTTGTTTTGCTAAAGATAACGGACCCGTTAATACACCGTTAACACCATCGGTGACCATATGTGTGGTCACTTTGTATTAATTAGAGACCAACCGGTGGTCACCACCTATTTACTTTTAAAAGTAAAAAATTGTCACTTACTCAAACATATTTACAAAACGATTTAGCGATTTCACAAAATATATAACTCCACTAAAAATTAAAACCACATAATTTAAACAACAAAGATATCAAATTACTTGTGATTGCATAAACATAAAAGATTTTTTTTTCAAATATAATTTTTGTATCTCGCTAAGCAAAGGAAACAAATATACCCACAAAAGAAACAAACATAATGTTCAAGTGTTTAACATCGTGGTATTAGTAATAAAACATGTTTGTATTCAACTCGGTACCAAACAGCCCTTCATCCAACTTGCTCTTGAATCCAACTGAACTTTTAGTCACCCTACAAATAATGCAATAAACTCGGTTAGACATAATAATATGATGTGAAATCGAAACACAACACTAATATTGATTCCAAACCAAAGTGATTCTAAACCAACACTAATATTGATCCAACTCGCTCTTGAATCCAACAGTTTTCATGACCAATTGCAACTTCCAAGCAAGCATATTCTAAACCAAAGTGATTCTAATTAACTGGGGTAATCATTTAGGGCCATTTACATGCCAATCCTTAACTTATTAAGAGCTAACAAGCGCTAATACTTTTGTATTATTACAACGTCAAACACAATAAGCGGATCCAAGTAGTGAAACTGTTTGTACAACTTTCGAAGTGATTCTAATTATCCTTTCCTTTAACCTAAGCGATGGACTTTTGCTCCCATCTCACAGCACACATCTCCTTAATTTTTTAACAGATTACAAGTTGTCAAAAGTCAAAGAGCGATATTATTAAAACTTCAAACAACAAAGACGCATACTGTTAAGTCACATCTGTATGTCATACCTTTTATGAGCTTACGTGAAACTTAAAGTCAAGTAGATAGCTAATCAAAGGTATTTCAAGTATAATC
Organism: Chrysanthemum lavandulifolium; assembly: GCA_022545495.1. Taxonomy (NCBI): domain Eukaryota; kingdom Viridiplantae; phylum Streptophyta; class Magnoliopsida; order Asterales; family Asteraceae; genus Chrysanthemum; species Chrysanthemum lavandulifolium. The sequence continues at coordinate 17,135,870 of CM040238.1, read as the reverse complement.
AAAGGTTTGGCCTCTTTAATGTTTTCATATGTCATACCTTTTCATATGTGAACATAGGATGACATACGGTCCGTACTTCAAGTAGATAGCTAATCAATAGGTATTTCAATTATCATCAGACTCTGTGCAACTTAAAGTCATTCATGATATATGACTAAAACTAGGGGTGGTAATTCGGGTCGAGTTTGGGTTCGCGGGTCAGAAACCTTCAACCCAAACCCGACCCGTTTATATAAACGGGTCACTAATCTCAACCCTAACCTGATTACTTTCAACGTGAACCGACCCATATAACCCGTTTAATTAAACGGGTTAAACAGGTTAAACAGGTTAACCGGTTAGTCAGGTCAAACGGGTTAAACAGGTTAACCTTTTTAAACGTATATGCAAAAGTACAGGATATCAAAAGTTCAAAACATGCTGCAAATATTATCATGTTTTGATGTAACTTAGATTCCCATCTGTGGTGTAATAAAATAGATAACATATTTAAAAGTATGATTAGATGAAGCAATATTCATACCTAAATTGGTGAAGTAGCTATATGGAATATAATGATCGGTGAATCGAGCGGAAAAAATTAAGAAGATATTACTTACAGTATTATACGGAGTATTAGGAATAGAATTAAAAGCTACAACTAGATGATAACTACTGTCGTGATAATTGATAATATCAATAGCAATAATGAATTAGCTTTTCAGTTATCAAGAATTGCCTTTTTCAAAGTACATATTTCAACTTTCCAAGCAACTATTTTTTAGTTTTTTTTAACTACACGTCTATTTTTAACTAGTATTAAGACATGTTTATTTACTTTTTAATATTTTTTAAAAAGTTAAACGGGTTAGCGGGTCGACCCGATTAAATTATTCTCAACCCGAACCTGACCCGTTTAATAAACGGGTCAATTAGGTCGACCCAAAAATGACCTGAAACCTATTTAGCCTCAACCCTAACCTGCTAATTTTCGTGTCGGTCTCAGATCGGGTTTCGAGTCGTGTCAGAAATTGTCACCCCTAACTAAAACAATACGGATTTAATAGAATTGCACAGCATAACTTCTTAGGGGTGTTTGTTTAAGCTTATTTGTGGGCTTATAAGCTACGTGATTTCGCTAAATACTAACCTAATTTAGAAGATAATAAAGATAACTTATATAAAAATTTACGATATGAATTATATACAATAACATAATACACCTGTAAAATATCGTTTAGTCATATCTAAAAGATTGAATATATACCCATTTTGTCAAAAATCGGACAAAAATACACGTTGTCTGTTTTGACCCAAATCGGTTGTGACCCGATGCGTGAAAGACAACTAATAAAAAGAGATGGGTAGCGGGTGGTTTGTACGAGGCATTGATGTACTTTGAGGCTGCAGGATCGAGTTGCAGCATTCTTTGGTGGTATAGCGGAGAGTAGTTTTATAGAACCAACTTACCGTATCAATTCTTCTTGCGGTGGATTTTGTACCGACAGTGGGTGGAATCACATTGAACGACCGGTTCTTCTTATTTTGGGCGCTTAACACGCCAAATTTAAAGGATTACAGTTTAAAATTTTCATAAACAAAAGACTACAAATTGTAGAAAAAATGAATTTTATACCTGAAACTTCTCACTCGCAAACTTTTGACAAAGCTTAACCCACTCAGGAAGTTCAATGCCGCTTGGGGGATCCACCATTGCCTCCTCATGTGTAGGAAACTCCTTGTAACGAATGTGTAACTTATACTGCCGATTTTTATGTTGATTCCCTAACTGTGAATCTATCGCATGAAATGACCTCTCACATTTCCGATTGAAGGTTGAATTTTCCTGATATATAATGAAAGGAAAAAACCTTCATCAAATTAAAAAGCAATATAATTCCCTAACTATGACTCTAAACTATGGGTCATTTGGAAGAATGGGTCAGACGAGTCACGGGTTGGGTTGACCCGTTATATTACTTAAGAAAGAACAAAAACAGAAACATTAATACAATCTACATTCAACAATTTACCACGCATTTTGAGATGATATCGGCCTATCTATCTTTGAGCAATGATTAATGAATTTGAAATGGTGATGGAGATGGGATTGAGTGTGTAAAATAAGTTGGATTATAGGAAGAGTTTCTAATCCTAAGAATGATATGGTCATGATCGTGGTTAACGAGATCCAACATGGGATAAGGCAAGCGATGGAGGATAATGAGGTGAGAACCAAAGTTAAAGAGATGAGTGAGAAGAGTAGAGCATCGGTGGTTGAGGAGGTTCTTCTTTTGCATCATTGGCGATCTTATCTGAGAATTTTTACGAAATATGTTATGAGTTCGACTTTTGTTTATTGTTTTATCGCCTAAACTTAAGATTAAATACAGGCGGTTCCAAGCGACATGAACCCTACAAAAATAGATGGGTCCAAACAGAGCTTCCGTAGTAAATACCGCCTAACTCGTATATAAAAAGGTCATGTTCGGATTAACCCACCCAACCCGTATGCTACCTGTCAATCCATTTGCCCGTTTACAACCAACTTAAACTACTTAACTAAAATGAATATTAAGCGCATTTTCAAATTTAAACATGGTTTTCATATTCAAATTTAAACATGGTCTTCATTTTTCACTCCCATCTCCACTTATGACTTGAGTTTATTATCATGAACCAACTCAAGGCCACTAATGTTTTGCCAATCAAAACTCCACGAGCATATAATGACCTCTTTTGACTCGCAATACCGGCATGATACTACATGATATCAAAGCTGTGTCACTTTTTAAATAACATTTTAGAAATCAATGAGCATACTTGCATCATTGCTTAAGTTTAGGTCTTGGAAGCCCCGGTTAGCAAATGCATCAATATCTTGCATACCATCAAGTAATTTGGATAGAGAAAAATAACAATCGACTTCAACATTATCACGATCTAAACTAGGAATGATATAATTCATTACTTAGTTTATGCTCTAATAATCCTTTTGGCAATACCACCTCTTAAGAACCACTTTTGTCGCTATACATCAACTCTCATCAAGGGATGTTTAGATGAGCATACTCAATAAACCTCTGTGAGCTTAATAATTTTGAAAAAACTCGATAAACTCATGTTTAAATGCCTTATAACTTTATAATCACAAGCTTATGTGGTAAGCCATAAGCTTAAGTTACTAAGCTCATAAATCATAAAAATATCGAGTTTATTGAGTTTTTTCCAAATACCAATAAGGCCAGTAAGCTTATAGGATAAGCTCATCCAAACACCCCTTAACTAAAGTTGGATAAAGTTTTTAATTTCTGATGAAATGAGGCCAAAAGCCTTAAATTTATAACCAAATAGACATTGTAACCACGCATAACTCTCACAGAAAAACCATCAAATCTTCATAAAACATTATATAAAAATTCATATTCAAAACTACAATGTAAAGTATAAACAACAGTATTGTTATATGATTAACGTTAATGAAGAGGAGTTATACACGAGAAGATGATGATGAAGATTTGTTTACTCGTGTGGGCGGCTATAAGCGATACATATCTTTATGCCATGTCATCACTATAATATAAAAAGCGAGATCAAAACACGGTAATCATAGCATAATTAGATATTTAGATGGATCGGAATGCCTATGCGAAACCGGCATTAGATGCAATGGAACCGCCAAGTCGAAACATAAGGACCAAAGTTGATGCAAAACAATAATAATGCATAATTAGAACAAACAGAGCCATAACCAAGCTATCGTAACCAAAACATATGTGAGCCCAAGTTGTTGATATTGAAATTTAAGACCAATACTCAAGTCGATATCTATATTATGTCTCGTAGATTAGCTTATCGATACATATTAAAGCGATAATTGCTATTCGAAGGCGTAAGTCAAAGAATAATAAGAAATTCTTAAAAACTAAAGATCGACCTTGTAGACTTTTACGGTGTAAGAAAATAAACTATTGAACTATATATCTAACTGCATCTATTCGAATCACTACAATCATGTTCGATGATTCCTCATTTTCGAATATTACGAACCGGTTGGGTCAATGTCTTCCTCCTCATCATCATCGTCAATAAATCCTTCATCCATGAGATCGCGTTTGATTTGATTTTTCCTAGAGTTATCACCAACCGTAGAGCCATCCACCACTTCCAATGGGACATCACCTCGTGCAAGGAATGGTAGCTCCATATTCAAATCATCAATTAAATCTAAATGTAATTCTTGATCTTGATAAACTTCTTCATCACGTAGTGGAACATCAAAAAGATCACGAGGGGCATTACTATCCACCTTAAGCCAACTCTTACCCAAATTTATATCAGGTGCATAAAAAACTTGTTTAGCTTGTGATGCAAGTATGTAAGGTTGATCTTGGTACCATTTCCGGGATGCATTTATGCTGATGACTTTAGATTAATTAAAAAACAAATGGTAAGTTACAGTTTTACTGTATAATTTTTCAAATTGTATGTCACATTAATAGTAAATATTTATTATGTGGCGGAATGAGAAGATCATTGGTTTAAAACAAGCACTCCAAACTTAATATTTCTAATTAAATTAAGCAAACCATGTTTTAATCGAACTAAGCTATATGAGATTAATCTTTTCTGATGGTGATGGTGAAGGTGATATTGTTAGTAATGGAAAATATAACGAGGCATAATGAATCCATACCTAACCGCTCAATTATTCTTAGAAAGTCTTATGGAACGTTTTACTAAAAATTATGTGATTGTTGAATTGTCAAGCAAAACACATCTTTAGCAGAATATATCACAAATATTATTTATTCGATTTTTGTATTTTTTTATTCGACAGTGACATAAGTGGCATGGATGATGATTATGTGTGTGCTCTGGATTGTTTTAGTGATACGATTCTAAGCTTTGATTTTAGTAGTTTCGCTAATAAAGACACCGCCCTTTCTAAACCCCAACAAACATTTGCGAATGCACTTTTTAGTGAAATGGTCAAGGATATGGAAGTCCACTTCAACATGACTGTGAGATAAGCAGTTTTTGAATGTCTACGGGCACCGCATGCCCAGGATTTTCTTCTAACTATCCCATAGACGGGCTAGGCAAACATATGTCACCGGTGGAATATCGTACTGTCCTTAAATATCATCTTATGATTCCGTTATTTTCGGTTGATGAGATACTCCTAGTTTGTCGCAATGCATGTTTGGAAACATTTGGAGAACATGTTGTTCATTGCAAAGAGCTCCCGGGCTTCAAGTACAAACATGATATAGTTAGGGACATCCTTTTTGACGTATGTAGGCATGTCGGGGTCTCTGCCAATAAAGAAGCACATGTGAACTTTTTGACTAACCCGTTGGATGGATGATCCACACTCAGACCGACAGACGTTTTGGTTTTTGGTTGGGTTGGAGGGAAACATGCATGTGTAGATCTAACCGGGGTTTCTCCTCTCGTGGGTTTGAGTAGCCGGTTTTTACAGTGGGACAAACTGTTTTGGAAACTGTCTCGTATAAAGTGGCAAAACACGAGAAAGCCTGCATTGAAAATCAACATGTTTTAATTTCTTTCACGTTTGATACTTTTGGTTTTATTGCACGTGAGGCATTGGAGCTTCTCTACAGGGTTCAATGTATGCATAGTAATGTTATGACATCTAGATCTACAAATGTTGTTTTTAAAAGAATTAGTTTTGCAATTTAAAAGGACTAGTAGTGCAACTTGTTGCTTGTTACTCTTCCAACTCTATGTAAATCCACGTAGTTAGTTTGAAATATATAATATGGCTTCCAAAAAAATTAGTTACTCAACACTACACCACCACCAAACGAACTAATATTACGTCACCTAAGCTGTTTACAAATGGTCTAGGGTTCAAATCTAATTAGAAATACATTCGAGGGTGTTACTAAAACGGTCATGAGGATACATCTGGTAACATGAACAAGAAAAAACTTTGTATGTTTTATAATTGAGTGGTGATTAGCACACTCATTTTCTTTATTTACACACTACAATATACTAGGCGAGTACCCGCGCCTAGCGGCAGCGGTTGCTAGCGTCAGATAATTAATGATTTGTGATATTGTGGTGAGTGTTTTGTGTAGCGTTTAAAATAGAACGTGAACCGATGAAAATGCAATTGCAAACGGTTGTACTATACGATAACTAAAGTCTAGAAAAAATTCTTAACATCTATCAAACAACATATAAAAACATTTAATGAAAATGAAAGTAAGCATTACATCAGTTATGAGATAAAAACTAACAACACACGTTACTTGTTGCGTAAAAACTAACAAGGATGTGATTAATGGTGTCGTTGTTAAGAAGAACGCAAGTACCAAAATTAGCATGAATGTGATTAGCCCAAAATAAAAAAATGGGCTAATTTTGGCTATTTTGTAAAAGATTTGGTCACATTTAGGCCCATATTTTTTTTGAAATAGGCGTATTTAGCCTATTGAAAAGTTAAATGTCCACTAACGGGCACATATTTCTCTTAATTATAAAACATTATAATCGGTTTTGAAGAAAAACTTATATATAATATATATTTATATAATGACAGATCGTTTTGTGTTTAAAAAAGTTTATGGGTTCTAAACGAAAAATAATAAAAGTTTGAAGATTTAGGGATTAAACATAATGTTTTGAAACCCGGTTGGACCCGGGCGGGTCAACCGGTTGAACCGTTCCCGTCGGCGGGTCGATTTAAACCGAATCAACTGTGGTGGGTCAAAGCGGGTCAAATTAAGCAGGACAACCCAGGGTATGAAGCATCCGGGTCAACCCGGTTTCGATATGTATTAATAGTTTCAAATTTTCACTTTTACTTTTGGTTTTCCTTTATATATAGTATAGCGAAGTACCGGCGTTGCGGCTGCGGGTATCTGTGACGATTAACGGAGAAATAGATCTCGATGAGACTGATTCACCGGTTTGTATCGGTTTCAACGGGTGATTTTATCATTTTAGTACATATAATTTTTACCGAAAGTACGGAACTCCGGGTCGTTCTCCCAACGAGGTGAAATGGATGATCGATTCGTTGTTTAAAGTTACGGTGATTTGAATGAATAAAGGAATTTGGGTTTTGGTTCTTAAAAGCGTAAATTAGAAAGCAAATAAAAGCATATAAAACAAGAAAGCTAAACACAGATAAGCTAAAAGCAATTAAATAATTAAACTAAAGTTAACGATAAAAGATAACAACTAAAAATAACGAACTAAATTATGCTAAGCAAGCGAATAAGAAATATATGATGAAATGATATACTTGTTAAGCAAATTATCAAGATCCTTAAGTGTGGTTTATTATTTCAATTAAGTCCTTTATTGATGAATTAATATCTTTTACAAATAATTATTTTGTCACAATAATTTTTCATAAAGAGATATCAATATCAGATTAAAACCCAATTATTTTCACGGCTTTTACCGCTTCAATAACCAAAATTTCAATCTAAGTAAGTTAAAATTACTAACCAATATATTTTCTAACTTTTGTAAAACCACACTTAATTCACGGAATAATCTACTCAACAGTATATAAAAGCTCTACTCATCAAGCATAGCAAACCAACACATAGCAATTAATTCGATAAAAATAAGCATAACTATTATATTAAAATTTATAACTACTAAAGATTTAAAAAGTAAAGAAAATAGAACCCGGGTGACAAAACGAGAGGAATAAAACCACCCGATCAAATAGGCATAAATTAACACAAAAGTTTACAACTTTATTAATCTTATCCACTAATTAGTAAGTAAAGTTTAAAACTTTATTCACCAACAAGCTTAAAAATTACTAAAGTTTCAAACTTTATGTATTAAAAATGCTTAACGATCCTTAAGCTCCGGCCTTAGCGGTAGATCATGATAAGAATTCAAAGAAAAACAAGAACTTTATTAGAGGTTAGCAATAATAAGCACTACTACTAAATGTAAATAAGCTAAAAGTGATCTAAAAATTAAAAAGATTTAAACTTTATAACTAAAAACTATTAGATCTAAGTCACCCGAATTAAGTTGTTCCATCCGAAGATTAAGCGTGAATCGGGTATATTTAGACTTGATCTAAATGAACAAGCTATTAAATAGCTTATTGTTCAATAAAAACTTAAAAAGTTGCAACCTTTTATAAAAACTTGATAAAACTAATAGATCTAATTAATAAGCTACATAAAAAGCTAAAAATAAAGAAAAGTCTTCTCAAACTTAAGAGATGTCGAGAACTTATTTGTAAAATAATTCGAAACTAATGTTCTCATGCATCTCTTTGTTGTTGAATCGGTAGAGGTTGAAGAAGAAGAGATAATAAGGCGTAATAAAATTTAAAACTTATAAAAATGTAAACTTTTATAAAATAAGTGAAATAAAAGCTATTTATGAAAAGTATTAAAAAAGTTTTATAGAAGAAAAACAAATAAAAGAGCTTAATGGATAAAACATAGAAAAAGTTTAGCAAAAAGAAAACCAAATAAGTTATAATAATTTAATAAGCTAATATAAACAATAGGTAAGAAAAGAAAAAGAAAATAAAGAAAGAGATGAGAAGAAGAAATAAGCACATAATTAAATCATAAACATAACTTTCATTAATAAGCCAAGAGGTTTGATACAAATAAGCACTTGAAAATAAGGTAAAAGGAAAGACTAAATAATACAAAGCTTAAAAGCTAAAATATAAATTCTACTAAATAAAAAGAGTGTGTGAAAAATAAAAATGCAAGTAAAAAAATTGTGACTGATGATCGGTGCTAATCTTGTATTTATAGCCCTTCAATCATTCTCGACCCTTCCAATGATTCATAGTATTCTCGTATAATATGGCCACGTGGCGCATGGTAATTGGGTGGTCTTTTGATTGTTGCGTCACTTGCGTGCGAGTGGATTGGATGACAGCAAAATAATACACGCGCTTCTTTGAATTATTTCCTGGACGTTAGATGCAATCACTGGCATGAGATTCTCTTTGCAATTCAATTCAACTTGGGCTGCTGTAACTTGCTTCTCGCTGGGCTACAATTGGGGCCCATGATGCTTGTAATATATAGCAAAAATTAAGTGTCATAAGTAGGAGTTGAACCCTTGACCTCTTGCTTAGAAAGTATGCACCCAACCACTAGACCAAGAGACTTTTTTTTGTGTTAATGTTGCATTTAATTTTCATTTAAGCTCCTTTTCTTGCTGATCCATTTTCTTTCTTTTCTTTCTTCTATTTTTCTTTTTCTTCTTAATTAATTAATTCTTCGTTTGGTCTTTAAATTTTTCTTCTTTTCGCCGATCTCCAAATAAAATTATCATTAGTCCCATAATTTTGTGCTCTTTCCATTTCTCGTGCTCGTTTTTGCGTTGTTTTGTCTTTTTTGTCTATTTTGCGATATCAGATTCTGCCGCATACGTAAACTCGAAAACAACAAATATTAGCGATAAGCGGCTCTTTCTTGGTTCTTTTGGGTCATATTTGATAAAGAAATGATATGTGTTTTGCATATCAAAATACTGACGAGACCATTGTCGTGTCCTCGCATGATCTGAATCAACTCACGCTTTTAAAACCAAAGATTTCAATCTCTTTCTACTAAACCATGAAGAAGTAAAGATTCCTCAAAGAGATTAAGAACCTTAATTCTAAAAGCGCCCGCTTACCTTTTAATTCACATGTATAGATATTACGGTTAAGCACATTCCGATTATGAATGACGGTTTGTTGAACTTTCGTATCGATCAATAACTCCAACATTTTTCAAGCGACGCGTTAGGATCACGGGTAAAAACACAACACTGATGAAGTGACCATACGGATAGAATACATCGTCACGATTTTCACAAGTCACAACTAGCGTAAAATCGAAATCATTGTTAAATATGATTTTAGATCTAACACTACCCAGTGGAAGTTACTTGTGTAATTACCTTTTGCTCCCATTTTCCTATTTTTCCTCTATTTATTTTATTTTTGTGAGAGAATGAATTTCTTCAAATTTCTCGTTTCGATAATTTTAATCCGATAAAGATATGAAGTTTAAGTCATTAATTAGTTATCCATCTTGCCGAGAAGATTGTCTCAAAATGAGGTCGCGTCGGAATTTTATTCACTTATATTTTGACTTTTCATTTTTCATTCATCATTCATCATTTTTTTTTTTTTTTTTTTTTTGCGTGAGCTTTCTTGTGGTTTTTCATTATATGTAGTATAGATAAATTGGAGAAGCAATATATAGCAAATGTACAATTCTTTATAGCAGAATATGGAGTGTACAATTCTCTATAACACAATTTCAAATATAACAACAAAATGCATTTAGTTCTTATTTGAATTGTGTATCTATAAGTTTAAAAAATCTTTATCAATCACTTCGACATCAAGTGGGTCATGAGTTGTGGACAATTTTTTTTGTATTGTCACCACTCACTAAAAAACCAATAAGCAAAATTGGTGTTGCCATTAATATGAATAGTTCAATATCTTCTTGAGCTAGTCATGTCTTTCTGAGTTAGTATGAACGTCGCTTTTATCAATGTGCACGCTAATTAGTGTTGCGTTTTATTAACGTTATAACAACATTACTCAATCCCTCCGGAGTAAGGTATGAGGATCGCTATTTATTAAGGTTGTGCAAGATAATACCAATCTACATACATGCCGCCACTCATAAATCCATTTTGTTACGCTGTGACTTGTATAATGTAACGACTAACGAGGCTGAATAAACATAAATTTCATGATAATCATATTATTATGTCCTTATCGTTACACGTATAAGTTAGAGACTTGATAAAAAAAAGTAAGTTGACTCTCTTACTAAGTGATAAAGTTTCTAGAGGAATGGGACTTTAAGAACCTGTACATGCATAATAGTGCTAACTGCTAACAGTATAAGCTAAATAATTGATAGTGGAAATTCGTCACCAATGATACATACCTTTCATGCTTTTATTCAACTTTCTATTAAATGTTCTATGTGTTAATATGGCGTTTGATTGTTCTATGGAAAAAGTTTGCTACGACACTATCTTGATCACGTAAACTAGTAAAACTAATAGTTTTAAGCCATTTTGTGGTTTTGAGGGTGTCGACGGATAGTAGTGGTGGTTTAAGGGAGGGCAAAGAAAGAAAGAGTGAGAGGATTTCATCGGTCAGTTATTATTACCAACTAATATCTAATGGCGGAGCTTAGTTAATTTTTTTAGCGGGGCCAAAGGGTAATTCATGAAACTTAGGAGGGCCAAATCGTAATTTATTTAGAAAGTTTAAGGTTTATAATATAAGTTATGCCTAAGTATAAAGGTATATAATGTAAATATGACAAATCCTAAGGGGGCCATCGCCCTTCCTACTCTCATTTAGCCCGCCTTTGCTAATATCATACTTACCCTTGTTACATATTAACCAGTTAGTTAAAAACAAGAGTAAAATACAACGTTCATCTATTTGTTCGTATAAAAAATACACGGTGAGTCTCAAAATAAATAGTCCAAGGTCCCTACTTCGCAATTTTTACATTTCCCAAGGCCCTTTTGACTAACGGGTGTTAGTCAATATCAGTTAACTACCTCACGTGCTTTCACGTGAGGTCATAAAGGCCATTTCACGTTTTGATCTCAACCCTAGTTACTTAATGGGACAGACCAAGTACTTCTTGTGGATCTTTTCTAACCCATGACACCCTTTTGATTATACTCGCCATTTATATACCCATTTCCCCAAAATCCTAACTACTCCCTATCAACCTACTCGCCTTTATATATACCGATTTATCCAAAATCCCAATTAAAACCAAACCATCCCCAATTAAGTACCAAACTATCCCAAATTAAAACACAAATGACTTTTCCTTCCATCTTCAATCGAGAACTCATAAAGATCTATCACGTCAATTTGTTTTTCGCCTACCAAACTAAACACTTCTAAGCGGAAAACCCAGTGTTTAACCCTAATATCTTCTATTTCCCCATTTCACTAGAAACCCTAATTGCTTGAGTTTAAATCGAGATGGTTAAAGGTTAGTGACTAGATCATAATGTACATTATAATTTATATGGTTGATAGTTCAATTGATTGTTTCTATTTAAAACGAGAGAAATTAGGTGTTTGGAATAGTTAGTTGGTTTTCTTTGTTAGCCTTTGAGCTTAGGTTTAAAGATCTTAAAATAGTAGCATTAGCCTTTGAGTGATGCCGAATTATTGTTCACATTTGTTTATAGGCTTGTGAGGAATTATATTGCAAGTTTGTAGACATTAGTGACAGTATGATGGAAATGTAGCTGAATGTCTAACAGCCCCACTGAAATTGAAGTTTTACCTTGTTTCTTGGTAATGCCTTCATGTAATGAACTCCTTGGTTATCTAGTGTGAGGCTGGGATCTATATTGGTAATCACTGGAATGTAGTTACCTGAATGGAAATGTAGCCAAGTTAATGATTTATCCAAGAGTATATCTAGCCTTGTTAAGCATTAGGTGAATAGTTGGCGATAGTATGAAGCGATCTCTTATTTCTTTCATTTGGCTATCTTTATAGATGACAGTTTGGCTAATAAAGGAAAGGGAATCACGATTATAGATGACGATGTGGTCGATAAAAGGAATGGACAAAGTCTTCATCACATATGAAATCATGGATGAAATTTATGAAAAATATGGGAGGAATCAGAACATCACGGATGAACCGATAAAGAGATTCTTGAAGATTTAAGAAAAAGACATACAATGAAGTGGTCGTGTTCTAAGACAAATGTAAGTCACCACCGGATGTTATCATTTTGGATAGTGATGATGATCTCGGTGAGTCGTTGTGATTAAAGAGGAAGAGGTGGACGAGGCGCTTGAAAGCAGAGGTTGCATGCAAAGAAAGAAGGCCTCGAGTGTAACAGTTGCGTACTAAGCTTAAGAGCACAGTTGAATGCAGAGGTTGCAAAAGAGGTTATATGTTTGTTCATGAAAATGGTAAGAAACGAAGAGCCCTTATTAAAGTGAGAGGTGAGATATTAGGACCAAGAGCACTAAAATCAAATGAAGGATGTGGGATTTAAGTGTAGTTACATGTGTTCATGTAGTGGTTGGGTACATATTTTTGTCTTTGATGATAATGGACCATGTTTTGTGTTGTCTTTTATGTTGTGAAATATCAAGTACTTTTTCTCCTTAGATCTTGTTTTTGGCGGTGTATTTGGATCTTTTAAGCCATATTTTGTTTAAGTAATACCACTTGCCTTAGCTAAATATTTTGTGCATTGCATTGACTATATCTTTTTGTTACTAAATATGTCATTTAGAGTTATTGGAAATCAGAAATATGATAATAAGGAATGTTTGATATAAGCTGGGAAATGGCAGAGATACTTCTTTGTGGTACTCATGAAGTGTTGCACAACTTAAGCCACTTCAAAACTTGATTAGTGTGTTATTTGTAGTCAATTGTTGTTGAGTTACTGGGTATGTAGTAATATGTGAAAGCACATATTTAGATTCTAACATTTTAATGTAATGTTGTTTTACATATTTAAGTTCATTGTAGTCAACTTAAGCAAAAAAATAAACAGCGTTGGTCCATAAACTTTTCACTTCTCTATTTTTTTTGAAAAAACTAGCCATTTCTTCACGTTATGTTTGAATTTTATTTCTAAACTTTCCAAACACCAACACCCTTAAACTTTCCACTTCTCGATTTTTTCAAACTAATAGTTTCTTAACGTTATGTTTGTCTTTTTTTTCTTTTTTTAAATCCTACAAATTCCTATCCTCCTCATTTCACAAACCATCACCATAAAAACTCCTCATTTTCCATATTCTCGATCTCAAGTGAATCACACATAAAAATTCTTATGGATTGCTCTATTTCACATACCATCAATGAAATTAAAGTTGAAGTAATGAAACAAGTTGATGATGATAAGCGTCGTTCACAAGCGTTGGTGAACACATATATAATCTTTGCAAACATGAGAAAAGCTAAAAAATATATGATTGAAGCATATAAGGAATGCAAAGATGTTAGGCCAGAAAATCGTGATTTGATTGAAACTTTTCTAAAAGAATAAGCTTCAAAAGATTACACTATTTCTTTTGATTTGTTTACCATAGTAGGAAATATAAATGATTAAGCGAGTGACAAAATTATTTGGATGCATAATATCAAATAGGATGATTGCGTGATGATATATGTATTTTTAATGTAAGGTATTTCGTTATTTTTATATTAGTGTAATGTGTGACAATATACATATATTTTATAACGTTTTAATGTAATGTTTTATTCTTAACAAGGTTCCCCAAATAGATTCCTAATATAATCATTTTAGAGTCAAATATACAGCCAAATACAACATCACCATTGAAATAACTAATTTAGAATCCTATTATAATCCTAAGAGTTAGGTTACATATCAACTAAATCAAATGTTTGGTTCGACTAGTCCATTTCTCTTCCCACTCTCGCTCTTGCCTCCATATGTCATGCCACTCTTGTTCAATCCTTGTTTTTCTTCTTGTATTTGTGTTAATGCTTCTTGGTCTAATCTCGGTTGAACAGTGCAGAATATCCACTATATTACTGAGCTTCATTGCTTGAACAATACCGCAAAACCTCAGATTATCCTAGGCGGCTTTTGAGCATAATTATCAAATTTAGGGTTTTAGATGAAACTAAGGTCTAACATAAGACCTATGTAAAGGAGTCGATCCTACTCATAAAGGTGAAGGACCAAGCAAAAGCGAAATCGGATTTGGCGAAAAAAGCGATGACATTTGTTTTGGTAAAGCGCAATGGCGGCTCATGTTTGTACTTTACTTTTTCGAACGAAGTTTGAAGTTTGACTTTGAAGAGCGGTTGAAGCGGACAGACCACATCGAGATTCGATTCGGAGAAGATATTCTTTCTTGTAAGAACATGGCAAGCTAAGTCATTTTCTCATTACTTTAGGTCTCTCATTTTCTCTTTTTGTGGTTGTGTCAGGGCATTTGTGGTGGTTGTTGTAGGGATGGAGGATGGAAATTGATTATAGTTCAGAGTCATGTATATCAAGGGACTGATTTGGGGGTGAATTCATTCTTTTATGTATTTGGTGGCTGAAACACTCATATGAAATGTGATGTGTAGGATGAGGGTCGGATGAGGGTAGTGTTAATTGTTGTTTGGAAAGTTTATGGGACCAACGGTATATTTTTATATGGTACAGATGTTAGGGATGAACGGGGTCTTTTTTGTACAACTTTAGGGACGATTGGTGAATTTTATAATGGTCGTTAATCTGGAACGAACCTTAGTAAATATTTTACTCTTTTCTTTGGTAAGAACCTTAGGGATGAATGGGTCTTTTTTGTATAACTTTAGGGACTATTGGTGTATTTTATAATGGTCGTTATTATGGTACAAACCTTAGTTAATATTTTACTATTTTATTTGATACAAGCCTTAGGGATTAGGGGGGTCATTTTTGTACAACTTTAGGGATGACTCGTGTATTTAATTATGATAGTTAATTTGGTAACCATAACGCGTTTTTTATTAAACCTCTTTCGCCGTCTTTCCCTAGTTTTCGAGTGTGCCTTGGAAAAACGTTCCAGATAATAATCATTTCATTTCCTCCCTAATCTTATCTATTTAAAGCCACCTAACTTTCTCATTCCACACTAACCTAAAAATGCAAAAGGAAAAACACATAGCTCAAAACAATTCGAAAGTATGAATCGTCTTTTACAAGAGTTGGCAACTGCTACAAACTCTAGCTCCCTAAAAGAACAAATCATCTTCATGTCCATATGGAAATAGGTAGGGAGTGGAACATTCACAGAGACATGTTACACATGTGCAAAGAGGTGTTGGATCATGTAAACGAGAGGACCCAACTCAGAACGGAGCTGAAAATTAATATTGCCTCTGTCACCAGCGGTTCAAGATGCAATTGGTTTTCTTAGATTGCTCTTTCATCGTGATGCGTAGAAGGCCGAAAGGATCATGTAAATGGTCAGGGAGGCGAATAATAACATAGACCAAAAGATTTATTTTGTTGTGATGATCCGCCGTCTGTAGGTGGTTTGTGGATTGCAAGGTGTTGGTGATGTTTTGTGTTTTGTGTCCATGTTAATGTAGTTGATGATTATGTAGTTTGTTTTGTGTCTTAAAGAACCGTGCAAGTTTTGTTTTATGAATATATACATGAAATCGTTTATCTATTTATAAGTATTACAGTAATATGTCCTTTTAAGAAACTCTTTAAAACCTTGCATATGTAAGTTTTGGTTTATGTATAGAGTTTATCATAGGGTTTGTCTTTAAGCGGTTTTGTGAAAACAATTGAAATATCAAGAAAATGATTAAGTTTTATAGAGACACAAAAGTTTAGGGAGGTGTTGCGATAGAAACTTTTAAGATAATCAAAAGGAGTGGTTGGATCGTCTCAATAACATAACTAGAGTTGAGAATCAAATGGCTTTTTTCAATTGGTCCACCTTCGAAACCCATGGGCCCATCGGAGATTTTGTAGATAAAGGTCGAGGTTCAGTCTCGCCGCTTTCACTATGGTTGGTGCACCACTGGGCTATGAGATTTGCCAGAGCTATTCCTTGTGGGGTGAAAAATGGCTGGTGCCAAAAGGCATCCGGAGTCAGGGTGTTTGCGCCAATTCACACCTTTTGTGAAAAACTAAAGTGAGATCAAAGCGTGAAATGACCTTTATGAACTCACGTGAAACGTACGTGAGGTAGTTAATTGATATTGACTAACGCCTGTTACATAAAGGGACCTTGGGTAATCCAAAAATCGCGAAGTGGGGACCTTGGACGTATTTATTTTGAATTTGGGACTCAGCATGTATTTTTATACGAACAAAAGGACGGACGATGTAGTTTACTCTAAAAACAATACATAATGTATGATTATTGAAAGTAGCAATCATGATTGTTGAAGCCAGTATTGCAAAAAAAAAAGGTTTACAAGGCTGATTAATCGCCGCTAGGCGCTAATCGGCCACCAACACTTTCGATTTCTGAAAATTGGTCAAATAAATCAGTTATTGGTGGTCAACAGTGGTCGAACTTATTAGAAACCTGCAAATGTTGCCGAAAATTCCATAAACATATCGAAAACTTGTTTTAATTACTTATAGTCATTTATATCTATTACAAGTTGTTGGTATGACGCAAATCTTGCCCTAAATACCTAATACTCACCAGAAATACCCAAAACTCAGTCAAAAATACTAATCTTATTAATCACGCCAAAACCAAATATAAACTAAAAGTATTTGACCGACCACCTATTGATTCACAATTTTTGAAACATTGGATCAAACCCAAGTTCCATTTAAACAAACATAGTACTCTACGGTATATAATTCTATGGTTGACCGAAATTGGCCCAAAGTCTTTATGAATCACCCAAAGTCTCCATCATATATTGGAAGACGTGTCCAACTATAGATGTTGAGGTTAAAACATGCAAAATAGGCCGGCCATCGAATGAGTGCTGTCAAGTCTGGTTGCAACTCTAAGTAGTCAAGGGCCGACCTTAAGTACTCATCGCCCATTTTGGCCAACTCTGTGTGGATTCTTCTAGCAGTTTTAGCCAATGGTTCATTTTCAAGCTCAACCGATTTAGCAATTGGTGTAACAGTGAAGAACACGTTGCCTAGGTGCCCTGGTGGGAGTAGTGGGATTAATCTTGATCGTTCATATTCCTAGAATTTGTTCGCTTCCAAAACCTTAAATCTCGTACAAGAACTTCTCAAAAAGCGGTTGTTCACTTGCATCTAAACATACTGCCAGTGACATACTTCTATCGTTGTTTGGGCTTGGTAAAACATATATGGTTCCCTCGTACAATATGCACGCTGGTCCCATGAAAATCGGCCGCCCATATCCAAAATCCGCATCATGTACGGGTAGTCTAGTCCAAGCATTTATGTTTAAGTTCGGGCTAGCAAAATAACTAGGTCACGACAGAAGCGAGACATGTCCGGTTGTACCTCAAGGTAATCAATAGCCGACCTTAGATAGTCATTGTCCATTTTGGTCAATGTGTTGTGAATCGTTTTGCGGTGTTGGACAACGATCCTTTAGTAAGATTGCACGATTTGTCGAGGGGGGTAGCATGAAGACCACGTTCCCAGGTAGCACTGGTGGAAGGTGAGGACTTAATCTCGACCTTCCATCGTGGCTACATATAGCTTAATCGATTGGTCATCTGGGAGACCTCGAGCCTTGCAAGCACAACGCCATATGTGAGTGCTAGGATCTCATATGTACTATTGTTGTGACCGCTTTGAGCCTTGGCTTTGGCTTTGAGGGTGTTGAGTGTTCTAGTGTAAGTTTAAGCATTTTGGTGGACGATTTAGAAAGTGAGCCCGATTTTTGTGTGACCGTGTTCATGGATGGAGGTGGGTGGTATTCGACATGGTCATGGGTAGGAGTAGGTGGATCACGTGCGTAAAGGGTTCGATTCGATGAGCGGTGGGATGGATCTGAAAGCCCACGAGCCACATCGGACCATGTGTTTATGAAATGGAGTGAGGACGGACCGTCCAAAGTGTATGGAACACACCACAACCTAGAGCGACTCCGCCACATTTGAAATGAGTTACCTGGTGATTGAACAAAACACGATTAGTATTCATAAAATTTAACCAATTTTATTTCCAAAAACAAAAACCAATGTCAAAATCATTAATGGTAGTCCTAGTTCTTAACTTTTTCTCTAGTCTATTATACGTGACTTTACCAACTCTTAATCTAATTGATGTTGATGTGGCTGCTCGATTAACATTTGCTAATAGCTTAAAGTTTTAATACATAATATTTTCCATTGACCCTAATATAAAGAAATCCCATAATACCCTAAGAGACACGGTTTAAATTAGGATTAGGTGAAAGATTAGGCCAGACGGAGTGGAGCTCGGGTACACATGCGAGCTCGTGAACCCGAGCGGTTACACTGCGCCGAGCCAAGCGGGTAGCCCAAGCGGGTAGTAAAATCGAGTTCCGAACTCGATAGAGTATGTGTATTGTGTTTGTATTTATTACTTTCGTTTGTCTTTTTTTTGCTTGTTTTTGCAGGTACAGGAACCAAAAAAAGGAAGAAGAAGGGTTAGCATGGAAGAAGAAGGGTACCACAGTGCAGGTACAAAAAAAAAAAAAAAAAAAAATAAATAAATAAAAAAATCCGGGTACTAGGGTACCACTCCGTCGACTTAGGGTAGTGTTAGGGTAGTATTGGGGTAGTTTTGAGTTGGAAGGTTTTTATTGGATAGAGGTGACGTTACACCCTTAAGGTATTAGGGTTCAAAACTTCCACTCCCTCCCCCATCAGGGAAACTTTATGAGCGTTTACATTTCATGCTACCGCAATAAAATTTTCAGGACCCACATCGGAAAATACAAGCCTTGAAAGTTCCCCAAGTAAGTGGTCCCAAAAAAAAAAAAAAATTATTATAAAATCAAAGATTCTTTGTTGAATGTCCTTAGGTAGGACAGGTGGATGAAACTTTCACCATCGGGTTCAAGTACCCTAACGGCTACACCGTTCCCACCCTTAGTAGTCTTGGCTTGGGATAAATCGAGTTCAGAACCCGAACAAATGCAGCTTTGTTTCTTCTTCTTTTTGTCTTTTTATGAAATTTTGGGTTAGGGTAGGATCGGGTACCACTCCGTCTAGTTAGGGTAGTGTTAGGGTAGTATTGGGGTAGTTTTGAGGTGGAAGGTTTTTATTGGATAGAGGTGACGTGGCACCCTCAGGGTATTAGGGTAAGAAACTACCACTCCCTCCCCTTATTGTTAGTAACTAATATGGTTTGCTAGAGATCTAGGAGTGAGTAATCTTGACTAGCTAGATCTGTTTTTTTTTTTACCATCTCAAGTTTGGAATTGTGTTAATTTGCTCATGAACCTAGACATGTATGTTAACAAACGTAGCAAAACTAAAAAATTTACCTGAGCGAAAAATAGCGGATACGAAGAAATGTCACCCGAATAATCAACATTCGGAGTAAGCAACTTAAACTCGGGCGAAGGCGTAAACTCGCCAAAATCATCCAAACAAGTATCAGATTCAGCTTCAACAAATAAAACACCTTCATTGTTACAATTTACGACAAGTCTACCACTTTCATCTCGACCCATTCTTCCAGCCATAGGATAAAACGGTACCAAGACATCAGCCAAGGACTTTTTCATAACATTCGAGTCGAAAAAGTTCGAGGAACCATTAGGTCTATAGAAGTAAACAGTTAAAATATGGATCCTGCCAACAACAAGATCCAAGTTGGAGGTCCATAGCCGTTTATGTGAATCTGCTATGATCTCTGAAGGTGGTATGATGGATGAGTTTTTTATTGTTATGTTCATTTTCTTTTTTTGGATATTTTCCATGGTGGTATAGTAGTAGGGTTTTTGAAAAATATATAAAACACAGTGGTATGTGTGTATTATATGAGGGTTACAGAGAGAATTGGTTATTGGAGCACACATTTTGATTTGTATGGTGCGAGTCTTTATATAGGATTTGAGAAGTGGTCATGTCCATGTTTGTGGAACATTTTAGTGTTTTTTTATTTGTGTTTTTTGTTTTGAATATTGGAATATTGTTGAATTGGACAAAATTAGTGGTAGAGTTTTCTTCTGGAAGAATAGACTTTAATATGGATTTTCATCAGTATAAAGGAAAATTGCTTTGTATTATTGGGGGACTTACATAGATCCCCATATCTCAACCAATATTTACATATTTCTCCAAACACAAGTTTTTAATACGTGATGTCAATCTTTCTTAAAACAAGGTTTGGGAAAATATGTAAATATTGGTTGAAATATGGGAATGTATGTAAATGTCCCTGTCTTAGTATATAGGCTTGGTTTTTTTTCCTTTAATTTTTTTTGTTTGCGTTTTTAGGTGCTTATGCGTTGTTTTTTTTTTTTTTTTCTCTCTCCTGTATGTTTTGTTGGTGTTCCTCTTGTCTCTTTAGTGCTTTATCTTTTTTATATTATGTATTTTCTTACGAAGTATACTTATAAATATTTATATCCTTTCCTCATAAGTTATTTTGATGGTATTCTGCCTTTTAGCTTTGTATGCTGGTATGATTGTTTTTAGCTTTTATGTCCTTTAGATTGCTTATCCTTATTATTGTTCTCTTTTACTCATACACTTATTTTTTAGTACTCTCACCTGCACACTTACATTCGGGTTTATCCTAAGATAGAGGTAGAATCCGTCTACATTCTACATCCCCATACTCCGCTTCAATGAAATTAAGTATTGTTGTTGTCGTTGATAATCAGTATAAAGAAAAAAAGTTGAAAACTCTACTATTAGAAATGAATTTAACTTTAGAATACATTTCTTAAATACATAACCAATTGGATTATCTAATGTCTTTTAGAATAAGAGAATTACAAAAAGTGTAAAAAGAAGGTTAAGATCACTAGTACAATTTTTGTCACACATATTTGTTTTGAGCAGTACCACGAGTTAGATATTTATGTGACTAAATATGACTGAATAAAATAAACAACCACACGTGATCCGACTTGTGTGACCATTTCGGAATTTCATTGTCACACATTTGAATATTTATGTGACTAGAGGTAATTGGTAATTGTTTGTTTTTTTTTTTTTTTTTTTTTTTTTTGATTATTTAGTCACTTATAATTTGAGGCGTGTGACAGATACAAATAAGTTTGAAACATTAATCATATTATATATATACATATGTTACAAATATATACTCCGTATCACACAATTGAACAGTGTGACCAAAATCCATATATGGTCACATGAAGTAATTGTGTATGTGGCTAAATCATATACTCAAGTTTGTCACACATTATTTAAGGTGACTGCTATTTCTTGCTGAATATTTAGCCACATATGAATTTGAGATGTGTGACAACTGAAAAGTAAGTTTGAAACATTATTCACGATATGCTTTAAAAGTGACAAATATATGTCACACACTTGAACGATGTGACCCGACTTACTTATTCCCAAAATAAATTTTCTCTCAACTTTTCACAAGCCCCGCCTAAATTTTTCCCAAAATCAAATTGCCCTCCACCCATCTTTATCTTTTTCTCGGTTCTCACATCATCTTCATAATATGTTCTCCCAAAAATTGAGATTCAATGCGGGAGATACTTTTCACTTTTCCCTCTTTTGAGTTTCAATTGAACAAAAACCCTAACATAAAAAAAAATCAGACGTTCTCTTATCATTCTTCTAATAAAAAAAACAACGCCAATCTCCAATATTCTTTCCTGGTTTCTTGCTTTGAATAATAATTATCATCATTATTATTAATCAAATGGCATCTGTTGAAACGTTAGACCTTGATAGATCTTAAGCACTCGTAGATCGTTAGTATTGCTTATGTAATCACAAACAAACTAATAGACAAACTTATATTCTTTAGCGGAAATCAAATATAAGCACAAACACAAATAACTAAGAACACGTTGATCCTCTATGGATCTTTTTATTACTAAAACTTTGTTTTTCAACTCGGTACATCATTCATACTATTGTGTTCCTTTTATAGACAAGGAACCCTAACTTGTTTCCTAAGAAACGTATAATAATAAAACTAAATAAGATATACATAATCACTTCCTAATAAAGCTCATGCATATCCTAACTAACTATAAAAACACGGAATAACTATTTCATGAAACAAACTACATTACAATATAACTTGACAAATTACATTTCTTGACATAAACATAGAACTTGATGAGAATCCTTGGCGAAACATCGCTAATTCTAACTTAGTAGAATTCAACAATCCTCCTAAGCGGAATTTGACTTGGCTAAGTTCCGGTTCTTGATAGATCTTCAATGCTTGAGGATTGTACTCGAACATCAAGAACAAAGAAACAAAACAATGACACCTCGATGATGACAAATCTTTAAAGCGCCGGTTCTTTGCAGCAACAAATGACATAATGTACATCAAACCATTTTAGTTTCATACTATTCTCATCACATCCAGGTGTGTTAACTCCTGTGAGAGGTGAATCATTGAAAATAATGGATTTGATTTCTCTTTACCAATAGCCATCACTACTAGAGTAGCCAAATGTTTAAGTTCGAAAACTATGGTACACTGATAACCATCTGATTTATTAGCAAACCAGCAACCATGAGCGGATTCAAAAGTCTTTACACATGCCGTTTGCTCGGGAGTAGTCAATTTTAGGATTGGTGAACTAATTACCAAATATGGTATTCGATGCCTTTACCACAAGCCATATACAAGTGGGCTAGCCAATTCTTGGATTCCAAAAGGAATATACCATGGTGAATTGATGACCATACAACCTCGACAATTAAGCATGGGTGGTTGCATACCTATGATTTTGAGCAAACCATTACAGCTATCAACAGATTTGATGTGTCTTTACCAAAGATGTACCCTTTGGACTAGCTAACTCTTTGATATACACTAAGTACATCTGGTGAGTCAATAACCATCAACAATATACAACAAACCTGCAATAAAAGTTAGACAAACCAAAAATATATTTTTTTTTAACTAATAACAAAACACACAAACAAAGAAAACAAATATTACAAACAATACAAAATACCATAATCAAGATGATGCTTTATGTTGCGGCGATTCTTAATGATTCCAACACATTGTTCGACATGTAACTTATCATTACTAAGCTGGATCGGAGGAACTTCCAACCACGTCTAAGCATCCTTTCCATCGACCTCGCGGACAATGGATAAGGCTTATCGACAAACATACACTGATAATTCCACCCTTTGTCTCCACCACATGCACACAAAGCAAAGGATAAAACCTCCATGTCTCAACCTTCCACTGATGTGAATTCTTCCAAATATGATACCCTTTACCATTTGGAGATTGAGAATCAAACAACACTCGAAGATCACCCAACAAAAATAAACCAGAACCCTGTGGTGAATGAATAGTATAATGCTTAGTAACAAGACCATACAGAGTATTCAAATCTTGCCTATACACCAGATGAAATATTTCCTTCAAGAAGTTGAACTTCAAAGTAGAATAATCCAGACGATAAATAAAACTAAGCTCCCATGGTCAAGGTCCAATTAATCAACACATCATGAGATCCTTGGGAAAAACGACAAGAATGATCCTTCTTGAATAAAAGTTGAATCGGACTTTTAGATCAAAGAACTACCTCCGAGAGACTTATGAATCTTAAGTATCGTCCCATCGATCTCGGATCGCCTTAAAGTAGTGTGACTTTGTTTAGACATTCTTTTCATCCTCCAGACCGGTATATAAATCTCCATAGATGGTACATCCTCGGATGCTTGAGTACATCCTCGGATGCTTCGGTACATCTTTAGAAGTAGAAGTAGTAGAAGTAGACTTAAGTGGAACAATACCTCTCAATTCATACATTCTCTCAAGAATTACTCTGGCCTTCTTAGCTGTAGCAGCTGCTCTTTCAGCTTTCTTACCCATATCTTCTCCTTCTAGATCAATTATCACTCTGGCCTTCTTAACACTAGGCAATCTTGTAGAAGAAATAGTTTGTGGTTCGGAGATTGAACCCTTTCGGTGAAGGTATAGCCGCATTAGATGCTTCGGGAGTAAACGGAGAATCCATACTTGGTGGAACATCATCAAAATTATCTACAATCTCAACTGTCTTGACCTCTTCTTTGTGGAGCATCTATATGATCAGAAATTCGCTTGTTAGAAGATGGTGAAGTCATTTCATAATCCTTTGATATATTCTCTGCAATTCATCATTAGGTAAAGCCCATACTTGCCTCTTTTTCATACCAGAATTAAAGATAGTACAACTCGATGAAGAGCGATAGTTCTCATGTATTTTTCATTTGGGTAGGAGTAGGTGGTCTCTCTTCTAGCTTTAGCTTTTGAGCGATAATAGCTTTCTTTTGTCGGTGCCTCTTGCTTTCGTTTTAGTCAAGATTTACCATTTGTGCAACAAAATTTTCTTTGTCAAAGTCGCACCTAATATACTCGAGCAAGTGTAGGATTTGAAACGACTTGCAGTATAAACATCCCATTGTGCAATGGGAATACGAGTAGCCAAATCATCCAGTTCTTTTTCGTCTCTCGGGAGGCAACTTAGAAGTAGACTCGGTACAATCTGTTTGCCAATTCATCACTTTTCTTGATTACGCACACTCGGCTATCATTCTTTCTTGTGCATGCCTTTCACATTCACTAACCAAACCGGACCAAGCTCATCTTCAATAATTACTCCTTTCCTCGATCGCCAGACTTATGAACTACATCAAGCGGAGAAGTATCACTCATAGGAACTTGGAAGAAACATCAGTTAGCATCGGAAGAAACATGTTGAGGCGGATCTTCAGCAGTGTGGAAAATACATCATCTATGGATCCAAAACAAAACTTCTTCCAAAGAAGAAAAACTTTAGAATGATCTGCTGAAGGTGTAGAAGCGAGTTGTGCTTGCCGCATGATGAAGCTTGACCAACTTCAAGATCAATATCCATCATAGGAGTATCAGCAACAATATGCTCTTCAGTAGTTGCAATATCCTCACTTTGCAATGTATCCTTGCTCAAAGATTACCTTCTCCTCCTTCTAGTACACAAAATTGGCTCCTTTTGCTTTACAAATTTAGCAACCATTGGAGTAGATTGTTGAGCCACATTAGCCAAAATATCCAGTGACTTAAATTGAGTATCCACTTCCTCCTCATCAGAAGAAACATCTAGCTTCCTTTTGCTATAATTCCCAAGTTGTTCCTCCAAACTCTTAACTTTACTCTTTAACTCCACAATCTCACCACCAGTGAAGATTTAGTCTCTGCAAGCTCCTTTTTTATATCTGCAACCTCTTGGGCGAGTCTGTTGAGCAAATCATAGATAGAAGTAAGAGTAATAGGATCCTCAGCTCCACCAGCAGATTGCTCTGTGTGAATGGGAGCTTCATTGGACCTTTCAGCAGAAACATCAACATGCTCAATGAAAGGAAAACCTTCATCAACAGGATTCCTAAGAGGAATAGGTGTGGTTAGTCCATCATGCACAGTCTCAAACACATCAACATGAGTAGGTGATGGACTAGGTCTAGGTGAAGGTATTGGTGGAGGTAGGTCAGGAGTAACATGAGATGCTTCAGCAGTAGTAGAAGGGCCCTCATCAATGGCAACTGAAGGATTACCATCGGTAGCATTGGTAGAAGGTGGAGAACCAACAACATTCCCCATCAATGACCTCATTGCCTTGAGGCAACATAGCCGCTAGCAAAGGATGATGTTCCCTCATAATTAGTTTTCATAGAAGCAAACAATTTAGAAGATAAAGCTCCTATGGGACAAAAGGCTTGGGCTTGGGTAGTAATGTCCAAAATCATTTGCAAAACCTAGGGTACATCAAAACTTATGCTTTTTCCTATGAATATTTTCAACCAAATTATCAAAATAAACCTAGAAAAGTTATAAGTTAACCGAGAAAGACATACAATACCACATCCCAATTGAGTAGAAAATTGGTCTCATCCTCCGATTTATTGCTTATAATGAAACAACGTGTGTACCAAAAACCTCCACATAGGACACAACCGATTCTTGAACCATATATAGGTCCTTGTACCCTGTATCCATAGCTCTCGGCCAGATAAGTATCTCCACCTGAATTAGAGTGATAAATCCCATTCGCATCATCCAAGCGAAGCTTTCTTCTTATCAACTCATACATTACAACATATTGCATTTCATCAATCTTAGCTACGATCTATGTATCATTCGTCTTTTAGCGGATGCCCAAAGCCTGTAACCAATGATTCATATATCACATTAGGAGAATGCGTTAAAGCATAATGAATCTTTCATCTCTTCAAGAACTCCACCATTGATTCATACAAATCATCACCCTAGCTTTTCCCGGAAAAGCAACTTTATTATGATCTTTCTTGATTTAAGCGCCGGTGTAAAATTGTAAGTTAGGGTTAAGAATCACGCAATCGAACTGTTTTGAACGTGACGTGAAGAGGGAATCGTTTAATTTGAAGTAAGGATATGCAAATAATTAATTGGTAGAAATTGCCCAAATTATAGTCAAAAATATCGAACTTTGTTGACCATATCTTACGTGTGTTTCAACTCTACCCTTGACCAAGTAACACTTCAATAGAACACGGTCAATCTGTGCAAGTAATTCACTTCATGAAACCACCCAAGATAAAAATATCATCGAAGAATATACGGAGCGATCTTGTGCCACCCAACTCACATTAAATTACATTAAACCTCGAATCCGTCATATAACAATCCCAATGCACACTTCACACATATCATTTACCCCAATTTTCATCACAAACCCTAATTTCACCAAAAACCCTCCAATCAACACCAATCACCAATGTGGAATAAACCAGAAGTAATAAACCTCACATCCTCATCATCATCATCATCATCATCATCATCATCATCATCAAGTGATGATGCTAACCCATGGCTTTATTACTTTCCTCAACCATATCCGCGACCTAGAAAATCACCATTTCTCCTTCTTCGAGAAGATGACAGTGGTAGATCCTTCGAATCATCAAGAGGATCAGATGATTCTACTGAGCGCCTAGAGCTAATCTTCAATAGATTGGTTAGAGAGGAAGCAAAGAAAGGACAACCTTCATCATCCCAACCCCAAACAAGACCACGTGCGTAAATCCACCACCCCAAAGGACATAGAGGTGGTTCTTGGTCTTTCGCACCGAGTTTTGGTGCTTCATCACATATCGTAAAGGGAAGGGTAAAGGAAGATGGATTGATTGCTTTTGGTGAAACCGGTAGATGAACAAAGGAAATGTGTATTCATCTTCATCATCTTCGGTTTCCTTAATCCATCCTTCCCATTTTGATCCTTAGCTTCTTCGTCGTACTGGTCATGCATATCCAGCCATCGGGATAGAAGATATAGGCTAGACGATGATAGGAGCTAGAATAGGTTAAGTAGATCTTGTATTTCCATATGAAGTTGATTGTAATTTGTAAGCGGTAAGCTGTAAACTGTTTCTTGAATGAATGATCAATTTAACTTCGATTACTTGTCTTCATAGATGTAATTTGATCACTTCAATACTTATCATCCAGTAGAAACAATTTGCTCAATTTGCTCACTTCAGAAGAAAACATGCTTCTAGCTTACTTGACCATTCTCTAATGAACCAAACTTGAAGAACTTAGCCTGCAAAACAGTCACAAAGAAACAAACAAACCAAACCAAACTCACAAAACATTAGCTGGTTAGTGTTAGAAAATATACAAAACAATATACAAAGTTTACAACATAAATCCTCCCCTGAGGCATATGCCTCCCCTGAGGCCTATGCCTCCCCTTAAACTTTGCAATTAAGGGTTAAGCATTCCAATATGGACCACAAGGTGTTGAAACCTTGGTCCATCAAAAGCCTTTGTTAACAGATCTGCCACATTATCATCAGTATGAATTTTAACCACTTTTATCAAATGTTTTCATATGCATCTCTTATAAAGTGGTGCACGATTTCAATATGTTTAGTTCTACTATGAAAACTGGATTTTTAACAATGCATATGGTACTACGATTATCAATAAAAATTGTTGTGTTCATGAAGTTATACCCATAATCCAACAATTGATTTTGTATCCAAAGAACACGTCTACGACAATTTCGTGACCACATACTGCTTGATGAGATGAGGTAGCCACAATAGTTTGTTTCTTGCCGCCAAGAAATCAATCTCTTTCAAGGAATTGGCAACCTCCAGGTTGTGGATCTCCTATCCGATTTGCACCAAACATAATCACTTTGCCACTATATGCTTCCGGCAAAGGAGACTCTTTTGGGTACCAAAGGCCTAAATGGGGTTGGCCTTTCAAATACTTAAAGATCTTCTTGACTGCATTCAGATGGGAAGCAAGTGGAGTGACTTGATGTCTAGAACAAGCACTCACAGCAAAAGTGATATCAGGCCTAGAAGCTGTCAGATACATCAATGAACAAATCATAGATCTGTATAAATGAACATTCACAGGTAGATTTGGTTCATTGTTTGTCTTTGACTTTGGAGCTTCATAAGGTGTTGTGGCAGTCCTGACACTTTTGATTCCAAACTTCTTCAAGATGTCCTCATATTTGTCTGGTCGATAAAGATACCATCGGTTTCTCTTGAACTTGGAGACCCAAAAGAAAGTAAGCTCCCCATAGCACTCATCCGAAACTCTCCTTCATCGACTCCTCAAACTCCTCGCACCAAGCTTCTTTAGTGGACTCAAATATGATATCATCCACATAAACTTGCACAAGAATAATGTCTGTGGAATTCTTCTTGGGAAAAGTGTTTTATCAATAGCACCTCTTCTATAGCCATGCTTAGTAGAAATGATGAGAGCCTAGCATACTGTGCTCTTGGTGCTGATGTAGTCCATAGAGAGCTTTAACTACCTTGTAAACATGATTTGGATGGTGCAGGTCTTCAAATCCTTTAGGTTGAGTGACATAAACCTCTCTTCTATTTCACCATACAAAAATGCACCTTTAACATCCATTTGATACACCATGAAACCCATGTAAGATGCATAGGCCAAGAAAATACGAATGACCTCTACTCTAGCAACAGGTGCAAACACTTCATCATAATCAATCCCCTCCTCTTGTCTGAACCCCTGAGCCACTAATCTTGCTTTGTTTGTAATAACAACACCCCTTGAATCTCTCTTATTCTTAAGAATCTATTTAGTCCCAATTGCATACTTGCCATCAGGTAGTGGTACCAAGATCCAAACTTGCCGATTTTGAAATTGTTGCATCTCTTCTTGCATTGCTTCAAGCCAACTTGAATCTTCAAGAGCTTGAGTAACACCGGTTGGTTCAACTTGAGAGAAAACAAGCAAGCAGACAATGTTCATAGTCTGTGTGATTGTCTCTTTGTTGATTTGAGACATAAGAGATAAAAGCCACTTGACCATATTTAGAACTTGTCACAGTTCCCCTAGTTCTAACAGGTGCATTAGGATCACCAATAATATTAGAGTGTGGATGAGCATTGTTGATCCTTTTAGTAGCAGTGGTGTTTACATCAATGGAGGAATAAAGATTAGTCATTGTGGGCTAAAAATCATTGTCATAGGAAGGTGAGGTGAAGATGCCGACTTTGGGTTGATGATGACCAAGATCTGAAGGTCTTGAAAGCGTGTATAAGGTTCCCAAAGTGCATGGACACTCGGTAGATATGGGAGTAGAAGCAAAGATAACCTTCGCAGATTTGGTGATGTTTGGAGAAAGCAGAATCACTTGTCGCCAGAATGTTGGTTTCCACTGACTGTTTCTTTTGCAATCTCCTCTGCATTCCTCTGAGCTTCTAGATTAGCTGCATACTCCTGTTTCTGAAGCCTAGCAAGGTCTTCAGCATAGTTGGACTCATCGTCACTCTCATCAGAAGTATCTTTAGAAGTGTCACCTGTAAAATTGTTAGGGGAGAAAGAAGGTACAATAATAGGATGTTCATCATCCTCAAACTCACTATCAGAATCAGCATTCATGGTAGCAACACTGTCAGTAGAAGACTCTTGTTTACTTGCATTTTGGTTAGCCACATGTCTAGAATAACCCAAATAATCAGTTAAGTAATCAAGATCAAAAGACCAAACATGACCTTGTCCTTGAACATTAGGCTTGTCTTCTAGAAATCTCAGGTTCAAAGTCTCCTCAATCTTCTTAGCATTCAAATTGTATACCCTATACGCCTTCTTCGTGAGCAGAATAACCCACAATATATCCTTCATTAGCCTTCTCATCAAATTTACCCAGTGGATCACTAGTATTCAAACTAGTCACTTGACAGCCAAAAGGTTTAAGGTAGTGTATTGCAGGAACTTTCCCATAGAGAAGTTCATAAGGTGTCTTAAAGTGAGGTCTAGTGATAGATACCCTGTTCAGAACATAACAAGTTGTGCCACCTGCTTCAGTCCAAAACATAGTGGGTGATGAGTGTGTAAATACTCATCATTTTTAGTCAAATCTGAACTGCAAAACGTTTAAAAATGCTCACAAATGCATCAAAATACTAAAAATATTCCAAAATTGCATTTTATATGTTTCAGATTCAAAATGTTCAAAATCGATGAAAAATGAGCAAAGTTTGCATAATTGGCGTTTGGTCCCCAAGTTTCAAAAGTCAAAAGCAGGTCCACGAGCACATAATTTCAAAAGATAAATCACCAAAGGTCCTTTTAAAATCATAAGTTGTCAAAATTAGTCCTTTGGTGAAAAATATCAAAAGTTTGAGAAAATTACAAAATTGGTCCTTCAAGTTTGAATTTTGGCAAAAATGGCCCTCGGAAGTTTGAAAATAGCAAGTTTGGTCCTTGTACTTTTTGAGATTGTCACTTTTGGTCCCTTGAAACAT
Organism: Chrysanthemum lavandulifolium; assembly: GCA_022545495.1. Taxonomy (NCBI): domain Eukaryota; kingdom Viridiplantae; phylum Streptophyta; class Magnoliopsida; order Asterales; family Asteraceae; genus Chrysanthemum; species Chrysanthemum lavandulifolium. The sequence goes on along the minus strand of CM040238.1, from coordinate 17,104,498 downwards.
CTTTTCAGAATTGGCAGCCTAGGTCCTTGAATTTTCAGGATTTACACATTAGGTCCCTATAATTATTAAACCTTAAACCCATTTGGACCCCTGCCTAATTTTGGACCCCTGTCATATGCAATTTTGAACCCCTTGATTATTAATACTGCCCAGTCAAACCGGTCAAACAAGCAACACCCCGCCATCACCCTTTCCCCCATTTCCCTCCCCCATGTCTGCAAACCACCCCACCATTGCAACCTACCAGCCTCCCTCTCACCTCACCTTGTTCCCCCCACCTCCACCAAACTCCAAAAGCAATTAATGCCCACCATCTCAGCCCCAACTGTTAAAATCCATTTTTGGCGCCAAATTCCAAAGAACGGCCAAGATGAATTTTAGCCATCCAATGGCTATCATTTCAAGTGGGAATTCATCAGAGATGAGAGAGAAAGAGTTTTGGATATAAAGGAAGCAAGAAGGAAGCAAGAGGAGTAGTCTACTAGTTTTTAATTTTCTCTTAATGTCGTTTTTTATCTTAAAGCTTTAGTTTAGTATAAAACCTGTAATCTTTTGTTAATTTGTATCAATTTAAAGTGTTTAAGTGTATTAAGACTCATTTCAAGCATCAATTTCAGTTTATGTTTACAATGCAAGTTTCAAGTTCACTGTTTCAATTTGCAACTTCAAAACCTTAAGTACAAGTGTTTAGTACTTGATTTCTCACTCAAACAAGCTTGTATAAGCTCATGATAGCTCTGTAGAAGCTCACATTCAAGGTTTAAGTAATTTTGGGTCTTGGTCAAAGGAAGTCAAACTGAGCATATTTGGTACTTGCAAATGGAAATGGGTTGAAGCAGACATGGAATTGGGTTGATATTGAGCTAGGATAGGGTTTGGGTTAGGTTAGTGTTCATTGGTTTCAGTTTCAAGCCATAGTGGCTAAGGACACTTTGTAAGTCATTTTCAAGTTGTTTTGCTAAATCTGTCTTTGTAGCTTTAATAAGCATCAAACCAGTTTAAGTAGCTGTATTTAGGATATTTAGAATTAGTTTGATCATTAATGATAGTTGGATCGGTGTTTTGATCGGTTTTATTGCATAACAGTTCATAAAGGAGTGTTTGGTATTGTCGATATATCATCCTAGAGGCTTACTCAAGAGATAGAACCTCTTGGTTTATGTTTGTTTAGTGACTTTGACTCCTATCTGTCTTATTTTTGTGCACGAAATCCACCAAAGTCAAAATCCATATCATTTGCTTTTAACAGTTCCTTGTTGGATTTTGAAAATCAAATCACTTGTTTTGTATTTAAAAGTCATAAACAAAGCTTGCAGTATCTTCATTTCATCCATTAACATCATTTTCAGTTCACAAAATTGGATCAAAACTCAACAAAGTCAACATTTCAGTTTTGGTTCAAAAGTCAAAATATGGAAAATCTGTTTTGAGCCAAAATAGAAAGATTTTTCTTGGACTCATTTCTAAGCTAATTTCAGTGAAACTTGTTGCTTTAAAAAGCTCAACTGGTCTCTTTTCTTATTAGCATTTTTGTAGAATTTTACCAATCTTTTAAAAGCTTCAAACAAGCTTGTCTTTAGGGTCTTAATTGCCTGTGCGGATACTCGACTTGTCGGGTTTTCTCGAATCTTCTGAGAGTTGCCTGAGCTCAATAGAGCTCACTTAGGTCTGGAATTTGGTTTACAAGATCTCAACCAGGTCTATTTTAGATTCTAACTTTCATTTTCGGTTTAGTGCTTATTTGTAGCTTGTGCTTAAGTCGAACTTGGCACCTTAAACTGCATTTTTAGCTAATTAGCCAAATAAGCCATATCTTTGTAACTTGTGATTCTGGGGTAAAAGCTTGTTGTTTTTAGTTGCATTTAGGTACTTGTATCATCTTATAGCTTCTGTAATCAGCTGGTACCTTTTGGTGTTCATTTAGCTTATTTCAAAGTGCTTATTCATAAGCACTTGGTGTGCAGTTTCATTTTCTTACAAACAACCATCTGATTTTCCATTTTTCCTAGATTCCTTATATTATTTTAGAGTTATCTTGAATTTTTCAGATTTTTCCTAGCTTGTATGCTATTTTTCTACATTTTAATTAGTTTTTAAGCATTTTTAATTAGTTTTTAATACAAAAAATTAAGAAAAGGTTCAAAAAAATAACTTTTCAATTTTCTTAAGTTTAGATAAATACAAAAAGTCAAAAAAAATTTTCTAGATTTTCTTAGTTAAATTTGTATTTTAAGCCATTTAATTAGTTTTAATAGTTTTAATTCCTAGAAAATACAAAAATAATCGTAAAAATATAAAATAGTTTTGAAAATTCTATTTTGATATTTTAGATTTTTCTAAGTTTTAATTTTATTTTCTAGCTTAATTTCCTATTTTCTTGTATTTTAGGTAATTATTTAATAGTTAAAAATAGTTTTAATTAATAATAATTAGATAATTAGTTATAAAAACAATTTTCTTTTTCTAAAAATTTTCTTTTATCATTAGGTTTGTAAAAATATTATTTTCATATTTTTAGGGTTAATATTGTGTAAGTTTCACATTTTATTCAGACGTAACGTAGTTTTTAATTCGCTTTATAAAAACATAAAAACAAAACATCATTTTAATTATAGTGATAGCGTTTATTTAATATTTTTATCTTTTAATTTCTTTTAATTTGCATTTAAGCCATTGTAATTTGTTAGCTTTTTCTCGTAGTTATAATTAATTCGGATCCATTTTACATTCAAATTCCCGATCACTATTCGTAGGGTGATCCATTGCATAGCTTCATTGGGACATAACGACCTGGGAGACCCTATACTCTCGGATCTTCATTGCATTCGTGCTTAAGCGGTTTAAAGTCGATTCGATGCATCATTCATGAGTGGCGGGCGAGGTGATTTAGCTGATTTGCACGCATCAAACCCCAGGCGCCACGGGAATTGTCGATCTATCTTCCGTCTAGCAGTTAGTAGTTTGAATACTCACTCATTTGTTTATATCATCCATATCTATCTATATATATATCCATATTTTCTTATAAAAATCCAAAACCCAAAACTTGACTAAAAGCGTATAAAACACAAAAATATTTTCCTTTGGTTTCTATATATGTATCAAATATAAAAAATACAAAAGATTCGCTGTTTTCTTTAATAATAACAACTTAAAAGATTACCACCGAAACCAAGGCAAAGGCACTACCTAAGCGGGGTGCGACCATAATAAGTTCCCGAACTAAAGATTTAAAACTTGCCTTTGTGTCCTTGTGATTGGTGTACCTTTCTCAAAAAGCCATTCATATTGTGATTATTGGTTAAGTTCACCGTTGTTTTGCCTCGATTTTGTGTTAATTGATTTTGTTGTGATATCTACGTTCGAAAACAGAAACCCATAAAGATTCTTCTCACCCCATTTTTATAAAACGTCTTCATAATTCCCATTCTCTCCTTAACTACAGGTTTTCTTAGAGTTAACTCTAGTGTATGCGCTCTTCTAGATCCGTGAGCCCATTTCGTGAGCTTGTCAAGATTCCAAGAAGGCGTGTTCGTGAACTTTTCGCTCCTTCGGTCGGATTCGAGATCGGACCGCCACACTACTTCCGTTATCATGGCGGAAGAACGCCCTATGTGAGCTTCTCCGGGCACCCATCGACGGGTATGGAGATGTTATCGCTGTACCGACCATCGTGGTCAAAATTTTGAACTCAAGACGGGTTCATGAATCTGTAACCTCAAATCAATTCTACGGTTTTGAGCGGGATGATCCTCATGCTCATATTCGATGGTTTAACAAGATTGCATCTAGCATCAAGTATAAGAATGTCCCTACCGATGTTAAGTGCTTCTTCCTTCCCGTTTTCTCTTGAGGACAAGCCCGGTTGGCTTGAAAACAACCCCTCGGTCAATAGAGACATGGGAAGATCGGTGAAGAAATTTGTGAATGAATTCTATCCACCTTCCAAAACCACGAGTCTAAAAATGAAATCATCAAGTTCACTCGTAAGTTTGATGAACCCTTGATGAATCGTGGGATCGTTTCAAGGAATTGCTTCAGAAATGTCCTCACCACGGTTTCTCGAGTTGATGCAACTCGATACTTTCTATAATGGAGTGAGTCAATCGACCAAGATTCTCTCAATTCCTCCGCGGAGGAAATTTCCTAAGCAAAGCGTCAAAGAAGCTTTAGCGATCATTGAAAACAAGTCCAAAGTCCGTGACCGCGAAGCAAGCGGTTGTTTCCCAAGTCGGTGTGGGACCTTCTTCTTCATCGCTCGTGAGTCAATCTAGCACCGATGCTAAGATTGATAAACTCACTGAAGCTATTCAAGCTTTGGTTCTCCAACCAAAAGAAAGTTTCTTTTCCACAAACTTCACCCCTATTGAAGTTAAGAAAGTGGAAGTCTGTGTTACACGTGGTGGCCCCCATGCTTATTACAATCTGTATGGCCACCGATGGTATCCTTTTGAAGCTAATCTTTGTGGCGGGATTTCTAATCGAGGCAACCAATATCGTGCTCTATAGACCAACCACCGCCCCAACCACTACCTCGACCTCCGGTTTCAATCAAAACCGTAATCAAAATCAGAATAGACCAAACCAAGGTTTCCAAAACCAAGGTAATTTCAATCAAAACAACGGTTTTCAAAATCGAATCAAAATTTCCAACATCAAGGAAATTTCAATAGAAACCAGTCGGGGATATTTCAACCTGTGGTATTTTCATGGTAATAACCAAGGAAATTTTAGAATCAAGGCCTAATCCTAACAAGAGAGGCGGAATTTTCTGTCAAACTCAAGCCATTGTTCCAATGGACCATCATCGATGATTTGTTGAAACAATTCATGAAATCCAAGAGGAAATGAATCGGTTGTTGGTCACCAGATTTACGACATCAAGAAGTCTTTAAATGATCGACCCCTGCCTGGTACTCTACCTAGAAACACGATCGCTAATCCAGAGGCGATGCAAAGCGATCACAACCAAGTGGTGCTTTTATGATGGACCCGCTATTCCTACTACCTCTTCTTCTCTCTCCCAAGGTAGTGGAAAGCGAACACGAGGCGACAAAGGATAAGGAACTTCCTACTAATAACGGAGGTGCCGGAATGTCCATCCTCGGGTTGTCCGAAACCCAAGACCAATCACGGGTTGTTTTGAACCTCCGGTTGGTAACCTAAATCCAAAACTTCTATTCCTTACCCTCACGATTACATGAACAAAAGCTCATGAGAAAGCCGGTCATCGGATGGAAAAATTCTTTCAAATTTTCCAAGAACTTCATTTGACATAAGCTTCGCGGATGCCATCATGTTGATGCCCAGTTTGCATCGACTCTCAAACACATGTTGAGCAACAAGGAAAAGTTGTTGAAATGGCTAAGACTCCTTTGAATGAGAATTGCTCGGCGATCTTGTTAAAGAAGCTTCCAGAAGCTAGGAGATCCCGGAAAATTTCTTCTTCCTTGTGTTTTTCTGGGATGATTGAATGCTTTGCCTTGCCGATCTTGGTGCAAGCATCAATCGATGCCGTATTCGATGTGGAAGAAACCGTCTCTTCCGAACTTATTCCTACGCATGACTCTTGAGCTTGCGATCGTTCTATCTCGCGTCCCTCGGCATCGCCGAGATGTATTTGTGAAAGTAGGAAAGTTCCATTTTAAGTGATTTTGTGGTTGTTGATTTCGATGTCGATCATCGGGCTCCTCTCATTGTTGGGCGAGTTCACGAGAGCGGGCGTGCTCTTATTGATGTATTCGAGCAAGAAATCACTTTACGTGTGGGTAATGAAGTTGTTACCTTTAACCTCGATCGGACTTGAGATACTCCTCAAATTATGATCTTGAATCAATTAATCGAGTCGATTTAATTGATATTGCTTGTGAGTAGTACTCTCAAGAGTTTCTTGGTTATCTTCATAATTACGTGAGTGGAGGTTCCACCACATCTTCTCAACCTATCATTGCCGACTCTTCCCTCTCTCACTCCGTTTGAGGGAGGTGACTTCATACGGAAGAGATCGATGCATTTCTTGCTCGATGAATCAATTCGCTGGAATTGATGGTGTGTATGATTCGGAGGAGATATTCTTTATCTTGAGCAATTGCTAAATAAAGATCCTTTACCTTCACTCCTCCGAAAGAGATCACGATTGAGGAAATCAAATCAATACAAACTTCTCTTGATGAATTTCCCGAGGTTGAACTTAGGACCTACCTCCTCATCTCGAGTATGCATTCTTAGAGGTGATGATAAATTACCGTCATAATTACTAAAGACTTGACCGAGGAGGAGAAAGCGCTCTCATAAAGGTCTTGAAGTCACACAAGCAAGCAATTGCTTGGAAACTCTCCGATATTAAGGGTATCAACCACGAGTTTTGTACTCACAAAATCTTAATGGAGGATGACTTCAAACCGGCGATCAACATCGAGAGAAGGGTGAATCCTAAGATTCATGAGGTTATCAAACAAGAGGTTCTCAAACTTCTTGATGCGGTTTGATCTACCCGATCTACGATAGTCCATGGGTTAGCCCAATTCATTGTGTTCCAAAAAGGGTGGCATAACTTGTTGTCACAATGAAGAAAGCGAGTTAATTCCAACTCGATTGGTTACGGGTTGGCGTGTGTATTGACTATCGCAATTTAAGCGAAGCCACCCGTAAAGACCATTTTCTCACCCTTCATGGACGGATGCTTGAGAGATTAGCGAGGCGAATACTATTGTTTCTGATGGTTTCTCGGGTTACTGAGATCCCCATTGATCCTTTGGATCAAGAAAGACCACATTCACCGCCCATACGGGACATTTGCCTCTGCACGTATGCCTTTTGGCTTATGTAATGCTCCCGCACGTTCCAACGATGTATGATGGCCATTTTCCACGACATGATCGGGGAAACTATGGAGGTGTTTATGGATGACTTCTCGGTCATTGGGGACTCATTTCAGACATGTCTCTCCCACTTAGACAAAATGCTAAAAAGGTGTGAACACACCAATCTATGTCTAAACTGGGAGAAGAGCCACTTTATGGTCAAAGAAGACATTGTCCTTGGCCATAAGATTTCCAAGAACGGGATTGAGGTAGATAGAGCAAAAGTTGATGTTATTGCTAAACTACCTCATCCTACTACCGTCAAAGGTATTAGGAGTTTTTAGGTCATGCGGGTTTTATCGTAGATTCATTCAAGATTTCTCTAGAATCGCTCGGCCTATGACCCATCTTCTCGAAAAGATGCTCCTTTATCTTCTCTCCCGAGTGCATCAAGCTTTTGAAACACTAAAGAAAAACTAAGCACCCATTCTAGTTGCCCGTGGGATTTACCCTTTGAGCTCATGTGCGATGCAAGTGATTTTGCTATCGGTGCGGTCTTGGGCAACATAAAACTAAGCATTTTCGACCTATCCACTACGCAAGCAAAACTATGATCAAGCTCGAACCCATTACACCACTACGAAAAAGAATTATTAGTTGTGGTGTATGCGTTTGAAATTTTCGACGTACCTTATCTTGACCAAATCGTGGTGTATACGGATCACTCGACCTCAAATATCTCTTTGCAAAACAAGATGCAAAGCCGAGATTGCTCCGTTGGGTTCTCCTCCTACAAGAATTTGATATCACTATCGTGATAAAAAGGAGCCGAGAACCTAGTCTGCGATCATCTGTCCGTCTAGAAAACCCTCACCAAGATGTGGTCGAGAAAAAGGAAATTAATGAAACATTTCCTCTCGAAACAATCAATGTGGTTTCTTTTAGTGAGATTCTTCTACCCCATGGTTTCTTGACTTTGCAAATTACCATGCGGGTAACTTTGTTAATGAAAGGGATGTCGTCCCAGCGGAAAAATAAATTCTTTAAAGATGTAAACATTACTTGGACGACCCTACTTGTTCAAAATTTGCGGATCAAGTCATCAGCGATGTGTGTATGGTCGTGAAGCTATTGACATTCTCAGCTTGCCATTACGGACCTCTTGGGGACATCATAGCCCAACTACACCGCCAAGAAGGTGTTTGATTCCGGATTCTATTGGCCCACGATCTATAAGGATGCCCATGAATTTGTCAAAACACAGCGACGCTTGTCAGCGTCACGAGAATATCTCACAAAGAAATGAAATGCCGAAAACGCCATTCAAGTGTGTGGGATTTTTGACATATGGGGCATTGACTTTATGGGGCCATTTCCTTCTTCCCGTGGTAACAAATACATACTCGTGGCGTTGACTACTTGTCAAAATGGGTTGAAGCTAAGGCTTTACCCACAGCGATGCCGAGTTGTGGTGAAATTCTTGAAATCTCTATTGCGAGGTTTGGAACTCCACGAGCCATAATTAGTGATCGTAGTGCGCATTTACGCAATGACCAATTTGAAAGAGTCATGCAAAAGTATGGTGTAACTCACGTACCTCTCTGCGTACTACCCACAAACAAGTGGGCAAGTGGAAGTTTCTAACAGGGGATAAAAGAATTCTTGAGAGGGCGGTTGGTGAAAACCGTGCCTGCTTGGTCGGATAAGCTAGATGGCGCACTCGGGCCTTCCGTACGACTTACAAAACACCCATCGGGTGCACTCCATACAAGCTTGTATACGGAAGTGTGTCATCTACCGGTTGAGCTCGAGCACAAGGCATCTTGGGCCTTGAAGCATGCTAAGTTTGATATTCGACAACGGTGGTGATCATCGAAAGTTCAAATGAATGAATTAAATGAACTCGTGATCAAGCTTACGAGAACTCTTTGATCTACAAACAAAAGACAAAGAAGATTCATGACTCAAAATCAAGAACAGCGTTTTCAACGTTGGTGATCGAGTCCTTCTTTTCAATTCAGTTGAAGATTTTCTCGGGAAAGCTCAAGTCCCGTTAGTGCGGTCCATTTACTATCGCTAAGGTTTATCCTTATGGTACCATTGAGTTATCTCAACCCGATGGTCCAAACTTTAAAGTGAATGGTCATCGGTGAAGCATTACTTTGGAGAGGACATTCCATCCATGGTTGTCCGGGACTTACAAACTTTCCCCATGAACCAATGAATGCGGGATCGAGTCAAGCTAGCGACTCGGGAATCAAAACAATAGCATGCCATATGGGTTGTCACCCGTATTCACAAGTATCTTAAGTTTATTACGGTTATTGAATCAAAAGCGATAGCATGCCATATGGGTTGTCACCCATATTCACAGTAGTGCTAAGTTATTGAATTTGGTGCAAATCTTTGCGACCATTTCATAGACATGTGGCGGGATTTCGGTGGACGCTCAAAGTACTAAGTGTCTCCACTTGCTTGCTTATAACATAGGTGTCTTACTTTGATAGAGGCGTGTTAAACTTACCATGACCATCAACGCTTTGATCAATTATGACGGGTAGTTTTAAACTTGAGATTGCCCGTATCTTGACTGGTTTATAGCAATGTATAGCGATTATGTCGCATGTTTGTGACCGTTTTATTTTATATGCATAATATTATCACAACCTTGTACTTTAATGAAGTTGGTAAATTTCTTGGTCGATCATGTTTCATTGTGGTGGCGTCCGTTGGCGTCACGTGTATATATAGTTTACGTTAGAAGCTATATATAATCATTAGTCCTATCATACACCGTCCCAATGAATCATGATTGGCTCGAAGATGTTAAGCATCTGTGTATATAGTCGTAGTAGAATGGGTGGAATTTGACATCGAATAAGAATGGGTGGAAGAAGTTAATCTTGGCGGTGCTAAGTTAATCTTGTCGGTGCTAAGTTAATCTTGGTAGTGCTAAGTTATTGAATAGTATGTTTCTTATTTAAAAGTACCTACAATTATATACTTTATTACAACGTATAACTTTTTGTTACTTGGATTCCCAGGTTTTTTATCATCACGATGAGCGTGACATTCAAGGACGGAAACATCGTACAAAAACATTGCAAATGTTGATGCAGCAGCGATGATTCAATAGCTACATTGTATATTCGATTAACCAATATTGTATTCGACATATGTATTTATTTGCGAGAAGTTACGATATCGTGTATGTTAATGTAATATTATTTATTTGTATGTTAAGGTACTTAATTTTTAAGGTGATTCTACCAAATATTTTGTATGTATTTAATCAAGGGTTTAGGTCATAAAATAGTTGCGTACTTTTTCAAATGTCTGTTTTGATGCGTAATTGTTGTGTAAAATTTACATATTTGCATATATACCCAAAACATGCTTAAGTTGCATTGTACATCATGCATTAAAAAATTGTATTATGGAGAAATATGAAACTTTTGAGTTTTAGTGGGTATATATGCAATGCTCCCATAATACAAGCTAAAAAATAAAACAAAAATCCTTCCTTAATTAATTGTAATCATTGCGGTTTGAGAACCGTGACATATTACGGCTACACTTAATCACATAGTCTTAGCAAAATATTCAAGTATATCTTCTTCAACACAACAACCGCATCATCGGTAATGTTACATTGTTTTTTTTTTTTTTTTTTCTTTTGTTTTTTAACCATGAGCTGCAAATGTAAAGTGATTGATATGCATGTTTACGATATGTTGATGGATACAAATGCATGTTTGGTAATTTTTCAACAATGTTTAACATATCCTAAAGAATATAGTATCCTTTGATCATAAAGTAATGACCGTTTATTAGAACTATATGCGATTTGATTCTTTAGAATATTGTGTGACATGTAAATATAGGATGATTTGAATAAAAAAATCAAGGATATATGTGGTTGTGGAAAAGCGTGTGACTATTTGTTAAATAGCTAATTAGACAACTTGTAAACATATGTTTAATCTAGGTTAGTATAGCTTTTATATGATTTGGTAAGCACTACACCTTATGTAATTAATTATCACGAGCTTAGGTTTAAACATTGGATGAAGCAATGGCGTATGGTATGTTGGGTAGATTATGGATTTCTTACTAGATTTTAACAAGCGTATTGGGTAAGATGAATAGCGTAAAAAATCTGATTTTTACTCTAAAAGGACTATATGATTATTGGTTTTGAAACATAGTTAAATATGTAGTAGTACATCTTCAATCATATTTTGTTTGACACCTTAATGAT
>CM040238.1:17040598-17093334 GCA_022545495.1 Chrysanthemum lavandulifolium | reverse complement strand
GTTTTGATTTGGGGTTACCAACCTGGAGGTTCAAAACAACCTGTGTTTGGTTTTGGGTTTCGGACAACCGAGATGGACATTGCCGGTACTTCCGTTATTAGTAGGAAGTTCCTTGTCCTTTGTCGCCTCAGTTCACTTTCCACTACCTTCGGAGAGGTTAAGAGGTAGTAGGAATAGCGGGTCCACCATACTGGCACCACTTCTCGTTGGATCGCCAGACGCCCCTGATTAGCGATCGTGTTGCTAGATAAAGTACATGAGCCCGGGTCGATCATTTAAAGACTTAATGTCGTAAACTGCTAACCAACAACCTCGTTCATTTCTCTCGATTTCATGAATTGTTTCAACAACTCATCGATGATGGTCCAGCTTGGAACAATGGCTTGATTTTGCACAGAAAATTCTCGCCTCATTGTTTGGATTAGGGCCTTGATTTTGAAAATTTCCTTGATTATTACCATGAAAGTACCAGGTTGAAATTTCCCGACCTTGGTTTCTATTGAAATTTCCTTGGTGTTGGAAATTTTGACTTTGATTTTGAAAACCGTTATTTTGACTAAAATTACCTTGGTTTTGAAAACCTTGGTTTGGTCTATTCGATTTTGATTACGGTTTTGGTTTTGTTGAAACCGGGTGGTCCAGTAGTGAGCTAGATCGTGGTTCGGTCCATAGGAGCACGATATTGGTTGCCTCCGAATTGGAAATCCCGCCTACGTTGTTTGCTTCAAAGGGTTACCCCAATGGCACACATCAGAATAGGCATGGGGGCCACCACAAGTAACACGACTTCCACTTTCTTAACTTCGCAGGAGGTGAAGTTTGTGGAAAGGAAACTTTCTTTCGTTGGAGAGAACCAAAGCTTGAATTGCTTCCGCGAGTTTGTCAATCTTAGCATCGGTGCTAGATCGACTCACGGGTGATGAAGAAGAAGGACCAACACCGACTGGGAAACAACCTGCTTGCTTCAAGCACAGTCGCGACTTTAGACTTGTTTTCAATTATTGTTAAAGCTTCTTTGACGCTTTGCTCAAGAAATTTCCTCCTCCGAGGAATTGAGAGAATCATGATCGATCGACTCACCCATTATAGAAAGTATCGAGTTGCATTAACTGAGAAACCGTGGGAGGACATTTGGCGGCAATTCCTTAAAACGATCCCACGATTCACCGAAGGTTCATCAAACTTTTGTAAACTTGATGATTTCATTTTAAGACTCGTGGTTTTGGAAGCGGATAAAACTGCTCACAAATTTCTTCACCGTGTCTTCCCATGTTTCGATTGATTTAGGGGTTGTTTTTCAAGCCAAATTCGGGCTTGCCCCTCGAGGAAAATGGGAATGTGTTGCTTAACAAAGATCGGTAGGACATTCTTGTATTTGATGGTAGATGCAATCTTGTTAAACCATCGAATATGAGCATGAGGATCATCCCTCTCAAAACCATAGAATTGACTTGAGGTTACAAGATTGATAACGGTTTGAGTTCAAAATTTTGACATGATAGTGGGATAACAATAACATCTCCGTACCCGTCGATGGGTTGCTGGAAGCTTCACACATAGGGCGTTCTTCCGCCATGACAGCGGAGTAGTGTGGCGATCCGGATCTCGAGTCCGGCGATGGGCGAAGAAGTCTGGTGTATGCCTTCTTGGAATCACGACAAGCTCACGAAATGGGCTTCTGGATCTAGAAGAAGCGATGCGCATACTGCTAAGTTAACTCTGAGAGATCTCAGAGTTAAGGAAAGGAATTATGAATTTGGGTTTACGGTTACGACAAGTAGATATAACAACAAATCAAATTAAAACAATATCGAGGCAAAACAACGATGAACTTAAACCAATAATCGCGATATGAGATAGCTTCTTTGAAAAAGGTACACCAATCACAAGGACGCAAGAAGGCAAGTTTAATCTTTGGTTCGAGAACTTATTATAGTGTATTTGATTAGGTAATCTGCTTTGTTGGTTTGCAGTGGTTAATATTTTATATTGTTTATTTATTAAAAGCGACAAATCTTTTTGTATTTTTATCTTTGATACATATATAGAAACAAAAGAAAAGTATTTTTGTGTTTTATCGTTTTAAAATTTGTTTTTGGGTTTTGTATTTTTATAAGAATATATATAGATATAGATAGATGGTATGAACAAGGGTGAATATTCAAATCACTAATACGCTAAGCGTGAGATAATTACCTGACTCACGGCGACATAAATTTGATTAAGCTCCAGACGGTCGAGTTTTCTCTCGCGCTGTTAGCCAGCATGAATGGCTAACCGTAAGAAACTTAAAGCGATGCTGCGACAAATGCAATAGAGATCGGAGGATATAGTGTTTCCCAGTCGTTATGTCCCGGCGAGGTCATGCGAGAATAATCGAGCGATGTAGTGATCGAAAAAGATTTGAGCGGAAAAAGATTTTGATTGATTATACTAAAGAAAAAAGTATAAACTACGATTGAAACTAAGCGCCAAATTAAAGAAAATTAAAAGATAAATTCTATTAAATAAAGCGCTATCACTATTTTGCAAAATGATGTTTTTGATTTTTCTTTTATAAAACTTAAATTAAAACTACGTGACGTCTGAAAAGAAAATGTAAGCTGCAATATTAATCCTAAAAATATGAAAATGACATTTTACAAACCTAATGATATGAGAAAATTTTAGAAAAAGAAAATTATTTTTAAAACTATTTATCTAATTATTATTAATTAAAAACTATTTTACTTATTTAATAATACCTAAAATACAAGAAAATGTGAAATAAAGCTAGAAAAATGAAATTATGACTTAGAAAAATCTAAAATAACTAAAAGAATTTTCAAAACTATTTTATATTTTTACGATTATTTTCTATTTTCTATGAATTAAAACTATTTAAAACTACTTAAATTGCTTAAAATACAAATTTAACTAAGAAAATCTCTGGAAAAATATTTTTTGACTTTTTATATTTATCTTAACCTATAAAAATGAAAACTTATTTTTTTGAAACTTTTCTGATTTATTTGTATTAAAAGTTAATTAAAAAGACTTAAAAACTGTTTTAAATCAAGAAAAATGGCAAACTGACCAAGAAAAATGTGAAAAATTCAAGAAAAGTCTAAAATGATATTATGGATCTAAGAAAAATATAAAAACAGGGGGTTGTGTGTAGGAAATTGAAACTGCAAAGCAAAGTGCCTAAGAATAAGCACTCAAATTAAGCCAAAGAACACAATAAGCTACCAGGCCGATTGAGCTGTGATAGCTAAAACTACCCAAATGCAACTAATATCCACAAGCCTTAACCTCTGAATCACCATTACTACAGTTTGAGGTTTTGAGCTTATGTGCTAAAATCGGTTTGAGCTACTACTTTCAAAAGCAAGCACAAGCTACTAAATAATTTACAAAACTAGAAAGCAGTTGGATCCTACACTGACACGGGTGACTACTCATAAACCAAGGATCGAGACCTAGATAAGCTCTTATGAGCTTGATACAAGCTCTGCCTGGCACTGTGCACACTTTCGGTGTCGGCGAGTTTGTGCCTGAGAAATAGACAAATCCACAATTTGTTTTTAGAGCTTATAGAAAATTGACAAAAATCTACAAAATTGATAATAAGAAAATAGACGGTGAACTTTTAAACCCCAAGTTTCACTTGATTTGACCGAGAAATGAACAATCAAAATCAACTTAGGTTGATTTATTTGACTTTTCAAGTTTTGACTTTTGAACAGTTTTGTTCATTTGACTTTATGAACTTTGAGACCAATTTGTAGGATAATTGTGATGTATTATGATGAAATGAGACTCACATAGCTACCTCTATGTAATGCAAACACAAAACAAGCTTTTGAATTTCCAAAATTACTATGATTAGGCAAATTAAGGCAGTTGAATGAGATTTTGACTTTGAGCTTTTACGGGTGCAATTTAAAAGGCGAGATATGAGTATAATTAAGCTACACAAGCCTAAAACAACAAGTCTGAAACTTTGGATAAACCTCAAAAGCAGTTAATGTAGCAAATCCAAACACTATTTTAAATAAGCGATTTGCGATTTAAAAGAGCTAACTTCTTGATCGCTGCTGCGTAATTGATTAAAGCTGAGCCTAGCTAACCTAAATAAAACTTAATCAACAATAAAACCAATCTAAACCATAAGTCTGATTATATGATACTTCTTGAAAATAACACAATTGGTCCTTAGCTTGGCAATTAAACGCGAAAGAACAAAGGAACACTTGCTTTAATCTAAACCATAACCTAGCTCATTATCAGCGAATCCGACCTTTGCATCACCCGTATCCATTTCCATTTCAATTTTTGGCCCAGTTGACTTATGTTGACCAAAATCAAAATTGCTTGAAATTGATATATAAACTTACAAAAAGCTATAAAACATATAAACTTATTTGAGCTTAGAAATAAGCTATTTGAAACTTTAACATCGAGTTTGAAATTAAAATTTTGTAGCGATGGCATAAAAATATGAAACTAGATAAAACTTTGAATTGATATTAGAAAGTGAGGTTACAGCGATGAAATAACTTGAGTTTAGTACAACAAAACAAAAGATTACAACTTAAGAGCTTAATTTAAAACATAATCATAAAGCGACATACATAAAAATTTTTAGACTAAGTGCTCCTCTTACCTACATCTCCTCCTTCTTATATGCAATCTCTCCACGTGTCTCTGAGTGAATCCGCTCTAAGCTTGACCATTGGATAGTGGAATCATTTTGGCGTTTGATGAAATTTAAGCGCCAAAATGGTATGTGCCGATTGGAGGGTTGATAAGCATTTAATGCATCTTGGCTTTGGGTGTTTGGAGGTAGGAGTAGGGTGGGTGTGATGATGGGGTTGGAGTATTGCGGTGGTGTTGCGGGGTGATGATGAGGTTGAAGGAGAGACATGAGGCGGTTTATTATTTAAAAGCTATGTGGGTTTGGTTTTAAGCGAAGTGGGTAAAGGGTTGGATCGGGTCAAAGGGTGTTAAATTTGGATCGAGGCATAAGGGTTTGTTTGGTGTTGGGCTTATCTTGGGCTTAGGATTAGATATAAACCCAATTAAGACTACAGGACTAAAGCGCCACAATGAAACTTGAGGACCATGACGCCGTCGATTTTGAGGCCAATCATCGCATTCGAAAAATGATCGAGGTTGGTTTGCAGATCATCGATAATATAAGGGTCATTTTGTCATTTCGAAACTCAGGACTAAACTTGTAAATTCTCAAACTTTTGATAGTTTTCACCAAAGGACTAATTTTGACAACTTATGATTTTAAAAGGACCTTTGGTGATTTTTCTTTACAAGTTAAGTGCTTTCGGGGACTATTTACGACAATTTTTGAAACTTGGAGGGAGAAGCGCCAATTATGCAAACTTAGCTCATTTTCATCGATTTTGAACATTTGCATCTAAAACATATAAAATGCAATTTTAAGATATTTTCGATATTTTGATGCATTTCGAGAGCATTTTAAGCGTTTTGAGTTCGGTTAACCAAAATGATGAGTATTTACACCTCATCAATCGATTACAAGTATCAAAACCCGAGAAAGGGCAAGGAGACACATCTAAACAAGCGAGTAAACTTGATGAACTTAATACTTACAAGTGGCGAAGATATCCGGGAAGACAAATGTTATTCTGCGAGAGAAACTTCGAGGTTTGACTCATGGCGAGTAAACTTAGTGAGCTTAATACTTCTAAGTGATTGAAGATATCCGGAAAACAAATGTCATGACCCATGAGAGAAACTCAGGTTTTACTCATCAGAGGCTTTTAGTGTTAGTATTCCAACGGCGTGGGGAAGTGATGTAAAGTTTACGAAGATAAAGAGAGTACACAAGTCGACATATTCGAGGAGATAAATGTGTAACATGAGGAGAGTGTTATCGAGTTATTCTTTCGATGAGAATGTGTGTGCCAGTTCTTGAGCTTCATATACGATCATCGGGGAAGAAAAATGTGAACATGGGAAGGTGTTTTCATTCCCTCATGATGTGTGTATAGGAGAGCTTTTGGGTATTGGTGTACTTGAGTTCTTGAGCTTCGTACATGATCATCGGGGAAGAAAAATGTGAACATGGGAGGTGTTTTCATTCCCTCATGATGTGTGTGTTAGGTAGAGTTCTTGAGCATTATACAAAGGCTGACTACATCAATTCAACTACTTGGGGAATTGTTCTCTTGACACCTTTTGGAATGGATCCTTCTCGAGACTTGATGGGTATGAAAATTGAAGAAGATTATTTAAATGTGGGATGATACGTAGTTGTTGTTCTAACTTGATGATATAACCCCGACGGAGAATCTGGATTATCGTTCTTAAAAGGAAGCAGCCAGGATTTATGATAATGGTGTGCTTCTACTGTGTATTGCAGCTAAAATGACTTGAAATATAACTTGAATCTGCTCATCTAATGGATTTTTCGGTTTGGGGAACGCAAGTCTCTCTTCTCAAAGGCTCGTGTTCTATCTTCTATTACGGAGCCTAGGAAGCTTTGGTGGTGAATGTTTAAGAGCGATGACTTCTATCTACAGGCGGAATGCGCTCGATATCCTTATCTCGGTACTCGTATCATCATCTTCTTATACTATATCATCTACTCTATCATTGTACATATTTATTCAAAAGCAAAATACAAAAATATAAAACCAACAAAAGAAAATAGAAAATTATAAAATCTTCAAAAATCCAAAAAAAATCGAGAAAATTTGAAAAAGACCAAAAATATATTTCTCGAGACATGTCTTACGGTATCGATAACATCTACGGTCTTAAAAATGTCATTCAATAATGGCGGGACCATAGATGAAGTTGACGAGGAGGTGTAAATATTCTTTTCAAAACATGTCTCAAATGGCTTCTGATTATTTCGAGATGTAACCGGCTTCAAAAATGGTTTGCTATTATTTGAGATAGCAACCCGTTCTTTAAAGAAAGGAAAGTGATCATGCGCAAACCAATTTTCAAATATTTAGTACACTTATCCTAAAATATATTGAGGAAAGTATGTGGAAGAAGGGCTTGTTCCTACAAATGTTTTAAGTCTAAAATTCTTGAGAAAAAATATTTGTTGTATTTCAAAATAATTGGTAAAATGAGTTGCTTGAAAAATCAATCGGGATCGAGTTTTTGTGATAGTTATAAAAACTCAATCGATGACTCCGGCCTTTTAAAACTTTTCAAGAAAAAGAGTCATTGATTGAGGGAAGAATATTTTCAAATTTATATCATCTAACGGACTTTCTTAATTATCCTCGTGTTTATCTAAAAAAAATATAGTTGCCTATGTTGAAGGACTAGGTTTCTAGGATATGATTGTTAGGTTTAGATGATTAAA
The DNA here is from genome assembly GCA_022545495.1 of Chrysanthemum lavandulifolium. NCBI lineage: Eukaryota > Viridiplantae > Streptophyta > Magnoliopsida > Asterales > Asteraceae > Chrysanthemum > Chrysanthemum lavandulifolium. The sequence goes on along the minus strand of CM040238.1, from coordinate 17,085,986 downwards.
GTTTGATGACGCATAATTCCCATGATTTATATGATCAGATTGACATGTTGAATTGACTTTTATTAGTCGATTCTTCATTTGGGTGATGTAAACCACCATATATACGTATGTGTGTTCCTTCAACGTATGCGGTATATTGGTATATAAGAATGTTCGATCCGGATCCATTGAATATGATTGGATGCCGAAAGGAAAGGGTAACTATATCTTGGGTTGACAAATGAAAAGCGGAGCTTAATTGGACTTCAATGGAAAGTTGGCATAAATGCGGCGTAAGAGGTGTCCTTTGCATCGGCGTGATGGTTTTCTTAAGTGATTGAAGAAGCGGAGCTTAATTTGACCTCGATTGGCATTAAAATGCAGCGTAAAAGTCTCATTGCATCGTACGACGCGTTTTCTTCAAACCTACGACATCAACATAAACTTCAACCACCTAGCGTATCTTTGTCGGGATACCATTTTAAACAATTTTCTAAAACTTTGATTAAAATTGTTTTGAAAATGGAAAAATATATGTTTTGAAAATAAATTGAACTAAAATTTGAAAATCATAGGACTTCTTTTTATCAAAACATAAAGTAAAACCGATTATTGACACATCGTGTGGATTGAGGGGAGTGATTTCAAATTATATATTTTCAAATGATATTTCTTCATGAAAATCCGTATATACGTTAAAATGTGGTGATCTAAAGATTTAATGTTATGTCATGGTATGATTTTCTTTAAAACTCGGATACATTCAAAATGAAATTTTTCTATTCTTGTTTGATTGTGAAATTGTTTTATTTTACTAAAGATCTCTTAAAACAATCATACGATACTAACAATCTTTAATGTCTTAAAATGGTCCTTATCATCTCATTTTCAAAATCAAATATTGCCCGTCTTTCCCCGAAATATTCTAAATGATTTAAGTTAGTTGGGATCACAAATCTCAAATGGTTTGATATTTACGATCGGGGGTGAGATCATGATTTAAATCTCAAATCTGTTTTAAATGGAATTGGTTTTAGTCCTTGAAAAGCACTCCTGCCTCCGTGTGCCAGAAGCGATTTCAAATACGATGCATATGTTGAGGAGGAGGTTATCAAAAACCGGATGAGTATTTAAACAAGGCCGCATTTTCTCCCATGTTTTCTAAACCTAATTAAATCACTTGGGATCCAAAATCTCAAAGGGTTTGATATTTTTGATCGGGAGAGAATTGTGATTTAATAATGAAATTTGATAAAGGTGATCGTTTTGATTTAATTGTCGCGAGTTTGCTCTCTCGTATGTGCTAACGCCTTTTGAATCTCGAAGCGCATTTTGAGGAGGAGCATAACTATCAGTCTGAAACTTTTAAAGTTATTTATAAAGTACCTTGATTGAGTTATCAAATGGTTTTCTTAATGGTCTTTGTGATCGTGGATGTGTTTCAAAGAACTCTTTCCTCTATGTGATAAAAATGATTTCAAATATCCTATCACGTATTGAGGAGAATTTACGAAAGAAATTCAAATGGCTTTTACTAAGGAAATTGTGATCAAGAAATTGTTTCAAAAACTCTTGCCTCCATGTGCCAAACAATTTTAATATCATATGCACATGTTGAGGGAACATTTCTAAAATGATCAAAACTATTAAGGTACAAAATACTTTGATCTCGTTATCGTGTACCTTGATTGTTTTCGAATGATTTTTCAATTGGTTTCATGGAAGAATGAGCGTACCAAGGACCGACCATTTTACTTTATGTATGGAGTTATAAGGATGGTGAGGTTAGGTATTGGTTCCCACGATCCTTGAGAGCCGGAGGGATCTACCGAGGACAATCTACTAGATAGTGTAGAGTCCTTGGGTATGATGAAAAAGGAAAAAAATGAGAAATGGGAAGAGTGCGAGATAGAATGAGCTAATCTTGAAATAAACCCAACAAGGTTCTAGTTATGAAGTCTCGGTAAGCACTTAAGGGTTGAAGAATGAGAAAAGAAATGAATGTGAAAAAGGGTGAAAAGAAATAGCCTAAAATAATTCAACCTTAGAGGCGGCAGCCGGGTTGATACATATACTCTTGGTGGTTTACCAAGGTAGCGGTATTGAAATCAAGGCGTCATGGACCCGATGACGCCTTGCACTAAACTTCCCGAGCTACTCAAGTTCCTCTTAAAGGTCTTGTTTCATTCTGACGAGACCGACATTATCTATCGACTTTCTCTTAGGGATTTGTTGATATTGAAGAGAGACCCTCTCACAGTCTCGGCCGAGGACCAAATATGCTGGTGGAGTCTAGAGCCAAGAGATCATCCACAATATCTCATTAGGACACTAAATTAATGAAGACTTTCTGTTTCGCACAATGTGGAAAGTAAGATTATATTAAAGAGTCCCTCGCATGATCCTTGTGGTATTTCAGGAACATCAAAGTGATGCGTAAAAGTATTCACGATGAAGATGGAAATCCTTCTGAGCCAACATCAAACAAGCTCTTGGTGGGTGACATGTGAGATCTTCTCGTAAGATCGAGCTTGTGACAAGTGGATAAAAGCTTGATGGGAGATTGATCTTGAATCAACCTTGGTCGAGGGAATGGATTTAGCGAACACTTTTGGAAAACACGTTCGATGTGCAAACCTTCTTTCTCTAGTACGTCGAATGTGTATTCATTTCAAATTCAAAAGTATCTCGATTGAAAAATACTTTTAGAAAAACCGTTCGATGTCACGAGATCTCTTAACTTTTTAAGCTATTGCGTCGAACTTGTACTCATTTAAATATAAAATATTTTGATTGAAAATTGATCTTTCTCGAAAACCTTAGTAGTATTGCAAAACTCTTTCTTAAGCAATACGGGATTGTTTTCAAATCAATTTTTTCATCAATAATTGAATCTCGATTATTTGGTTCACTCCATTCGTGTTTGTGTTCTTTGAGGCGTTCGGTTTGAGAGAAACGACTAGAAGCATTGCGAAACCACATCGAGGAGATTCTTAGGAATCCTACGATCGCGGGCGGTGTTTATCTTGATCAGCGAGCGCATGGGCGTGTACCTCGATTCGGCCAAGTGATCAAAGGCGCTTCGTGTGTTTAATGCTAACTCTTGTCTGCGGGTACATTTAGATGATTCTGGTGATCGGAATTGAGGTCAATCCAAAACCGCATGCTTTCATGACATCCGGCATAATTGAAGAAATCATGAGTTGTGCATATCTACATAACTTTGCTCGATATTTCATACTATACTACTGCCCCGGCTGCTTTTAAATATCAGCAGACGATTAAACCTTCCGCTACTCTCGATGGAAAGATGTCATGATTCTAAAGGTGTGAGCATGTGATTGAAAGTCGCAACTTCACATGATGGCAACACAATAAAGGGTGATCGAGAGATTTTGGGTGGTGATGATCTCTCAAAGCTCGAAGATCATCAAAGATGTGGATCGATTAAGGCCTCCACTAAAAGTACAAATTGTCACGGACTTTAAAGAATAAGCTCTTGATGCACAAGATTATGAATATGAAGAATTCAAGTATCTGAGCTCAAAGCGAAGTCAAAGATAGAATGATGCTAGGAAGCAAAATGTATTTCATGGGGTGACACTCCTTGAGGAGATTGTTAGAATTGGAAATTCCATGTTAAAGTGTCGATCTCTTTTGATAATGGTCTAACATATGTTGGCTCGTAGATTTATGCGTTGTTCACGTTATTTAATAGTTAGTTAATTAGTGAGTGGCGTAGAATAGTTTAGAAGTAACACCGTGGAGGAAGGACGGGTCTTTACCCGCTGTATGCACGATCCAGCGGTCCAGGTAAGGAGGGCGTTTTCGTTTGTAAAGTATAAATACCCATTCCTTCACATGTTTAACATGTGTGATCTCAACAATCTAACCTTTCATTTTTAAGAAGCGACTCTCTACCAAGATCACCATCTCTACTTTCTCTCTCTACAATGTTTAACATGTATTTGATCATCCAAGACCACCGAATCATCAACACAATAATTTTATCGATCCTACATTGGCTAAGCACCACATACGAAGCCTGAGTTAGAGTATTTCCAATTACACTTACAAAAGTGTGCAGATGGATATACAAGGCTTCTCGCCGGATCGATCAATACATGTAATCTGGAGAAAGCATTTATTAGAAAATATTATCCTCCTTGAATGATAGCCAAGAAGATGGAAGAAATAAGGAGTTTCAGAGACGAAGATGGATGAAACACTAGATGAAGTTCGGGAAAGATATAATGACCTTCTTTACGATGCCCAACGATGATATCGCAGAACCATCGGATGGTCATTATTTTCTACAAAGGTTTAAACATCCCTTCCGCTGAATGCTCGACTCTCGAGGACCTATCCCTACAATGTCACCCGTGACGAGCCACTTAGATCAATTGAAAATATGGGCGACCATTCACGAAATTGGCATGATGGAGCAACCACTTGGGCCATAAATAGCAATAGCTTGGATGACATTGGTGATATCACCAAAAGGATTAATAAACTTGGATGTGATATGAATATGGTTAAGGAATACATTCATGCTATGCAAAAGCATTCTCTGAGATGAGCCAAAAGAATATAGGCAAGTCGGTACATTGAGTCATTGGAGGCCGTCGTCAATAAATACTCGGATAATTTAAAAAGGATGCATGACTCGAATGGCGAAATGATTAGGAAATTCAGGAGGGCGCGGACTTGAACTTAAAGAAGCCAGCGCTTAGAGGAAAAGCTTGGAGGCTAAGCTTGAAGAATTAAACCAAAGGTCACGAAAGTAAAGAATGCGGTTGGAACTATCAAAACAACGATTGGGAAAGATGAAGGAAGTCAACAACAAGCGGTTCTGGTGATTTACCATATATCGGACCTTATGTTCCACTTATCCCATTTCCGAGACGTTTGAGGTTATGAGAAATGAAGAAACAAGCAATGATCAATTGAAGAAGATGGAAGCAAAGAGCTTGTTGTGGTGATGAAGTAATTCCACAAGCTAACGAGGAATCAACCACATAAAACGGTATGGCTTCTAGCTCTTCTTTTATTACTAACAATCTTGCTTGTTTTTCTATACATGTTGATGAAATTATGGATGAAATCGTGCAACCCATCACATCACCCGATAATGGTTATGTAGCTTCGGCTACTAAACCAATTCTAGTTGATCTTGCAAAGGAATTAGAAGACAAAATCTTGGACACCTCAGTGATTAACAAGGAGACATACGAGCCGATTAATCAGCCACATCACAAGGTGAACCAATCACCAATGCCATCAACTAAAATGGGTAAGATATGGAGGAAAATGACATCTCCTTTAAGGTATGATCATAGTTCATCATTTCCCCATCTCATAGCAAATTCACACCCTTATGGTGGTTATTGCTATTTTCACCCACACTTGATTTTAAGTGAGGATGAACACCCTACTACGTAATAAATAAGGGTGGAGTCAGGCTTGTGACTCGGGACAAAAACAAAGCGGCCGTGAAAGGCAACCCCATGCCTATCTTTTCTTTTTCACGGTAGGGTTTTGTGTTTTAACCATTTTGCGGAATCGGAGAAGATTGCATCGATAACTAAGCGGGGACTGACTGCATCCATCGATTCTGGCGTAACCCATCCTAATGATTACGACGTAACACACATCACAATGTGATTCTCTCCAGGATCATTCTGATTATGGCGTAATCCCGTGCTATAGTTCGCCTGTAGCTACCTCCGATGCGCGTTGCCGGGTTTGCCATAATTACTACGTAACTCCTTGATGAGTTCTGACGTAACAATCCTCGATTTCAATTCTTTATAATAACGCAATAACCTTGCATTAGTTTTAAATGAACTTTGTGGGTGTGTTCCTGTAAACCTCGAGACTACACTCGTCGCTTGGGACACCAAGTGGTTTAAAGGCTTATTGCATATGCTATCTGCAACCGTGATTCCTCTGAAAGTGAGTTAGGGTTTCATTTTCTTTTATTACTTGTTGTTTTCTAGTATGATGCATTTGGTTGTCTTAAGTGAATTCGAGGTTATTAAAGTTTGCTCATAGATCTCAAAGCGGGACATGTTTACTCGTGAGTCTTGATCATCTTAGAAGCAAATCCGGGAGTTTTATGTTTCAATTCTAAACCTTCCTATCTCTTAATTATATGCTTAGTATGACCCGAGTCGGAAAGGATTAGACATAGACACCGGCTTGATTTTACTTGCTTTTATTTTTCTAGTTTTTGATGAAAAGTGTTTCATTAGTAAAATTTTGACATTTTTTCATTATAGCTGGATTAATCTAGGCCGAGCACACCTAACCTATATTTCCATTGTGTGAGGATAAGCATTTTCGTTTTCCCTTATACATAATACCATAAAATGAGTGTGCGATTTACGTGTGGTAGACTTTAGAACTTGGCCTTGCATATCTTTTGAGACCATTATCATGAGCATTACACCGAGGAAACTTGGTGTGATCGGTTGCATCTAGAATATAAGGCAATTTTAGGATTAAACCCAAAAAGCCCATCCATTTATGTTTGTGTATATTGACTTTTCACATCGATTAGTCAATCCGAGTTAAACCTTTTGTTTGCACTCATCATTAGTGCAAAATACCCGTAGATACACCCTACGAGACCATCCCTTTCATTTTGTTCACTCTATATATGTTTGTTTCGCTAGTTACACCCTACGCCTAGCCTACCTGTGGTTTCCTTTATGTCCATGGTCCGGCGTTGTTGGTTAATTTTGGTTCCTCTGGTAGAAAGTCGCGGGTTTTGAATAAAGGGTTTTGAAAGAAGATCGAGTTTAGATGATAGTTGATCTCAGTGGGGGATGCTTTGTTGTTTGTTCGTATTGTTTTATTTTTATTTTTATCCATGTATACCTTTGTCTTGCATAAAAAAAAGTGAAAAAATAAAAGAATGCAAGCAAGAGTTTGTTAGTTGTATATAGGCGTGTAATATAAATCGACTTATGTGTCGTATTGTGTGAGTATTCTCTCCTTATTTTTACAAATCCGTTTTGTCATACGGATAAATTAGAAACTCGAACATTTCTATCTAGCCTTCAATTTTAATAAATATTACGTACAATGGGGACATTGTACATTTCAAGTTGGGGATGGGAGATAGAAATGGTTGATTTTAGTAAAATTATGTGCTAAAAGTACCCAATTTTTTTTTATAGCACATACTTTTTTTTCATTGATGATGAAAGTCGAGTTAATGCACTTTATTTGCCTAGTTTATGGTGATTATGAGGCACTTCGCTACATTTTATATGCATTGACTCGTGTATTGATGACCCCTTGACTCTTGACCCTCGATTTTTGCTATGGGATAGAATGTGACTTGTGGTGGGGCGACTGTGGACTTAGGAATTTATTTGTTTCGTGTCTTTTTGTTTACAACCATTAAATGTTTTCCCATGTCTTATCCTACCCTTAGTCATGAATCGAGTTTAGGTGAGGAAGCGAGAAATCATTGGTGTCTTGGCCATGGATTTGGTCATGTACCATTAGTTTTGTCCCCTTCGCCGTAACTCGTTAGTAATGACAAAATAAACCCATAAGCTTATGTTGTGTAAACCCATTGCCTTTTAGAATAGCTGCATCTATAGATTCTAGTGGTGCATATTAGTATCTTTGCGAAGCCTATGATAAAATACTATCGCCATAACCGGCAGTTGAGTGATCACCCTTAAAATAAACCACGTGAATTATGAGAGAGTGTCGATTTCAATTCTCTTTTAAGTGAGGTGCTCGGTTTAAATTTTCTAGCTTAGGTGATTTTTAGACTCGTATCTTCGATTAATCTTGGGAGATATCTTTTAAAATTATTTAAAGGATTACTACTTGAGGACAAGTAGAGTTCAGTGAGGGGATGTTGATAACATCAAATTAGCTTTGATATTTATATGTCAAATTCCGTGTTTATGGCCTCATTTGTATTAATATGGTACTTAATTAGTTCATAGATTTTCATAATTGCATTTCCGGGATAAATGAGGCGGGAGGCGGAAAGATATGATATAAGGCCAAATATATGTTACGAAGATAGATTTCTGACTGACCTATGAATTCAATGAGAAAGATTACGCCGTAACTTCGTTAATAATGTTACGCGATAAATATGATGCTTTGAAGGATCTGGCGTAACCAATTCTTATGGTTACGTCGTAATTATTTTTGTGAAGGTTCACGACATAACATGGCAATTTAGTTCTACCAGTAGAGATAATTTCGAGTGGATAAGTATGTGCATACAAAAATTACAGTTGACCTAGTGATTTAGTTCTGTAGTAATTAATTCTTGGGTATAAGTTTTGAAGTCCGAGGGATTGGAAGTGGCAAGTTAATATTTATTTTATTCACTTCAAGGACCAAGTATAAAGATATCAAGAACGACGGGGGGCTGAAACCGTAAATATCTTATAAGTATTATTAAGGCTTTTAGACTTGATATGAATCAACACGCTACTTCAGGGGCCTAAATCGTATTGAAGGCTAGTAAAGTTTCAAATATTAGAAAGGATGATAAAAAGTACGAAGTAAGATGTTAAGGCGTAAATCTAATTTAGTTCACTACAGTAACTTTAATTATGACGTAATTAAAATCTGACGTAATTGTTCGAATCGGATTTCTGCTTGCTGTCATTAGTTGCGGTAATTATTGTCACTAAGGTTCGCCATAACTATATAAGTGGCCTATAAATACATACCCTATATCGCATTTGAAGTATCTCTCTTTAACCCTCTCTAGGGTCGATTAGGGCACCATCCGGGGTAATTTCAGTGATTCAAACCATCTTTGAAGGATAGATTCACTCGCAATCATCGTTATTATTAGCTTTACATCAAGTAATTTGTATCAAACATTATATTCAATTGAATCATGTTTTATTCATTCTTGTTGGTATGATTTACTATATGTTTGGCTAAGCACCACAGTGCAAGCCTAGTTATGATTCATAATTGTTTTGTTATGTTTACAATGCTTTAGTATAATTATTTCTAAGTGTATGCATGCATAGTTAATTTGTTGGTAGCTACCCTTGTTTCGGTAGTTTTGAATGGCGGTTGTGGCTTGTTACTTAGGAGATATGACGATTGACCTAACTAGGTTTAGGCCCAGAGTGGGAGCGGTAAGATATGACCAACTAACGACCCTTTCTACTTGTGCGATTTGACGAACGATCACCTACCGTTAGGATAAACTTAAAAAGTCGGGGATGAGTGTTTAAGATGCTGGCACTCATTGTTACATCATCTTGCTTGTAGTTGTACTTAATGGGTGGTCTTAGGGACTAAGAACAACTGGAATTATAATGGTCACTGATTTCTCGATGGGACCCTTCTTTGATAAGTTAGGGCGACATGACCAAATCTTGTGCTAGCGATTTTGACCCGCTTTGAAGTAATTGGAAGTAATTAAGCGTAAACATAACTAGTTAGGATGAATAACTAGGTTATTACCCTCTCTCTATTGATCATAACCCTCGCCTCTATTTGCTTTCTTTTCGTATTTTATTAGTAGTTAATCATTCCCACCTTAAATCATATTAAAATCAGTTACACCTAGACTTAGTTTAAATCCACACATAGCTCTTGGGGCGACCTCGAGTTTCCGAATACTACACTACACACCACCGATTTTGCTTGCCCGTTTGTGCATTAGGGTAGAACTATAGGTATAACGAGAACTTATAAATATTAAAACATGTTCGATCAAAACACTGCATCAAAATACTTAGCAAATTATCTCTTCATGTGTCTCACCCAAGCGATTTTTCTCAACAATTTCACGATGTGAGACACTTCTCCCAACATTATCAGGAGAATGTTGTCAACACCGCACCGAATATCTCTTTCCGGTGTTCCCACCCAATGAGCGTTGTCAACACCCCTCTAGGAAGATATCTTTACGGTATTACCATCGGAGGCAAAGCTCCACCGTTGTGATCTTGACTCCCCAATGAACCGTGAGGCGTGTTGAATACTCCACCGGGTGTGATGCATGGGCACAATCCGGATAGTTAGCTAACGGATCAACTTCAACAACTTAAGCTGGATGAAGCTCGTGAGAAAGCTGCTCATAGGGAGCAGGAAGCGAGGGATGAAGAATACCTCCGGAAGAACTGGTTTTACATTGCGGAACGTGACTATTATGACGAGAAGTATTATTATCCAGATTCTTCGGATTATAGCGAGGGATACAACTCAGACTTTTTGTTGTAATTTGTAATTTCCTTTTCATTTCCGTATCGTAGTTTGTGTGTATCATGTAATCAGTATTTTCAAGTTTAAATGTTTAATGTATTTCCATTTCCATGTTTGTATTTTCATTTCTAAGTTTTTATTTTTACAAGTAAAAATATTACCAAGCCAAAAAAAAGGAAGAACTTGAAATTAAAAAATGTTTAATAGAATATGACCCCCTGAATGTCGAACAATTCCACTTGCTGTCTGAAGCGAGGCGTTTAAAATGAGGGAGCTAAGTGGCGAGTTTGGGGTCTTGATGGCGGTAGGCGACCCGTCGATGACTATGAAAAGGCGGCGAGCCGCATGAGCATCTTAGCATACTTAGAGCACTTGTTACCATGGCATAGCAAAAATCCTCATTTGTACCTCCACGGATGCCACATCTTAAACCGAAACAACAAACCCCTTACCATAACTAACCTCAATTTACACATTTGGGTCCCACCACTTACACTTTATTTTTTCACATTTCCAAATGAACCTAATTCATTTCATTAAAATTAAAAATACAATACATCATATTAAACAACCATACGAAAAATAACTAGCAGTGCGAAAAACAAAAAACGATATGGGAAAAAAAAATCACGAAGCGGAAATACTCATAAAAAGGCATTAAACATTTCATTACGTGAAACTTCCATCAAGTGCTAATTTCTCAAAACCTCCCGCACGTTAACATATATGAATTTTCTCCCACTAAGCGTTGTTCAAAATGGTTTTTTGCAGATAACACAATATGATCGATTATTTTTTAGATTTGCTTATCTGCCCACTTGCTTGTAAATTATGTTGAATTTTGACAATCACAGTTAATTCTTGCCCATTTAGCCATGATCATATTTTGAGTACGATTGTTGTCGGTGATTGTTTAACATTTCCACAACTTTGGTTCCAAAAGGCCGCATTAGAGCGGTTATATCGTTGTGTTGTGGCTGCGACCCAAACTTCCTCTAGCAACATTTCTTACGCATTTGACCAGCAGTATTCATTTCCGATTTTGGTTAGATAAACAAGTGTTTGAAAAATAGTGTGTTGTACATTACTATTTATAATGGATGATGATGATTTTTTTCAAATTTAAAATTCGCAAACTATAGGATGGCGAGATATTTTTAACATTCAAATATTAGGATTTGAAGCGGGATTGTTTCAAATTCAAACAATAGGATGGCGGGATTGTTTAAATTGAAATTCAAACTTCAAGCGAATTTTTTAGACACCCTATATATACACACATATCACATACATCAAACACACGCTGCTGCACACACAAAAACACATCAAACATAAATAAATACTTAGCAAATTATCTCTTCAATGTCTACCGCTGGCGATTTTCTCAACAATTTCACGATGTAAAGACTTTTCCCAACAATATCAGGAGAATGTTGTCAACACCCAACGGAAGATATCTTTCGGGTGTTCCCACCCAATGAGAGCGTTGTCCGCACCCCACCAAAGATATCTTTTCGGTATTCCCACGGGAGGCAACGACTCCACCGCCCGTGAACTTGACTCCCCCACCGTTTGTGAGCGTGTTGAATACTCCTTAGGTGTGATCGGGGGCTGTCCAGGGATAGTTAACTAAGGATCAACCCGACAACTTGAGATTGATGAGCAAGTGCGAAGAGAAATAGAGCGAAAATAGAGCTCGTGAGGAAGCTTGATGCCTTCTAGCAGCGTCGTTAGGGTCAAAACTTTCTTTTCTTGAGCAAGTTTATAACACCTAGGCGGTGAACCCTGTCGTTGTAGTGTAGTAATTAGGGTAAGCCATGGGTATTGATATCGTTCTCTGGGGAATAGGAATGCTAGTGAGAAGTTACTACGCTAAGGTTGAGGTTGAGGAAGATTATTTTTGTATTTTTATATTTTTGTAGAAATGGAAAAGTCTGAATCTCGGGTATTGGATTTGGGGGTTGGTATTGCTACAGATTACTCTACTATTATCTAATTATCTAAACTAAGGTTGTGATAGTCTATGTCTAATTGATGTTTACTTTCGTATGATAGTTTAAAGATGTGTTTACTTAGGGTTTTACTACTCCTTGGTTATCTCTTATTGATGGTTGATTTGTCGCGTCTTATTCCTAGTTGCGTTGTGATTCTAAGGATATGGTGCGTGCTTATTTCCTACTCTTTGAAATTACCAAGGGTCTTGTTTACAAATCCTCTAGTGATTTATAAGCCTTTACTCTACGGTTGTCCTTGAATACTTTATCCTACAATTACCTAGATAATTATATTCTAAAGTTCTGAGAAATTTCAAGCATTAAGTACACCTTGAATAATCTAGCGCACTCTAGATCATTAGTCAACTAAGATAAGTATCAACCAATCAATGTTGAATAATTAAGTTTCATATTCCACTAAGCAAACAGCACGAAATAAATTAGCGGGACATGGAGAACATGCAAGCGTCTGTACAAATAATCAAAGACATAATTAAATTAATGAAGTAAATACTTATCTTGATGTATAATAGGGTTTAGAACCTAAAATCTACACCTACAAAAGCCTTAGTTCGGTTTTAGGTTTTTACTCAAAAGACTACCTGGCCCAGAAAAATTCGGATTCTATATATAAGATTACATCTGCGGCAGTAGCTTATGTTTAAATGGCCAGTCGTGTATGCGTCGATCGTGAGTTCGTCTTGGCGCGTAAACCTTCACGGCGTCACCTATTATCTGTGTGGCCCGTCCCCTTGACTCTGCGCGGTCTTAGGCGTTCTGGGCCGTCCGAAATATGACGACTCTTTCGCACAGAACTGGCGATAGTCCGCGAAAACATGCAATTTACGCCTCGACCCGTCATAAAATTCCTTCCGTGACGTCGCGGATATCTTGATGTGCCGTGTGTACTTATCAGTTGACTTTGAGTGTCTCGATTACGACTTTGGCCATTTTCTTCGTATATTCGCGCCTTTTCGTCAAATAAGCATCATTCCATTTTGCCTTGAAGAGACCTAAAAGTGAAAAGGAGCGATATTAAGCAATAACGGATCTGAGTGATCGAATAAGGGCTTAAATGACCCGCCAAAGGTGCAGCTTTAAAACCTTATCAAATATCCCTACACTTGGTATTTGCTTGTCCTCAAAACAGAATGTAGCACTCATGATTAATTTATAAGTTAGGGGTCATGAAGCATCCATTCAAAGCGGTCCACAACACATATAAGCCCATAAAGTCATAACACGGAAGAGTACATACTAGCACCTCACATGGGGTGTTTGGATACTCGCATCTCTCTCGGGTGTATATGAAATATAACAAATCGGAAATGGAAGATAAACACTCATTACACGGTCCTAGTACATAGATTACCATAGGCGAGAATAGATCAAACCTCAGCCAAGGCTTTGGCACCTAGGAAAGACTATCAAAGAGATGTATTAAAGGGTTGTAATGTTAGGCTTACGGTAGGAAATGAAGGGTTTGGTGGGATAGGCTGTTTAGTGGTGGATAGTCAAAAATCTCTATGTTGCTTGATATCACGAAGAATGGCGTTGCTAAGCGAAGACTCGAACCTCTCACAAACTCTAACACGAAAATAAACAAACATAATTTAAAAGATAGATGTAGGATGGTAGCCCGTATGGTTTTATTTTTTTTTTTTTTTTTTTTGAATTTGTTTTTTTTTTTTTTTTTTTTTACATACACTTTTACTCTACCATCCTCTACGGTACATCAAAATGATGAGGGTTTATAGACACATCCCTACACTTGAGTTTTATTACTCTAACACAAATTTGACCCGAATTGAAAAGATCAAACTTGGAGTACATTATTATGCAAACAAGGGAATTTGAGTTTAACGTTCTCTTCCTATGTTTCATAAACTTTAACTTTTTCCATGAATCCCAGTCATCCCAAAGCTGTATACAAAGGATATGACTCGACTTAGCAACTCATACAAGCAACGGATAATTGAACTAAGGGTTTTGGGTGATAACATAATTTGCACTAAAAGTGAGTGCAATAAAAGGTAGGCTAAAGGCGATTTGGGTGTATATTTGGGGTGGGGTGTAAACAATACTCTTCATTGATATTCAGGATAGCCGAAAACATCACGAGAACATTGAAAAGGATAGGCTCACGAGGGGTTAACTAGGGGTATCGTGTACTAAAGATGAGTACATACATGAAAGGGTGTGGGGAATTACTTTCGGCCAAGGGTGAAAAAGTAATTATATTCAAGTGTCGAACAAGGGTTTATCCTAATGCCTCTTATCATTTAGTTATTCCTAACTACACAAGTGTGGTCTCACTAGCAATCTCGGAATGCATCACAAACAAGTTCTAGAATCTAATATACTACCGATTCACACTCTAAGCATTAAAGATGAATGCTTTAATTCCTGCTAATCTAAGAGGCGATCCTCGCATTTGGTGGAATTTAGGTGGTAAAGGGTTTTGTGCTAGTCATGCAACTTCCTATCCATGAGACGCTTTTGTTAAGACTAATGGCCCACTCTTATACGCCATGAAAATTTTTAAATTTGGCTAAAATTACCCTAACCTACATTTTCTCATGGTTTATTACACAAATACACTTGACAAAGCAAATAGTCAAGGATAAGCATAGTTTCAAAGTTCCCGCTTTATTTTCCTCCCTACATTTAAACCGAACATTGTCCCCAATGTTCCCTAAAGTATCAAAGTTATGATAATAGAAGGTAATTAAAACGAAAGAAACTAATACTCCCCGATTAGCTCGGTAGATCCGTAAAAAGTGGTGGTTAAATCTTTCCAAGAAGAGTTTTCATGCGTGAAAGGCTCCTTCCAAACTTGTGTAACTTCTTCTTGACAAACTAAACCCGCACACTAGAAGAAAACAAACGAAACCTTCGTAAAATCGGTGGTAATAATATACATAAGACTCGATTTAAACTAGGATATAATGCTTGTGGAATGGATGTTTACGTAATTTGTTTTGAAAGTTAAGATCCGAAAATTCCAAAATTTTACAAGTAGCTCGTAAAACGAGAAAAAGTAAGTCGATGTTTTTATTCCTTCCCGACGCCGTTGCAATCTCGACGTCAGTTATCCTCGACAAAACCGGTCTCGCGATTTTCGGAAAAATTCGAAAGTTTGCATCTTTAGAACTGGAAAACTTCGCAAAACATCCATTATGACTCGATACAAGCATTTGACTCGAACAAACACACATGTATATCTTTTAAATAATTGTAATTCTCATGTTCACGCTTCTTTTGAAACGTGTGTAATCCTCCCTACACTTATCCCTTATGTAAAATACCTTTATATGCAATTAAGACGAGGTTAAAACAAAATAAAGCATTTTTACAAATTCAAACATGAGAATAAACAATCAATAAAAGATATACGACACACAAATAAAATGAAAAACAAATACATGGGTTGCCTCCCAAGAAGCGCTTGTTTTTGTTCGAGTCACGAGCCCCGACTTCACCCTTATTTAACATAAAGGGGAAGTTTTCCTACACTTAAGTTCAAGTGCGGGTGATAGTAGCAATACACACCCTTAGGGTGGAAATTTGCTACGTGAGGAGAGGATGATGGGTGATTTATATGCTCAAAGAAGTGTGCTCTATTCATTATAACCTTACCTAAGTCTATTGGTGTAGTGAGAGAATCAAATTTCTCTCCTAAGAATGGATCATTTTCACCAACTTCAAAAGATTCATGGTTAAGGATCCATCTTGACCTAATAAACCCGTTTAAACCCATAGTGTTTCTTGTTATCAACCATGAATGGGTGATATAAGTGTAAGGTCATGGGTTACTCCTATATCGGCTTCTACTCTACATGGCCTAGAATCTACCACCTTTATCAAGCAACCACCGGACTATCTATTTTGATGGGTGGATTGGGGCCTAATTCAATTCCAAGATTCACATCTAAAGACGGAAAATTGGGTAAGGTTTTTAAGTGAGGCCCTGCTCATCAAAATATGGAACTTCCTAGGACCAAGAGAGAGGTCATGACAACAAGCATCTAAACCTACATTCTCTAATGGCGCTTGGTACAAAGGTTCTCTAATTGGGGTTCCTATAGTCTCTTCTACTTCTTCCGGTAAGTTATAGGCGATGTGTATTCCTCAGTGATGGTAAGACTTGTGGGTTATCCGATGGGGTTGGATTTTCTACTCTATCCTCCATCTTATCAAGATCACCTATGTATTCATTTTGTATTGTGGTAGCGCCTAACCATGACATGCACCTTGGTACCTCAACTCTAATCATCTCCTTCCTAAACAACCTTCCAATCAAGTTTCCAAATTGAAAATAGGTCTAAAATTCGTTGGGTCCCATGTTCCACTTCTAAATTGGCTGAATCTCAAAGGTTTCCATGCAATCGAGCACCACGTCCCCAAATATCCCCATCCGCTACATAGTCAAGTCTCCTTTGGGTTTCATGGGCGATACGAGTGTAAAAGAATTGTAGTGGAAACAAGAAGTCAATACCATGATAAAGGACTTTTGCAATAAATATTTAATGCGAGTCCAAGCCTCGTGAAAGGATTCATCATGATGTTGCCGGAACCTCGTGATCTCATTTTGGAGTGGAAAGGGTAGATTATGTAGTGGATTTCGTTGATCGGGTGACAGCTTTTGGCGATTCGCTTCTCCATAACGCTAACGGAATAGTTAATGAAAGTGGTTACAAACAAAGGTCACGAAGAAGGGGGATAGATTATGAGAAAGCTAAAAATGAGAAAAAGTTTACTTGATAGGAATCAAGCAAAGAAACCTAAACGAGGTGGACTACTAACTAGCTATTCTATTCACCGCAGCGCGCCAAAACTTGATAACGCCACACGCCGTCGTCGGGTCAAGGAAACTTCCTTTCTTCGCAGTTTTATAACACCCAGGCAAAGGAACCTAATCGTTGTAGTGTAGTAATTAGGGTAAGCCACGGGTATTGATATCGCTCTCTAGGGAATAGGAATGCTAGTGAGAAGTTACTACGCTAAGGTTGAGGTCGAGGAAGATTATTTTGTATTTTTATATTTTGTAGAAATGGAAAAGGTACGAATCTCGGTATTGGATTTGGGGGTTGGTATTGCTACCGATTACTCTACTATTATCTAATTATCTAAACTAAGGTTGTGATAGTCTATGTCTAATTGATGTGTACTGCATGATAGTTTAAAGATGTGTTTACTTAGGTTTTACTACTCCTTAATTATCTCCTATTGATGGTTGATTTGTCACGTCCTTATTCCTAGTCACAAGCTGTGATTCTAAGGCTATAGGCGCTTATTTCCTAACTCTTTGAAATTACCAAAGGGTCTTGTTTACAAATCCTCTAGTGATTTATAGACGCCTACTCTCACGGTTGTCCTTGAATACTTTATCCTACAATTACCTAGATAATTATATTCTAAAGTTCACAAAGAAATTTCAAGCATTATACACAACGAATAATCTAGCGCACTCTAGATCATTAGTCAACTAAGATAAGTATCAACCAATCAATATTCAATAATTAAGTTTCATATTCCTAAGCAAACACACAAATAAATTAGCCGGACATGGAGAACATGCAAGCATACACACAAATAATCAAAGACATAATTAAATTAATGAAGTAAATACTTATCTTGATGTATAATAGGGTTTAGAACCCTAAAATACGCATAAGAAAGCCTTGGTTCGGTTTTTAGGTTTTTACCCAAAAGACTACCCACAAAACCTAAAAATTTGATTCTATATATAAGATTACATCCGCGACGCGCCACCTTATGTTTCGTGACGCCGTCGTCGCCGCCATTAGGGTTTCGCCTTGGCCACGTAAACCTTACGACGGCCACCTTATGACCGTGACGCCGTCCCCTCCCGACGCCGCCTTGGCCGCATCTGGCCGTCTCGCATCTACGGCCTACTCCTTAGAACGACGGCCTACGAACCCGACGTCCCCCTGAAAACATGCAATTTCGCCTCGACCCGTCAGTAAAATTCCTTCCGACGGCGTCATAGATATGCAGTGACGCCACACCTTATGTTTCAAAGAAGCTTGAGTGTCTCGATTCGACTTTGGCCATTTTCTTCAGATATTCGCGCTTTTCGTCCAAATAAGCATCATTCCAAGATTTTGCCTTCAAGAGACCTAAAAGTGAAAAGGAACGATATTAAGCAATAACGGATATGTAGTGATCGAATAAGGGCTTAAATGACCCTTAAAAGGTACCTTTAAAACCTTATCAAAGTCGCTCGTAGGGAGCATGGGCGAGGGATGAAGGATACAAATTCTAAGAACTTGTTTAATATTGTGGAACGCGAGTATTATGACGGAAGTATTATTGATTCTTCTGATTACAATGAGGATACAACTCAAACTTTTCGTTGTAATTTGTATTTTCATTTTCGCTATGTATCGAATTTGTGTGTAGCATGTAATCCGTATTTCCAAGTTTAATGTATTTCCATTTCCAAGTTTGTATTTTCATTTGTAAGTTTTATTTTTATAAGTAAAATATTACCAAGCCAAAAAAATAAAATAAATAAATAAATAAATAATAAAGGAAGAACTTGAAAGTAAAAAAAGTTTAATAGAATATGGGCCACATCAGACAACTCCCTCGCCGTGCAGGCGAGGAGTTTGCAAATAAGGAGCTTGTGGCGAGTTTGGGGGGTGCGGTGGCGAGAGCGGCGAGGCAGCCACATCAGACGGTGAAGAGAGGAGGCGAGCCATACTTGCTGCTCGCTGAACATCATTCTTTGTACAATATGATGATGGTATAAGTTTTCATAAAAGTTTACTATGTTCATATTAGCTTTATTTTCCAAAAGGTGAAGATCGCGATCATCACGATCCCACGATCCTAAGGACGTCAACCTGACCTCCCCCCGGACCGGATTCCTGCATAACGAAAGACTCGTCCCATTCATATTAGCTTTATTATTAATTATTCTCTGTTTAAACAATTGTTCACACCTAAATTCATTATAGAACAACCAAAATATGGAAAAAATAGTTTGCATGACACCCTTAAAATATGAAAGGTCCTAGTGATTGTGTAGTTGTGTTTTTAATGGATATTTTTATATGCTTTTTTTCAAATCACAGTTCGATCTAAATTTTGCTACCTACGTTATCTTAAAAATCTACATTTCTTGACACTATCAAAATGGACATCTAGGAACCACGTTAACTATTATTACTATTACTATTACTATATATACTATTAGGCAAGACGTGTGTTCACACTTGTAAGTGTGAACACATTAATTGCCAACTTTCGCAAGTTGGCAAAAATAGCCCCTGAAGTTTAAATGTCGTTGCAAAGTAAGTCCAAGTTGGCAAAAATAGTCCCTAAGGTTTAAGTGTGTCGTCAGCAAAGTAAGTCCTTTATAGCAATTTGGCAAAATAGTCCTATCCAAATTCATCGCTCTAAAAGCAATCTCACGCATCGCGCGGCCTCACACAGATATACTATGTAGCAAGCACGCGTGTTCACACTTGCATACTATTAGAAGACGTGTGTTCACACTGCAAGTGCGAACACATTAATTGCCAACTTTCGCAAGTTTGGCAAAATAGCCCCCAAGTTTAAGTGTCGTTTGCAAAGTAAGTCCAAGTTGGCAAAAATAGTCCCTAAGGTTTAAGTGTCATTTGCCAAAGTAAGTTCTTTATAGCAATTTGGCAAAAATAGTCCCTATCCAAATTCACGCCTACAAAAGCAA
The DNA here is from genome assembly GCA_022545495.1 of Chrysanthemum lavandulifolium. Taxonomy (NCBI): domain Eukaryota; kingdom Viridiplantae; phylum Streptophyta; class Magnoliopsida; order Asterales; family Asteraceae; genus Chrysanthemum; species Chrysanthemum lavandulifolium. The sequence continues at coordinate 17,066,078 of CM040238.1, read as the reverse complement.
TCCCACGATCGCTACGGCTTTCACATCGTAGATACTATAGCGAGACGCGTGTTCACACTGCAAGTGCGAACACACGCAAGCGCGAACACACGCCTGCTTATATAGAGATGAAGAATGATTGACGCGATGATCGCGATGACGGATGATAGAGACGTTGCAATCAACAGAGAGACTATTTAGCCGACACTTGCTTAGGACTGTTGCCAACTGATTACAGCAACCACACTTAAACTTCGCGCTATTTTGCCAACTCATAAAGCAAGCATTAACGTGTTCACACTGCAAGCCGAACACACGCCTTGCCTAATAGTATATTAATTGCCAACTTTCGCAAGTTGGCAAAAATAAATTTCAAGTTTAAGTGTCGCTGCAAAGTAAGTCCAAGTTGGCAAAATAGTCCTTAAGGTTTAAGTGTCACCGCAGTAAGTCCTTTATAGCAATTTGGCAAAATAGTCCCTATCCAAATTCACGTCTATTAAAGATCACATTGCGTGGCGGGTTTCCACACTCGTTAGAATTAAAAAGATAGACATCTAGTGATAAAGAAAATAAAATGGTAAGAATGAGAAATATTCTCACCACATATTTCAAATAAAAAAATTTAAAAAGAGATGATCTATATTCAGAGCAAGATCCGAAATGCTTGATTATAATTTAACTTTTCATCATTCTCATTTTAATTTTATTTTTCATTCGATTCTTCCTCTTAAAAGGTATCAAACATGCACACATTTCCTGAAAACAATTAAAAGAAAAGTAATTTCTTAGGTGCTAAGCTTTTTATTTGGAATAGTCAACACTAAATATTGACAATGTGTATTTTAACGTGATCATTGATCCCATTCCCATGTGACCTCTTTCTCAACTGATTATATTTTTATTGGATCTATAGTTATTCAATTAATAAAATTTTCTAGCATTTCACAACCATGTAAAACTAACCAAAATCATGTTCAACGATTGGAAAATAATAGAATATTATTAGTACACAACAAAACAATCAAATATCGTTTGAGTTGGTATTATAATACTCCCTCCGTCCGAAATTAAAAATCCATTTCATTTTATCTGAAAGTTTAAGAATTTTCACTAACTACTCTAATAAACAATCAAATACCATCTCCTCCATTAAAATCTCTTTTGATTGGTTGGAATATAAAAGTGAACAAACGTTTTGGAGACAATCAAACATGCTTGATATGAACTTATAATTTAAAACGGATGGAGTATATGTTAACAGTAAGTCGGTAATTATAATAATAAAAAATATGTGAATAAGACAAAATAACTATATATACTTTTCCTTATCATTTTTTTTCCATTTGTCAAACCATAGTGGAAGAGTTAATTAAGAAGAGGTTTAGTGGAAACAGATCGTTTTCTTTTCTTCAATTTTTGTAGATGGTGAAATATAAACGGATATGGATTTTTCTATTCAGGTTATTCGGAAAAAGTAAATTTTTTACTTAAATGCAAGTTAACTTCAAACCGTTTCTGATTTTTTTTTTGAGCACCCAGCACCCTCGTACACGTAGCAAGATTTGAACCCTAAACATCTTGTGAGAAAATCAAAGGCCTTACCGCATTCGGCCATTTGATGTAGGGATGGCAAAAAAACCCAAATCCGACGGGGAAACCCGAAACCCGAACTTATTGGGGCGGGACGGGGCATGCTTATCCGGTTTCGGGGCGGGTTTTGAGGCCTTAATGGGGATTCTTATCGGGTTTGGGGGCACCACACCATCTCCGCCCGCCCACCCAAACATATACATATACATACATATATTTATATACCTTAAATATTGTGCTAGTATTTATGTACTAAATATAATTCTCTAATTTTGTTAATTTTATCTTTGTAATATTTCAAAGTGTGATCATAAAATCTTGTTTTGTGTCATAATATTCTAAAAAGTTATGATTTATTCGAATGCCTAATATATTATTAATGGGTTATCGATTCTTTAAGTTATTCCAGTAAAATCATATTGTTAATAGCGTAAAAATAAGAATATCCAGGAAAAGCGAGGTATGATAGAGGATCGCTAAAAAAACCCCGATAAGATCTCAATGGGAATGGGGCGGGGTTTGGGGCGTCTCGCTTGATGGAGCGCCGATAAGATCCCAATGGGGTTTGGGGCCGTTTGGGATGATTTATCAATCACCATTGACATTCCTAATTTGATGATGGTTGATGTAAAATATTGAATTAATATATTACTAAGAATTTTAACTTTTTAATTTTTATAAACAAAACAATATATTGTACTTTCCTACAATATTTCCAGTGCACTTGATCTACATAGAAAAATAAAAATAGAACATGTAACACTTTTATACAAAAATTGTGACGACTTGTCTATTTTTCTAATACCGACCTAGGTTTAAGAGTGATCAAGTTGTCAATTCTAAATTTTAACCAAATATATCTCTTGCTCCATGCCTCCAATGATCTTGGCTGCCTTTATACACAATTTGTATAAACTAATTCCTTTACATGTATGAATGAACTACTTGTCAATAAGTATATTAGTACTCCTTACTATTTAAAGGTATTAAGAGAATACTTTGCAATTATTCTACAAAAACTAACCTAAACCACTTATTGATTTATATTAAATTCTGGAAAACCTCCTAATTAATTTGCTACACCTCAATCTCTCTGTCTTGGCTGCCGCAGCCACTAAAGTCTTAAAGTCCTCTTTATTTTTTCTTTAACTTAAAATATGGTAGTATTTTAATACACTAGAAAAAAAATTACGGTGTTTGCGGTGGGAAGTCAGAAGACCGACTTGTACATATGTGGAGGTGATAAAAGGCCATTCAGTATATATTCTTTCAAAGATGCAAAATTACATATATATCCTTTGCAGTGCATAAAAATCGTTGTACTATATGCATCAAAAACTTGTAAGAATGATATATACGGAATTATTCACTTTAGGATATAAATCTGATTCCCTAATAAAATGATAACAAGCGGTTACATGAATATATCCGTCATGTCACGTTAGGGTGTAAATGAATCGAATCGATTCGACCTTCGACCTTTGTTAGAAATTAGGGTTAGGATGTGATGATAATCTTGATATTTTCTTAAATCATGTATGAAGTATTTTGACCCTATTAATGTCCTGGTATCATAAAATCCTTATCGAATAATTCAAGAAGAACACTTAGTTTGTAGGAACAAGAAAACTAAGCAAAAACAAAAAGGAATTGTATTAATTATCCTATGTTAGAATGAGACCAGAATATTTGTCATATAACAGACATGTTAGACAGATGCAGGTGGTTAAAATCGAAGAGACACAACTCTTCTCCAACAGACATATTGGTTTTGGGTGGAAAATATGTTAAGTCCTCCAATACCGATTCATTAAATCGAAGAGACACAACCCCAACAAAGAGGGCGCAGCCTTCTTGACTCCTGCATTTTTGTTGTGATGGAAACATATTAGCTCACTTTGTGAGTTCAGGACTCATAAAGCTTGACTCGAACGAGCTCGGTTATATAACAAAAGCTCGATTTGTTTACACTCTTAAATCACATACATTTAAGTAAAAGACTGGTTATTTTGGAATAACTAATGAGCGAAAAACATCACTTCCATTTTTAAGCCAAACCTGATCTTGAACTAGAAGAGTTGGGATCACAAGGAACAAAAATCATTTATTGTATACATTGCATATTCAACTAGATTAGACTTATAACATTAAAACCCTAGTTTCTCTCTCTAAAAAATGGTGATTTTCGGCGGCCCTTGATCTTTTAATTTCGATCGGTTTTCTTCCTTCTCTACCACTCTCTAGTCCTTATAACGTCTCTTCACTGTTGTTTTATCATTTGGTAATGATGCTTTGATGATTCATTATTTGGACGCGACTGGTTAGGTTTTAGGGTACTGGTTCTCTTTTTGTTTCTAGGGTTTCGTTGGTAATTGTTGTGTTTTAATTGCGCCGTTATTGTTATTATCATTACGTAATCATTATTATTTTGTGTGCTTTAATGGAGGCTGGTTAAGGCATAAATCGTTCGTGTTTTGAAACCCTAATTTTTTTAGAGTTTCGTTGTTTTTACTTTGCTTCTAAACGGAGTTGTTAAGTGGTTGTTTATTTGTTTGTGGGTTATGAGAGTATAGTGGTTTGGCTGCGCGAGCAAAGAACATTGATGGAAAAGCTTTAATGAAGGACGGTGTAGACGTATCTAATAAGTGCGTGGCTGCACCTGCTAATTCAAGTGTTCATATTAGTGGTGATCAAGTCGTTGCACCGGCTGATTCAACGCCTAAGAATGATAATATGGGTTCACCGTTAAGCAACAATCAGTCACATGGAATTAAGAAGGGAGAACAGGTAAATACATCTGAGGTTGCCCAAGTTGGTTTTGTACTGGCTTTTAACGTGGATGATGCTAATGTTGCGGGGGTCTCAGTGGATGCGCCTCTAAGAATGTCGGGTTCATTTGCATGTATATTACATTCTAAAAATGTGATCAATAAGATCAATTTTAGAACTCTTATTAATGAAACAAAGGTGGAGAGTTATGATTGCGTTTTTCCACAAGGTGTGGCTGATGTGGTGAAAAAACACATATGAGAACACTCTTGTAGGTTAATTTCTTGGAGAAAGTTTTGCATTTCCAATTGTCCAAAACTATGTTAACAACACCTAGAGAAAATTTGGATTTCAAAAGCTCGTGAGGAATGATGAGGGTATTTTCTTGTTCAAGTTCTCATCTAAATCTGGAATGGAACAAGTGTTAGAAAGGGGACCGTGGATGATTCGTAATTCGCCTTTTATTCTTAATAAACAGTCTACTGGTTTATCATTGAATAAAGGCGAGGTTACTAAAATACTAGTTTGGGTTAAGTTGCATAGTGTGTCGTTACTTGCTTATTCGGCAGATGGTTTGAGCTTGATTGCTACTCAAATAGGTAAACTTTTAATGTTTTAGTCTTTTACTAGCTCTATGTGTGTTAAAGGATGGAGAAGAATAAGTTTTGCTCGTGCCCTTATAAAAATTAGCTCGGATTCTGTTTTAAAAACCGAAGTGGTTATGGCCATTCCAAATGAGAAAGGGAATGGGTATACTAAGGAAGTTATACATGTGGAATACGAGTAGCAGCCACCTCATTGTGTTAAATGCAAAAAAATTCGACACATCTTATCCTAATGTCCAAAACGTGTTATGGAAGCTGCTACAAATAGTAATAATAATGTGGCAGAAAGTAAGTATATGGATAGCCAAATGGATGGATTCACTATGGCTACAAGTCGATAAAACAAAGGGAAAAGACCAATGGCAATCGATCACAACACAAATCGGTGGTTTGCGACTTAACAAACCAAAAGTGAACTATCAATATCGTCCCATTACGAAACCGGCTGATGACAAAGGGGCTGATTCTACATTGGCTTTTAATGATAATGAGGTGACGTCTTCACCTGGTAATGACGATGGTGATGCTCCTAATTTAGAAGCGAAGGTTGTAAGAAGGTTCTACATCTCAGCCATCTAGAGTTAAGTCTCCTTTAATGGAGAATCTCAACTTTGTATCTATTAAAAATTCTTTTGCAGCTCTTAAAGATTATGATAGTATTTTTGAAGCAAATCAAGATACTCGTACTGATCTTGGTGGTTCGCAAGTCAAAAGTGCTTGCAAGAAGTAATTGAACCTGATGATGATATGGCTAGGTATATGTCCTCGTTTTGAGGAGGTCATTAGCTAGAAGCTGATGATTTTTTTTACGGATATGTAGCTCAGGTTTATCACTTACCTGGGCAAATGGATGCTTTTGTGATCAGTTTGATATCCGACTTAAGAGTCGTGTTAGGAAGTAGTTGTTCTTTCTTTGATTTTTCATAAGATTGGCTTATCTTTCTTATATAGTGTGTAGGTTTGCAGCTCTATAGGTGTTTGATTTTGCCAATGTAATGGGCCGTGATGAGAGACTTCACTTTCATCCATTGTATTTAAATAATTTTTGAGTAATATATTTTATCGAGGATTTCTCTTTACCAAAAAAAAATTAAAAAAAAATAAAAGTAACGAATGAAATTAAAAACTCATTAGAGTTTTCATTATTCTAGATCTGAATGTTTTCATGTTTCTTGTTTATGCTTTTGGGGCAATTTCATATATACCTAACTTAAAAAACATAATTTGATACTTAGATTGGGTAAATAAGAAATCATCTTTATCCTTTTTGGCCAAGTACTAGATAAGCAATATTTTTTTCTTTTTATAGCGGTATATTCGCTAAGATTCACATATTTACATTTTTGTTTCACAAGCCTTCTAGAACACTGGCCTTTCAAAACAAAATTATCACAAAGCTTGATCGTTGATAGAGCACTGCATAGCGAGTTCCACTTAAATGTTTTCCACTTTTATCCGCGTTTTATAAATTTGAATTATTATATCAGCTTTAGTTGTATTTCTATAGTTTCCGACATTATTTATTTAGGATGTCAAAATCATAACAGGAAGAAAAATGAGCGTGGAGACGTGATGATCATTTTTTGGCTTTTTGCCTTTTTTATGATATTAGTTTGTCGTTGTTGCTTGAAAAAATATAGAGAAAACATACCTAACCGCTCTTTTAGTAAAGAAAAAGAAAACCTTCTAGAAGTTCATGTTATTTTTACGAAAAAAATGTCCAAAACCAGAGAAAGAACTCATGTTTTAACTTAGAGATGTAAATTTCATATTGAATCTTTGTATTTTCATACAACTATTAAGTTGAAAATTTTAAATTATATCAAAAGCAGGTCATAAGTATTAACAACTTAATAGATAATAACAAAAGAAACGCTAACATAAAATATGAAGACTATTACTAAGAGTAAATTACACCGTTTCGTCCACAGATACGTCGTTGGCCTCAGTTTAGTCGCTTTGGCCAAAAAAGCATCAAATCATCCTTAATTCCCAAACGTTATACACCGTTAGTCCTCCATTCAAGCGGGTTACACTAACTGCCGTTAGTCTCCCAAATCTTGAGGGTATTTCAGTCATTTCCATTCCACACTACTTTCCCGCCTAATTCTACACACCATATAAATCACATCTACCCCTTTCCACTTTATTTACTAACTCTAATTTTCCCTTCTCTCTTTCATTAAAACCCCTAATCAAAACCTACCCATTAATCAAAAATGGTGAGATACACTTAAACATGTACCAATACTAAAACTGAAACTGGCCCATTACACTTAAATATAAACCATATACTAAAACTGAAACTGACCCATTACACTTAAATATAAACCATATACCAAAACTAAAACTGCCCCATTACCATAACAAGTCTGAATATCATTCTAAAGCCAAGTTTTGTAAGGCATATATGCCATAAACATCCAAAAGAGCTTAACATACATCAGACTAAATCTAAGTTTCAAAAGAGCATAACAACCAAGAACCAAATTGTCATAATCCTAAGTTTCAAAGACATACATAAATAACCATAAACCTAAGCTTCATAGATATACATTAACCAAGATTGACAACTTTCTTCCTTGTTGGATTCTTTTTCTTCTTAGACCCTTCATCCACTGCAATTCCCTTCCCTTTATCAGCAGCATTTCCTGAGTTTCTTGTATCAGCAGCAGCAGTTGAAGCTCTTCCTAAGTTGTTTCCTGCTATATCAAAAGTCAAACAATAAGAGTAAGTCAAACTGACTAGTTAAACAATAAACTTAAGTAATACAACCAAGAACCAATTAACCTTTTTGGGCGTGATGGTGTTCCGAGACATCATCTTCACCAAGTTCTTGCTTTCTTCTTAGTACCATTTGGGACCGTGACTTCCTGGACGGTCAACTCCTTTTGTTGTGTCCTTTGTTCCACATGTGTCACATGTCACAGTCTTGTGCTCCCTTGTCAGCTTCCCACTCTTGACAATATTGACCACATCTTTCTCTGTCTTAGACTTTCTCCTCTCTTTCCTTGGTCTTCCTACTTGTGCTTAATGATTTGGTGGTAGCAGAGTAGTAGGTACATTACACTTAGGCCAAAATATTCTACCTCTAATAGGCTTGATTAGGTATGGGTATACTTTCTTCCAAGTTTCCAACCTATAACATGGATGTACCCATTCCTTTGGTAAGCTAACTGTTTGACTGTTAAGTGCCATGTTCCAGTTTGTGGCCACAACATGTTTGCAAGGGATCCCTGTCAATTCCCAATTCCTACAAGTACAAGACCTCTGCTCTACATTGACTACACACTGGTCATGAAATGGACCACTTACCTGGTAATAGACTCCTCCTCCCCAATTGACTGTGTACTTAGTTGCCTCATCACAACTCATCTTCAAAAGCTTGGCAGCAGTGGGTGTGAGTGGACCATCACATCTATCAATCATCTAATTCACATTTACAATCCTCTTCATCAGATATGATCTAGTAAACTCCAATGTACCAATGATTGGCTTGTCTCTACCTCCAACCAGTTTTCCATTAAAAAATTCACACATATTATTGACCAACACATCTGACTTACATCTCCCTATTTAAAGTACAAGTTTTACCCAGTTTAAGTATTTTAGTATAACAAAATGTTCAACTAAAGTACAAGTTTTACCTGAGAAATGTGATCTTGCCCAATGATGAGGTGGAATCTTCAATAACCACTCATAAGCAGGAAGGCTAAATGATTTGAACTCCTGCATTGCTAAGTTAAACTCTTCCATTGTTGTTGTTGTGGCACATTTCCATAACAAATCTTTATAAGCTGCATCATTCCACTGCATCTTCATATTCTCATGAATATGTTTCACACAAAATTTGTGCTCAGCACAAGGAAATAACTTTGCAAGGGCAGGAATAATACCCTGTGACCATTAAACATTGAACAAAAGCAGTTAATATTTGACCATGTAATAATAACTTTGCAAGAACATAATTGAAAAGAACCATACCTTTTGCCTATCACTTATAAAAGTGAAATTATAATTCTGTGACAAGTCCGGATCATTTCAAGTTGTGATAGAAACCATGTCCAAGAATCGGTGTTCTCGATCTCCACGATCCCATATGCTAATGGATAAATTCCATCATTTGGGTCAACACTCACAACAGTTAATAGTTGACCAGGGAATGGACCCTTCAAGAATGACCCATCTAGTCCAAGTACATCTCTCATTCCAGCCTTAAAAACTTCTTTCAATGGCCCTAAGCACACATAAATTCTTTTAAAAACCCTAGTTGGCACTGTATGAGCTGCTTCAGGTCTTACTTGAATATTGACAGGTGTATTTGGGTTGGCTTGTTGCAACTCTAAGCAATAATCCCTTAACATCTTATACTGTTGAGTATAATCTCCTCTAACCTTCTTTTTAGCCTCTGCTTTTGCTCTAAATGCCTAACGTTAATACAAATAAGCCGTAAAAACGTTTATTTATATTTTACGATCTTCTAATGTTTTGTCGATAACAAACGTAAAATCATTTTAAACGAAACAAATAAAATACGTAAATGGTTTGAACTAATAATTTCTAACATATTCACATTTTCACATAAAACACTAAAACAAGTATAAGTGATTTTATGATTTAATATTACATATGTACAACAACTAGTGTTTACATATTTGAGTAAAATATACACATAACTAGTATGTAGTATATTGGGTAATATAAATGGGTAGAAACTTAAGTATCATAACCCATTGGACAAATACATTGAATGTAGTTGGGTACAACCCAAAGCCCATGACCCATGGAGCTTGACCCGTAACCCATTACATGACATCATGCTTATATCATATATGGATAATATCCATAACCCATGGTTTTGACCCATACCCATGTGACTAGGTGCATTGCACTCAAGAGATACATTGTATCTAGCTAAAGACCCATGGATCAACCCATGACCCATGACCCATAACCAAAATACCCATGGGTAAAGGGGAGCGTCCCACGGATCCCTAGCGTTGAAAACTATCCCCTAGAGTGGGATCCGGGGAACAGTAGAATTTTTCTTCTATAAATAGTGAGCCATTTCCTCATTGTTTCTTACCCTTTTCTAACATACTTTCCCCTAGAGTTGAAAACTATCTAACCTCAGATCCAAGAGACCTATGTTTGTAGTTTTGTTTTGTGTGATCTTCTAGGCTCTGTTAGCTGAGATCACCACCTGCAGGCCGAGCAGCTCAAGTCCATGAGTTGCCATGCCATCATCATCAAGACTATCAAGTCTTCTTGTTGATGATTGTTTATCTTTTCCTAAAGTGTTGAAGACATTTGTGAAAGGTGTCTCAAGTGTCAAGACGAAGATATTAGTGAAGGGTATCTATCGTCCACATTATTAGCACTTGTGGTAGGTGCGTAGAAGTCAAGACTAGAAGCATTATTGAAGGGTGCTTAGAAGTCAAGACACAAGACATTAGTAAAGGGTGTCTTGAAGATCTAGTTAAAGGCATTAGTGATAGGTGCCTTAGATGTACATTCGATATGGTGTGTTTCGATGTACAATATAGACTAGTACTAGATCCAAGGATATTGATATCCTTGATGATATTGTAAAAAGGAGTGGATCTCCTTTGGGATTAGTCGTTGGTGTAGTGTTGGGTAGTAGTTCCTCCATTGCAATGGAACTATGTGCCTAGCCTAGTACCTAATAAAGGGTAGGCGACTTTCTCTCTAAAAGAAATATTCCACTAGAAAGCAGTTTTCATGCAAAATAAAAACCACTTTAGGGTTCTATATGGGTGTTTATAGTTTAGTTATTCTCTCTAATTTCATTTACCTACTTGTGTATAATCACTATTTCAAAAAATATACAGAAGCCACATAAATGATACACTATTGAATAGTATTTGTTTCAAAGATCATACTTTTCATTACCGATAATATAAACTTAGTTCATAGGTGTTGCTAGTTGTTACAAGCTTTGAACCAGTATAATGCTATAAAAAGAAAGTAACATACATCACTTCGATAATAAAATATTAAGTACGCCTCAAAGTTGCTTGCTTATATTGATAAATGTACTAAATTATTGTTCTCAGATATCTTTTCAAAGATTTTTGTGTTTCAATCTCTAAGGTTTTCTTTGTTGTTGCTACAATGTTCACCCTTCTAAAGCTATGTCAGAATATTCTCCTTGAAATTACTTGTAACATTTTGTTATAATCTCGATTATAATCAACATCCCGATGTACGCAAGTTCTGATAGGGTATAAAACCAACACCGGTTTCTAATCACTTCTATTTCAAAGGTGATGTTTGTTCCTTATGGTGGTGGGACTTTTCATAAATTATGGGTACATTCGATTTAGCTTTAAAGGTTTTCTATATCCTCCAAATATACTTTAGGTATTTTAACAAGTTACAAATATGTGCTTATCAGATTGCAGAGTGCTTTGCTTTCTTGTTTTACAAAGTGGTATAATCTAGTAAATGTCGTGCAAGGATTAGGTGTACTTATTTCGAATCTAATTTTGTGGAAAGAATCATCATTTACTACATACCGAGGCGGTGTATAGGCAAATACTTTACATATGGTGCTAAAGTTCGTGATTTTTTGTTTTTAATTTTTTGCATCGTGGATCTAGGTAATTTAATGCACTTTTTATTGTGATGCATATAGCATATAAAAGATTACTTATGTTCATTTTATAATTCTATGTAGGTTGCTTAGTCAGTGGTCAACTGATGAAGGAAGCCGAGAAGAACAAGCACGGATTTACTACAATTCATCTTCTAGGCAAGTTCAATTTTCGCCTTTGTTCTTGTTATTGTCACATTGCCTAATTAGTTTGCCTATGAATCTTAGATACAACACGCTTTCTATTTATCCACCAAGTAGAAAATAGTTTGCCCAAGAAGGATCTGACTTAAGAGGTAATCGTTGTTGTTGCTTTGATCTCTGATTTTATTATGTCTGTTAGGTTTAGAGACTTCAAGCAGCTCTTATTGAACATAAAGAAATCACAAAATCTAGCCAACAAAACTATGAAAGACTTAAAATGTAAGATCTCAAAACTTGATTTTTACCGATTCATTGTCACAACCCTTACTAACCATCTCGTGATTTAATCCGCTCCTCCTATAAAAGTTGCAAAGCAATATCCTCTTATTAACTAGTTAGCATTAATTTGTCATTAGGAAATGGCATTTACAAGATTTGATTAGTATTCACTTGAACATATATATGGTCCCACCTTTAAGTCTCTTAACTTTTGATGGGATCATCCTTCTCAACTCATTTCATGTCAACCGATAAGTCACTATTGCTTATAAGGGTCATTTGGGATTACTTGTTAAATATTGCTCGAAATTTCATGTCACTAATGCTTACATGGGCTGTTTGGGATTGCTTATTAAATATGACTTGATACATCATTCATAGGCATGATTGGAATTGCTTATTGTATTTTTATGAAGGAAAATATTGCTTATTGAATTTCGTTTGGGTGGATTTGAATATTACTTGAAATGCATGATTCATGTGGGGTTGTTTGGGTTTCTTATTGAATCAATTGCTCATAAGGATTTTTATATATCTTATTCTATTAACTACTTATAGAGCTTGTTTGTGATTTTGTATTGAATTTACTAGTAAGGGTTTTTGGAACATCGAAACTAGCTATAAAGGATTAGCATTTTCAATAAGCAATCCCAAACAACCTTTATAATTAGCTTTAATAAGAAATCATAAACATTTTTTATAAGAAGTGTTAATAAGTAATCATAAACAAACAACCGTATAAGCAACAGCCTAGTATCTTACATAATGTTGCTCCATTTTCCGTAACATTTTAGGTTATAACTTCACCATACCGTAAAGTGTTGGAGGACTAATTGGACTTGTGACTTCTAGAGATGGGATTCCTGAGTTGCTTAAGATTGGTAGCATGTAAAGATGGATGTGTAAATGTCTAAATAGTTCTTACTTACATGCAATTATAATTTTGTTGCAGTTTGATAATGTTATTGATCTTGTGATTCTAAGAGGCAGCAATAATCTTGTCTCTCAAATCAAGTCTTCAACAAAAACTCGTGTTCTTGGCAATACGGTAAGATGGTTTACTTAATGCTAACAAATTTATTAATAGGTCAAGTATATATTGAAAAGAGCACAGGGGTGGATGCAAAAGCTGACCACCCTGCAGCCCGTAATGCTTATGGTAATTATACTTCCTGAAACTTTTGTTACCCCTGCCTTGTATGTATACGATCGGTTGATTTATATATCACTTGCTCTTTCCAATAGGAAACACTACTTGTTCATAAGGAGCGATGGATAATGGTGGCGTTAATGAGCTTCTTATCAAACTTCAAACTAAAGGTATGAAATCCTCATCATACGATACAAACTTCCGTAATAATGGTAGAAGGTTTCTTTTATGTATCCGAAAGCTCTATGAGTATGTTTGTTATAGGTGTTAGTATAAATGGTGGTCAGGGCTAGCAAAGTGCTTAATCTTGCAAAGACCTTCATTTCATCAAGAGTATGGTTTAGTGATTTGAACAATTGAAATTTTGGATGATGACAATAATCATAGACGCACATGGAAGGTAAACAACCTCTTTTTATATGCTTTGCGTACATTGTATTTCACTTATATACTATTGAACTTAGTATGATGATCCCGCTATTAACTTTTGTGATATGTTATTGAGGTATATTTCTCACAATGATGTAAAGGAATTAACCTCTTGTACCTTTCATGTAGTTCATCCATTAACAAAAAAAGAAAACACATGTGAAATTTGAACAAAAAATGATTGAGGTCCATCGTGGAAGCATAAGAGGTAACTTTTATTCACTATAACTTTAGAATGATTTAATGTTTTAAGTGGTATTCTATTGTAGCATATAGTTTGACGATTTAGATTTAATTGGTAAACAAAATATCTTAATATTGTAATCATTTATATATTAAGAATTATATCTTAAGTAATAGCAAAATTGAGTTTACCAATAATCGATATTAGATGCTATTAGGGTTGAGCATTATAGACCGTGGACTGGACCGAACCGAGAAAACCCGACCAAACATATTTCTTTTCCTCATTTTGGTCTTAGGTCCGGTTCGGTCTTGTGCACGACCGACTATTATGCCTTGTTGGACCGGACCGACCGGATCAGATTAGACTAACCGGACCTAGACCAAAATTTTGGTCCGTCCTCGGTTCGCTTTTGGACCAAATCGATTTTTGGTCTGCTCCAATGGTTGTTCCGGTCCGATTTTGAACCGTGCTCATCCCTAGATACTATTGTGACTTTTTACTTTAATTAAATTGTATACATAAGGTTTTAGGCTAATGCGCTTGTTAATTGATTTTTCTTTGATGCTAATGACATGATTGATCTGGTCATTTGTCATTGTTAAATAACTTGACAGTTTGTTTCTTGCACTGAAAAACCATCTTATTTGTTGTATAACCATTTATTTCATTAATTTACATGTAGGTATCTTGGAGTGACGAGCATCCATTAGAGAACAAAGAGTTGAACGCCATCATTGGTGCATGGTTTACATTGTGGCGCGATTAATCCAAGAGAATTATTTTTAGTTATGTTGAATTCTAGTGTTTTTCTTTATAATTTGTTGAAGTCTGGTGTTTTTCGATTTTATCTAGGATTTATGTTTAATTGAATTAACATGTTATCCTAATTTACTTTGTTGATTTTGACATTTATGGTGTATTTTAATAACTTAATATATATTTGATGCATTTATATTTCTTTATTGAGTCAAAAGAAATATTCCACTAGAATGTCAAAACCATAAGTGAGTTAAGTGTCATTGTTGTTAAAAACCATTGTTAATAAAAATCTAGTAAAAACATTAGATAATCATAGATTGAACACAAACATCACTTTCTATTAACTCTTCATTTCTATAGGTTCAACTATGACGCATGAATATGAGTTTGATTTTTCACTCACTAGCGTCTCTCTCCGAACATATCCCTTGAACCCAACACACCGGCATTCATGTTCGTGGGTTCAATAACCTCAAAACCGTCACTTCCACGAAGGACGTGTTGTAGACATCTCTACAATTGAAGAAGGTATCAATACTTCCTTCCAACCATAGAACTAGAATGTCTTCTTGAAATCAACGAGAAGATATGTCCAAGGTTCATAATGGAATTCTTCCGTCAAGTTGAACTCGTTCGTAACGAGGATCGCTCTCTATCTCTTTGGTTTTATATCAAAAACCAAAAGTTTACTTTAACCCTTGGGCATTTTGCTCACATTCTCTGAATTCCAAATCATGGACAATGTACCTATACCGAAGATTGGTCACTTGATTCTCTCTTCAACTTTCGTGAAGAAAATAGTCCATATTGTTCTCACATACTCTCCCCGGAAGATTTACATCGCATAATATCCAAACCTCGACCATATTACTCCGATCCAAACATTATCTTAACACGGGACATCCGAGAAGAGTACAAGCCCTTGCACTCATCCCACGTGAAAATGTTTGGAGTCTTAGGGAAATCGAAATCCTTCCCCTTGTTGTGCTCACATATTGTATTGTTTGCTAACACAACCACCATACAATCTCGCCTACTTCTTAGGCGAATTGTAAATCTTCAAGGCTCCAAGAATAAACTCATCCCTTATGGAATGTTCTTGACACGCCTATCATAACGTTATGCACTTTCATCCTCAATTTCAAAGTCCGTTGTGCGTATTTGTGAACAAGATGATGGAACCGCTAAACATATCTCTCATGAAGACTTTCTTCATTCTTGATTCCACCAACACTCATCAACAACATGATGATCCTCCTAGCAAAAACACTCAAGGAACCTAGTAGTATTTAAAATAGGATCAATCCTCTTGTACTCGTGCTTTATCAATGTAATCCTATTTCCTTCATGAAATAAAACATCTTACATTTGATACCTTGGAATATAATGCATTGTCAAGATAATTGCATACCTTTAGTAAAGGTTCTCACGAAGCGAGATGAACGGATCCCAAAGTTTGTGCTAGGCGGATCCCTACATCTAGGAACCGTGGGATCCGGCAAACATAAAATGCAATTACAAGCATTGTATTTCAAACATATCCTTAGAACACCTCACACTAAGCTAAACATAGTGTCTTAAGGAAAATTAAGTCCTTATCAAATTAAGTAGATTCTTCCCACTCACACATAAACTCACCTAGATCACACCCAAAGATGCTTCTAGATCTATCATTTCATTTTAATCCATTACTCTTCAACTCTTAAGCTCACACATCACTTTTCACAATGATCCCTCATATCTAAACGTTGGAAACCTTTTATATCAAAATCGATCATAATCATCCTTACGATAAAATTGATCAAATCCTAGTTTTTCCATCTTAAGTCTCTAGGATATTTTCCAAAGGACTTATCTAAGTCACTATCTGATCTCTAGGATCATTTAGCTTCACTTGACACTCTCAAAATCTTTAGTGTCATCATTGTTCATTCATTGGTGCTCATGAAAGTTCCAATTCCTTCCATAAAAGGCAATCATTACCTACATCACTCATTACCTTCAAGTACTTAAGCACCCCTTCATTTAAGACACTTAGGAGGACTGAAAAACTCAAGGTGATATAGATCTTAGATATTAGAAACATCATTTCCACTTTTTCATAGTTGCTGAGAGCCGGATCCCTAGGATTAGCCTAGACGGATCCCTCTGAGAAGGGAACCGTGGGATCCGGATGACAGTTTATGTCAACTCTAGCTAAATCAATCATTTCAAGCTCATCCCTCTAACTCAAACACTCCATCTCATCTTAAATGAGTTCCTAGATTAGTACAAACTCTGGAGTTGACTCTTGTGCATGTTAATCATTACATTCCAATGAATTTTAGTGGCTTAAGGTTTAAATGCACTTGCCAAATCTCTTGCTCTATAAAACACATTGTTAGGACTTCCATAGTCATCACATTCATCCTAATTTTCAGCACTTAAGAAACCCTTACAAACTTCTTGAAATCATCTCATCGTGAGGAAAACTCCAAGTAGTAACTTATCCACCAAAGAACCACCCAAGAAAATTGCTCGTGTTGTAAACGAAATCTCTTCAACCGAATCATCTCCGGTCAAGCCAACAAATGCAAGGATTGCTCCTCAGCCAATCAAACCAATCCCTAGAAGGATAGTACCCACAAAACTACCTATGCGAAACACCACCATACCTCCTAGGCCAAATAATATAATCTACACTAAACCATCACCATTGGTTCCTAGAGCTATTTCTTTTACATCTCCACTATCATCACCACACCTCTACAATTTAGAGGATTTGCCTCTAGGCCGCCTCATCCGCCTCATGACAACATTCTCCTCATTAGAGGAATAATGGTACAAAATCAAGGTGTTGAGTCAACACTAGCTCCGGCTTCCTTTTCGCCGTTTCCACCATATAATCCTATTTGGATTATGAGAAATCATCAAAGTCAACCACCCGACCATATGAAAGTTGACACTTCTCTACCACCACCATCATTCTTGGTCGAGCCATTCTCTAATGCGCCTCCACCAATCCCTCCGTCGTTTAAAGCTCCACAAGCCGCTTCACTTGATCCTTCGCATCAAGCCACTTCATTTCTTCCACCACCACTACCTAGCCATGACAAAGATTGCTATCATTGTTAACATGTTGAAAGTTTGATACATGAAGCACGAGAAGACCAACGTTTCATGTTCTATCATCTCCTTGAGCGTTTCGACGAGATTAAACCTAAACAAAACTCGAGCTAGAAGATTTTAGTGTGTCCTAGCATCAGCGATAGTTGGTCTAGAAATTCTTAGTCATGTATTTCTTAGTTTTAGAGTCATGTATATCGAAACTCTAGTTTTATTAAATGAAATTACATGCTACTTGCTATATTTACGAGTATATGATTACGTTGTATTCATATCTCACTTTTGTGATAACATTATTTGTTATACCACCATTTCTTTGAATTTATTCATCACCAGACGGATCCTCTAATTTGCCTAGACGGATCCCTACTAAGAGGAACCGTGGGATCCGTGATCTGTAAAACTATTTTTCTACTAACTTGGATCGCATATGCGAAATTGTGCATTATACTTGTTTTCTAATCTTTGTTTTGTAGTTATTCAATTTACACATGAAGACTTTGACATCCTAAAGCTAGGGAGCTTTTGTCAAAGCAATACATTGCAAAATTACTTGCAATATTAGGATTACTTTTCTTGACATCCCTTTGCAAAATTGCAATCATCAAGGAGAGCACATTCGTCACTTAGAGCGAAATCTTTTGCAAACTTAGTTGCAAACAAACTAACTTAGTATTACTTTCTTGACGCCTTACATGGGATGGACTGTCAAGGGAGTAAAGACGAGATCCTTTCCGTTACTTGCTCTCTATTTATATTTATTTCTTTCACATGTTTTCCTAAAACAATGTGTTAGTTTCCTTCGAAACTCTTTTGTTTTGACAAAAGGGGAGAAGAAAGTAAAACTACAAATTCAAACTTCTATGAATTTTAGCTTTTCCTTAAAATAATTTTATGTTTTGTCATCAACAAAAGGGGAGATTGTTAATACAAATAAGTCAGAAAACGTTTATTTATATTTTACGATCTTCTAATATTTTGTCGATAAAGAACGTAAAATCATTTTAACGAAACAAATAAAATACGTAAATGGTTTGAACTAATAGTTTCTAACATATTCACATTTTCACATAAAACACTAAAACAAGTATAAGTGATTTTATGATTTAATATTACATATGTACAACAACTAGTGTTTACATATTTGAGTAAAATATCTTGATGAGTGTCTAAATACTCATCATTTTATCTAATCTAAACTGCAAAATCATCTCGAAAACACTCGGGAAACACATCAAAATGATCAAAATATCACAAATCAGGTGTTTTATGTGTTTTAAATGCAAAAATATCAAAATCGGATGAAAAATGATTCAATTTTGTAAAATTGGCAGTTTTAGTCCCCCAAGTTTTAAAAGTTGTCAAATCTAGTCCCTGAAATTCAAAAATGTGGAAATTTATCATTCAAGGTCCCTGAAGTATTCTAAGTTGTTTAAAATGATCCTTGAATGATTCTTTGGTCAATTGGCAAGATAGGTCCCTAAACTTTGGAAAATTGCAAAAGTAGTCCTTGGATGTTTTAAAATGGAATTTTATGAAAAATTATCCTTGTACTATCAAAGTTTTTCAAAATTGGTCCTTGTTATAAGTTTGGAAAGTTGGCATTTTCAGTCCTTGAGGTTTGGATAATTTACACTTTTGGTCCTTGTATTCTATTAAACCAAACGGATCCTATATTATATCAAAAGCCCAAATCCAAATCCACACAAGCCCAGCTGCTAGCCCAAACCTCTTGACCCTTGACCCCCCCCTTGGCTTGACCCTTGAGCCAGGCCATTACATTTTGGCCCTGCCACTACCCTTTTGACCTCCCCCCGTGTTATTAATCCACCAGTCAACGCAAGTCAAACAACAGAGAAAACCGCCGTTACTGTTCACTTCCCTCTCCACCCCTGTAACACCAAAACCATAGATGGTTTTCCCACTTTTTCAACTCCTCTCCATACTATGTCCCTCACTCCTCTAAACAACAAATATTCTTAATTGACTCAACCAAACCCATTAATTCCTCAAACCTGCTTTGAAGAAATATTTGGCTCCAAAATCACAAGTGGATGGTTCTGATGAGTTTGAGTGATCCAATGGCTAGAATTTGGTGGGATAAGCTCAGAGACATGTGGGGATGCTGAAAAGTCTATAAAGGAAAAAGAAGAAGCAATGTATCTACTATCTAGAGTAATCTTTAAATTTTCTTAATCGTTTTTCTTTCTTTAAGTTTTTTAGTAAAGTTTCAATCTTGTAATAACTTTGTTAAAGTATCTTGAGTGTATTTGAATGTTTTCCAGTAACTAATTTCAAGTTCTAATCTCATTTCAAGTTTTTGCATTTCCAAATTCAAAAATCTCAAGAATGTTTAAATGTTGTTGTTAGGTGTTTGTATGGACTGAAATAGGTCATGTAAGCTCCCATAAAGCTTAATCAAGCTTTTAGAAATATTTAAAATCAGTTTAGAAGCAAAATCAGAAATTCACCAAAAATACCAATTAATTAGTGAAAATTCAAAAATCACTTGGAAATGATATTCACAGCTGGAGCAGGGTAAATCATGGATGGCCTTGGGTTAGTAGCTTAGTGGTAAGCTAATAGGGGTGTTCATTGGTCCTTGATCTCAGTTTGCAGTTGGATATCCATTTGTAAGCTTTTTGACCAATTTGACATTTCACTGTTATAGTTGTTAATTAGCTTAAATTTCTGTTTCTTTGTGATAACTAGTCATAATCAAGTATATCTAAGCTTTAAAATCAGTAGGGTGTTCTTTTAAATTTGTGTTTTGTGAAAATCTCATTTGGGCAGTTAAATTAGTATAATCTTAATTCTTGTGTTTTATATTGTTAAAACTGTTTGTTCATGTTTATTTAATCTCACATAATAATAATATAGAGTCTTCAATCAAGTTTATGGTCTAAATTTGTAAGTTGCTTTGTAAAAACTTCAAAACAGTCATCTCGAGGGTGTTTGGTTTTTGTGTTCAAAGATTCTCTGGTCATTGGACTTGTTGGAAATCATCTAACTTGTTTTAAATAACTCATATCACCAAGAAATCCAATCTTAGTTCATTAAAAGTCAACATTTCGATTAATCATGTCTTATGTGCTTCTTGTTGGATTTTTAGGATATATGATCATGAATTTGTATTCATAAGTTGTTAATCTTGCTCAAGTAAGTCTTATATCACCTTAATACAACATAATCAGTTCTTAGAATCAATCCAAAGTTCATCTTGGTCAACTCTTTGTTTTCATAAAAGTCAAAATTTCCAACTTGGTGTTTTGAATAAAAAGATAATTTCACCGTGTGTTTATTAATAGGATCCGACTTATAATCTTTTGGATTTTTAAAGTCTAGTTTCTAAACAAAATTACAAAAATACTAGTTCATTGTTAACCACCTCTTAAGTACTTATTTTCTAGCTTTTGTGAGTACTGTTTCATAATTGTGCCACAGGCACCGGTTCACGGCTACTTTTATAAGCTCCCATAGAGCTTATTAGTTGACCAAATCACGGTGATCTTTGGTTCTTTGGGTAGCCAACCTAGCTATCTTGAGGTTCCAACTCTTGTTTTCAATTTGAAGCTTAATAGCTAGAAATGCAAGTAGCTTAAGTTTGTCCCATTTACGTCCTTATCATAAGTGCTTATTACCTTTTCAGTAGCTTATCAGTGTGCTTATCTGTCTATTTTAGCTTCATTTTAGTTCTTATAGCTTCTTTGCATCTACTTTGAGCTTTTGTTTCAGCTGGTTAGCTTGTTTGAGCTTATTTCACAAAATAAGCTCATTAAGCCATTTGTTGAGCTCATAAGCTCCTCAAATAGCTTATTTGTAGTTTGTAAAATTTTTGTCTTTGTTAAAGTTTCATAATATCAGTATTAAAGTAGTTTTCAAAAAGAAAATCCAGAAAAAGGTCAATTAAAAATCAGTGATAGTGTTTATTTAATAGTTTTAGCTTTTTGATTTTTCTTTTAAGCTTATTAATAAGCAAATCTTGTTTTTCTATTTTTATTTGTTTTCTGTCATCATATAGTATTTTTAGAAAAAGTTTCATATTTTTCTCTATCTTTTTAGTATTTATTATAATTTTAATTAGTTAAAATAGTAATTAATTAGTAATAAATAATTAAAAAGCATAAAAATATCTTTTCAGTTTTAAAATTAGTTTTATCATATTTTAGGTTTTTCTAAGTTAAAATTTTATTTTCCAAGTTTATTTTATATTTTCTAGTAATTAAGTGTATTTTAAATAGTTATTAATTAGTAATAATTAAATAAAAGTGTGAAAAATATATTTTAATTTTAAAATTAGTTTTATAGTATTTTAGATTTTCTGAATCATAAACTTATTTTTCTAGCCTTATTTTGTATTTTCTTCTATTTTAGAGTATTTATTAAATAGTTAAAATAGTTTTAATTAATAATAATTAATTAAATAGTGTTAAAAATAATTTTCTTTTCTAATAATTTACTTTTAATTTTAGGATTGCAAAAATGTTATTTTCATATTTTTAGGTCTTTTATTTCTTAGTTTTCACTTTTTATTTTATACGTGTCGTAGTTTTAAAACTTACGCTTCGTTTTCTTATCGATTGTTGTGCTTCTGCTTGCGTATTCCATTCCTTTCCAATCAATCAAGAGTGTGATATTTCTAATCAAAACCTTTACTGATCACTATCCTTAGTGATCATTCTATCATCTGAGTTTGTGTTTGCACACCATTGAGTCTCCGTGGGACTAAATGACCCGGGAATTCACTATATTCTCCAGGACTTCATTGCATTTGTGTCTGAACTGTTTTAAGTCTGTTACGGTTGGCCATTCACAAGTGGCCAGCTTGTGTGATTAGACTTGACGGTTTAGCATAGATCATATCCAAGAGATCTATGTTTTGCCGTTTTATTTTTGTGTGATCTTCTAGGTTCCTCTTAAAGGCGAGATCACCACCTTTGAAGCCGAGCAAGCTCAAGTCCATGAGTTGCCATGCTTCCTCATCATCAAGACTACTGAAGTCTTCTTGTTGATGATTGTTTATCTTTTCCTAAGAAGTGTTGAAGACATTTGTGAAAGGTGTCTCAAGTGTCAAGACGAAGATATTAGTGAAGGGTATCTATCGTCCACATCATTAGCACTTGTGGTAGGTGCTTAGAAGTCAAGACTAGAAGCATTATTGAAGGGTGCTTAGAAGTCAAGACACAAGACATTAGTGAAGGGTGTCTTGAAGATCTAGTTAAAGGCATTAGTGAAAGGTGCCTTAGATGTACATTCGATATGGTGTGTTTCGATGTACAAGATAGACTAGTACTAGATCCAAGGATATTGATATCCTTGATGATGTTGTAAAAAGGAGTGGATCTCCTTTGGGATTAGTCGTTGGTGTAGTGTTGGGTAGTAGTTCCTCCATTGCAATGGAACTAGGTGCTTAGCCTAGTACCTAATAAAGGGTAGGCAATGTTGCGTAGGTGTGGTTCACCTTGGTGTGAAAGAACCCGGTATTTAGCCTAGCACCGGAAAAAGGGTAGGCGACGTTGTGAAGGCTTCTCCGCCATAAGGAGATTGGTGTAGTGTTTACGAACTCTCGAGTAGGTGACTCGGGGAGTGGAGTAGGGCAAGAAAGGTGTCCTTGTAGCCGAACCACTATAAATACTCGCGTTGTGGTTTTGTGCTTCTTACTCTTATCTTTTCATTACATACTTTTATATGCTTGTTTATCAACATCCAACACACACGTTCAAATAGATTGACATAAGTCGATCTGAATAGTTTAAAAGGAAGTTTTAATTGGCAAAACTATTCAACCCCCCTTCTAGTTTTCCACACCTTAGCCTCTGAAACACTTAATTCATGTGTCCTCTGTAACTGCTCTCGCAAAGCTCTAACTGGTATTTTAGGGTTTGATTCAATTTGTTGAACAAGTTCCTTAGCATACCATTTAGATGTGGCATATAAGTTGTTTCTGGACTGTAAGCATTTATGAGTGGACCTATGAGTTTTAACTTCCCAGGTTTCTGAGTCTTTATTCTTTGATACAAGCAACACCCATGGACATTTACTGCTATCATCTACCTTCCTACTTTTTGGCCTCCCCCCATTTATTAGTATGTCCTTTGAAATCTTTCTCTTAGATGGACTAGGGTTCCCTGTAATCTTTGACTTTGTCCACTTAACTTTTGACCCACCAGCATCAGGCCCATTTGTATCAGACCCATTGGGTTCACATGTTGGCAAAGTTGGAATAACACCCCTGCATATTACCCTCACTCTTTCTTTGTCATTTTTTTCCATTCTTAGTTCCCTCCTTGTTTCAATTGAATGTTCCTTTATTAAATCCTTCACTAACTCCCTGTTTGCAAATTTTTGACCCACATAAAAGTAAGTCTTGTACACTTGAGGAGAAGCATATGCCTGTTTCCTAATTTGTTTTAACTTCCCTTTTAAACCTATCTAATTCATTCTCCTCATCTGAAGCACTCTCAAAGTAGTCATTATTCATGACTTCTATATCCTCTTATAATTCTTCATCATCAGCTGTCTCACTTTGGTTATTACAACCCATGAACTCAATAGTATCATCAATATTCAAATGGAAGTCTTCCATGTCAACACTAGTACAAAAACGGGATTTGGTCATGCATGGTCGAAATGGAACAGCCACACATTCGCATATTTGTGTGGCTGAAGGTACGAAAATTGACAACATGTACTAATTAGTCACACATGAAAATTTTAATTGTGTTACCATTAGAACTGTATCGCTACACAATTGAACGTTGTGTGGCTAAAGGTATCTGGTGATTTTGTTTCAGATCATTTAGCCACATATGAATTTGGAACGCGTGACAAATACAAGTAACCTTGATGCGTTAGTCACATGAAGTAATTTTTTGTGTGTCTAAATCATAGAGTCAAGTTTTGTCACACATTATTTAAGGGTGACTGATATGTTTTGCCACTCTTTAGCCACATCTGAAATTGGAACAAGTGACAAATGAAAATTAAGGTTGAAGCATTAGTCACGATATACATATAAACAGTGACAAATATATGTCACACACTTGAACACTGTGACCAAAAGCCATATGGTCACACTAAATGTTTTGTCACACATTCGTTAAGTGTAGCCAAAATCCAGTACATATGTTCACGTAAGTTAATATGTGTGTTTAAAGTTTAGTTTGTGTTAGCTTGCCGAAAGCTAATCTATAAAGTCACATTTGCTACTAACACCGTGACCAAATGCCATATATGGTCACACTAAACGTTTTGTCACACATATTATTCAAGTGTAGCCAAAATCCAGTACATATGGTCACGTAACTTAATATGTGGCCATTGGAGGATGAATAGTCACTCAAAATACACGTTTCCTCACTTTAAACACCATATGGTCACACTTATTAACACTTTTAGCCACTTTATGGTTAATTGTATGTGACTAAATACCCAAAACAAACATGCTTTGTGTGACTAAATGTTAGAAAAGGCCACACAAACATAAAATTCATGTGGCCATTGGATGATCAATAGTCACACAAAGACACCTTTCTTCACTTGAAACACCATATGGTCACACTTATTAACACTTTTAGCCACTTTATGATTAATTGTATGTGACTAAATACCCAAAACAAACATGCTTTTTGTGACTAAATGTTACAAAAGGCCACACAAACATAAAATCCAAGTGGCCATTGGATGATCAATAGTCACACAAAAGACATATTTCTTCACCTTAAACACCATATGGTCACACTTATTAACACTTTTAGCCACTTTATGCTTAATTGTATGTGACTAAATAACCAAAAGAAACATGCTTTGTGTGACTAAATGTTAGAAATGGCCACACAAAAAGAAATTTGATGTGGCTATTGGATTAT